>JAXGGA010000803.1:0-188826 GCA_038373865.1 Uloborus plumipes | reverse complement strand
TGCGGGGTAAGACCGAAGAATTTCAAAAAAAAAATTTTTTTGAATCACCCTAATGAGGAGTTAACTTTTTCTTCAGTAAGTACATGGCTGTCAACTGCGATTAAATTTTTTTAACTTAAATGTTTATGATCATTTCCGTCTTTTTCTATCCTTTGCAAATAACTTTCTTTTTGCAAAAAAGTCACGGCTTCAAATGATCTCTGAGTGCTTTATAAAATATCTAAAGTTTTTGTCTAGACTGCAGTTACATCGCAGTTATTTAGGTTCTCCGAAAACAATAGGAGAGTCAAAATGTTAAGCAGTTTTGAATAAGGTTTAAAGTTTCACTCCAGTAAGTAAACAGCTATTAGCTCTGATTAAAAGTTTAATTAAAATTATTACGATTATCCTCGCCTTTTGCTGACCTTCAGGGACAACTTTCTTTTGGCGAAAAGGCCACGGCTTCAAATGATCTCCGAGCACTTTATAGAACACATAGCAGTCATTTGGGTTGTTGGAAAAAATTGTGGGAGTCGAAATGTTAAATGGCTCTGAATGAGCAGATACCTTTTACTTTTGTAAGTATATGCTTATGTACTGTATTTAAAAGTTTAATCAAAAGTATCACAGGCCTACAAAAAAAAAATTTTTTTTGGTGCCTAGGATTTTTGAGCAGATTTTAACTATATTTTTATTGCTGAATCTGAATATGTAAGCAGTTTTTCTGTATCAGCTCTAGATTTTTAGATAAATTCACTTATCTATCAATGCTTTTTTCTATGTAATACGCTCAAGAATGAGTGTTGTAAAATTTATACTGGGGCAGATTCTTGTATATTTTCCTTATTGTCTGTCTTATTTTGAAACCAATTGAATTTAAAATAATAATAATTATATGAAATAACTAATTATTATTTTTAAAAAATATTATTTTAATTTATCTATGTGTATAAAAATAAATATATGTATATTTGTTTGTTCCTTATACAAATCCACAGTTTTCGTCGGATTTTCATCAAACTTGGCACAGAGGTTCCTTGGTGCACTAGAATTCACATAGGTGGGGTTTTAAAATATTTAAAAACTCCAAAAAGCTCAAAATTCAAATTTTTCGTCTCAAAATGGCCCTTTTCTTTCAATTTTGAATAGATAGAGTAATAAAGATATAAGCCTTCAAAAATACAAATTGAAAACACTTAACACATTTAAATACGAGTATTTTCCGACAAAGATTACGATTAACAATGAATTATCAATTCAAGGCTCACAATTTTCATTTTAACGTGAAATAAGTTAAAAACAGTTACTGTTACAATTATTTGCATTCAACACTATTTGAACCACTATTAGGAACTACTATGTTGTATTAATAAGCACCCGGGCAACGCCGGGTAATAACCCTAGTTTATTATAAAAGGAGGATTAACAATATAAGATATATAACTGACTTGTTGACCTTGGTTGTTCCTTGTTTCTTGTGCATTTGGATAGCAGAGACAAAACGCAACACTGGATTAGAAAAGAGTGTCCTAGGACTAGGACAGCAAACATGGATGTTGGGGAAAAGCATATCATGAATGATTCTTTAGTTCCAAGAGAAAAAATCATCTTTCCATCACTGCATATCAAGCTGGGTCTAATGAAGCAGTTTGTAAAGGCTCTTGATAAGAATGGATCATGCTTTGCATATATAGGGGTAAAAATGCTTTAGCTGAATATGGAAAAAATTAAAAAAAGGAATATTTAATGGCCCACCAATAAGACAGCTGATTAAAGACATTGGCTTCATAAATTCAATGATTGAGATTGAACAAAAAGCCTGGAATTCATTTGTTTCAGTTGTCCAAAATTTTTTGAGTAAGCATAAAGCTGAAAACTATGTTGAATTAGTCAATGGGGAGATGCTGAATGATTTCAGACCACTTGGGTGTAACATCAGCAGATAGGTGCTTAGAAGACATTGGTATGGTGAAAGATTTCACCAAGATCCAAAATGCATGGGGGATCGCTATCGAGGAAGATGGGATACTCACTTGATGGCAAATTACTGCTGAATTTTAAAACGCAGATTTGTTCTAAAATCCGCTCAAGAATGTCACGCAAAAGAAGTTTCCGAATTGTTCAGTGAGTAACTGGTTTAAATGATGACTTTTTCTGTTTTCTTCTGTATATAATAAATAATATCTGTGTAATATAATAAAAATTAATTGTTTAATTTTTTTTAAACCATGGTTTTTTTTTTTTTTTTTCAAATAGTGTTATGTACAATTCATTAAAATGTTAATATCTTAAAAATTCGGGCTGATAGGCAAAAACTAATAGCATATTTGAATTCAGGGCATCAAATTCATAAGAAATCACCTCCAAAATCTTCGGCACCAAAACCACTGTTGACCAGTGAATCAACACATTTTTCTGTTTTTTTTTAAACTACTTTCTTTTGGCAAAAAAGTCATTTCTTCAAATGATTTCTGAGCAGTTTATGAAACATCTGAAGTTTTTGTCAAGGCAGCAGTTACATTGGAATCATTTGGGTTGTTGGAAAATGATGGGGGAGCCAAAACGTTAATCAGTATTGAATGAGGAATTAACTTTTGTTTCAGTATTCACATGGCTATCAGCTGTGATTATAACTTTAATTGAAATGATTTTTATTGCCTTTGTTTCTGCCTTTGAAGACAACTTTCTTTTGGTGGAAAATGCCATGGCTTCAAATGGTCTCCGAGCATTTTATGAAATCTGAAGTTTTTGTGTAGACGGCAATTACATATTAGCAGTCATTTGGGTTGCGGTGAGAACCAAAATGTTAAACATCTTCAAATGAAGAGCCAAACTTCTACTTCTACTGCAGTAAGTACATGGCTATGAGCTGTGATTAAATGTTAATTAAAATTATTTTGATTACTTTCGTCTTTTTATGCCCTTTAGAAACAACTTCTTTGACGAAAAGGCCACAAATTTAAATAATCTCCGAGTACTTTTTAAAACATCTAAAATTTTTATCTAGATGGGGTAACTACATCGCAGAGATTTGGGTTGTTGATAAAAAATAAGGGAGATAAACTGTTAAATAGCTTGGAATAAGGAGTTAAACTTTTACTCCAGTAAGTACATAGCAATCAACTGTAATTCAAAATGTAATTTATCTTTAAAAACGTATGATAGACAGTTTTAAAAAAAATTAATACATACGTCTTACATTTAGCTAGTCCTTTACAATCATGCAAGTCAAATGAAAAAAAAGCATGTGTACAATCAAGCAGATCGTCTAGAATTCCATTTAGGCCACAAAAAAGAAAATAGAGAAAGCATATGGGTCATTCCACGGTGACTGACGCTACAGTTTGACTCTTATTTTTAAATTTAAATTTTAGTACTGACTCGAAATTAATTTTTTCCCCCTGAATTTGAACTAAAATATCATTACAGAGTATACTAAAAGTATTTTCATAACTCATTAGGTATGAGGAAATTATAGGGAATCAAAAATATGTGACTGATGTTACACAAAAGCGACATCACTAAAATTGACTTTTTTTCAATTTGAAATCCTCTTCAAACTAATAGCGTGAAACATAAAAAATAAAATTCCCATAAAAATAGAGATTTCAGACTTTATGAAAATACTTTTCTTGATGGAAAAAACTGAAACTCTGATAGCACAGAAAATATGTGATAGGTGTGATTGATGTAACAAAGATTTCGTGACTGATGTTACGATAACAAAATATTGCTACAATAATAAATAAAGTCGCTCTAGTTATAAACAAAGCATATATTTTGCCCAAAACTGAAGTTAAATTATGAGAAATAAAGAATGGCAACAACATCTTAGCTACACTAATTAAGTTTCACACATTAATTTTTAACAGGGTTGGTTAGAGTAAGTGGGCCCCCTTTTTAGAACAGTTCGTTTTTAAAGCCTTATCCAACAGCTTTAAAGCAAAAAAAGTTTAAACTTGTTGACTTATTTTATCTTGGACATTATTAATAAACATAAGTTCAGAATTATTTCCTAAAAAAATGCTTTAAATGTGTTTAACTATCGTATTCTTTAAAAAATGACGTGGGGGCCCACTTACCCCCTAGGAAGGGGTAAGTGGGCCACCCCCCATTTGTTCATATTTAAAGTGAGCATATTTAAAAAAAGGGGTTTGCATGTCCTACCTAATAAAGTATGTAACATTTTAGTAGGAAATACATTTTTGTAAATGTATCCATTAACGAGATATCTACTTACATTTAAATGTGTATGATAGAAAATTATAAAGCAGAATATAAAACAATTGTGTCTGTGAAATTCATTAAAAGCAGTTAGGCATATTTTTTGCTTTTACATATAAATTAGTGTTGAACAAACATAATAGTCGATTGAGATCAATTTTGGTCAAATAAGAAAAAATATATAGGTTGAAAAAAAATGGAAACACTTAATAGCAGCGTTTGTTTGAAGTTTGTTGAGGGAGCGACATTGTCATTTCATCCTCAGTTATAATTCTAACATCACTTACATCAACTAATAAAAAGTGTAGCTATTTTTATTCTTTCTATCAAATGTAGCAGCATTTTTTTCATTTGTATCATATTGTAAAGTTAGAACTTCATAATACTTTATATTTTTCTTTTATGCAAGTTTCCCAAATACATAGTTACCAGCTTTTGCAGCTAAAGAATCAATTCCTTCTAGGTCTGCATCATTATCTTTTATTTCATCTTAGAAATTGATTCATCAGAACTTCTTTTCATTTTGAAATCATCATTATTATAAGGGGGCCCACTTACACTATAGTGAGGGAGGTCACTTACCCTAACTGAGAAAAACCAAGGGGTAAGTGGGACCCCCCCCCCTTAAACACTTATTAATAATACTTTGCATAAAAATTATTATTGCAATGTGTACTTTAGGTTAAACTCTACGAAAAAAACTTAATGAACAAAAAAATAATAAAAAGTAACATTGAAACACTTCTTTGAAAAATGTTGCTCGAACTCGCAAAAAAAATTTTTTCGAAAATTTTTTTGACATAAATTATATATATGATCCGAAAAAAAGTTCCATGAAACCCAAATACATGCAAAGCCAATCATTGTGATGAAATATAACATGATCAGTACAAATAAAAATATTTTTGAAAAAAAAAATTGAACCGACTTCGGAACTTCACTCGGCAAGTGCTCTAAAAAGTAAAAAATAATTTTATTCTTTGAACACCATCGACACTACATTTAAACATAAGTTTTGAAGTCGGCGCAAAAACACTATATAGAATCATACGAAACTATAATTTAACTATATACATAAATTGCAATGAATCCAGGTTCTTTAATCGCATTCGCATACACTACATTGACAACCACATATTTATGTAATGGTACAAATATTCAGCTCTTAATTTTCAATGGTTTCTCTGAAAAATGTTGGCAAAATGTAGTTAAACATCATTTCACCTATAGTTTTTGCACCGACTTCAAAACTTATGTTTAAATGTAGTGTCGATGGTGTTCAAAGAATAAAATTATTTTTTACTTTTTAGAGCACTTGCCGAGTGAAGTTCCGAAGTCGGTTCAATTTTTTTTTTTCAAAAATATTTTTATTTTATTCTTTTTAGTGTAAATGTACATATGAAATAAGGTAATGTTTCCATTACAAAACTTCACCTAATTTGCTTAAGTAAATGCTTCATAAAATAAACTATGTAAGGAAAAAAAGAAAGAAAGTATCAACGCGTCTAAAATTTTAAACGATTGACACTAAAAAATAATCCTTGTTATTCTCTGGTATTTATTTGTGTACTAGTTTAATCAAAAGCTAAATATTAACGGCTTTTCAACTAATTTATATTTCAAAACAACACTAGATTCTCGCGGTTCATAAAATTTTACGACGTATTACGTACGTGGCCCGCTAATAAGTTTCATGTTTGCTTCAGTTAAGCCTTCATTCAAAATTTTCATTATCATTGTAATAACTGTTTCATATCAATCACGTTTGTTACAATGAATTTCATATTTAATCATTTAGGACAAATCGCTTTAAATTTGAGCAAAAATTTGGAGATTTTCCTCACTTTCTTCAGAATTCCTTTATCAAACCTTATGTAAATTAAGACTAATAAAACCTAAAATATTACGAATCAATTAGTACCTGGTACGACTTTCAGTTCGCTGGAGTTCAGGAGAAAAAAGCAGGACATAGAAAGATACTCGGTTTAAAATTTTCAAAAAGACCATAGAAAGGAGTTTCATTATGCAATCCAGAGAAGCCTGGCGTTCAAAATGGTCATTATTACGATTACTGTGATCCCAATTTCTTTTTCGAAAGATTTCGGCAGGTTCCCTTTATCGAACTCGGACCACGAGAGGATGGAACCAATCGGAAAGAAAGATCTTTCTAACAAAAAAAGAATTTTTGAAATCGGTCCAGGCATCTTCGAGTAATCTTATAACATACAAAAAAAAAAAAAAAATTCCGCCGACGAATTGTATAACCTCCTCCTTTGTTGAAGTCGGTTAAAAAGTACAAAAATCATATGCGCATTTCAGTTTTATGGGGGGTGGCCCACTTACCCGAACCAACCCTAAATTGTCCTCTTGAGATAACTACTTCTGGGGAAGGCTGGTTTTTTTATTACTTTCGAATAATAAATTTCATTCACATTGTTAGGCCATTTACAAATATTTTACTGCTCAAAACTTGACATTAACTGGCTACTTATATTTTTGAATGGCACAAACATCACCTCATAGAATTGACCATTATATTCCACAAGAACCCTCTCTCCTGCTGCAGCCTTCAATTTCAGATCATATTTTGCTGAATTAGACTTCAAAAAACTGTTTTGAACTTTTGGTGATTCAGAAGATCACTACCAAAAAGGGTTGCTGCTAATTACCTGCTCCAGCTTCTGATTTATTAAAAAATATTGCTCAAATATAACTATTAATAATATAGCTGCAAACCCGGTGGTGATACCTAAAATATTTTCACATTTCTTTCAGTGTAGTATGTAAAAACTTTTTTGCACGGTACAAAAAAAGATCTACATACAATCGATTGTGATTTGGATTTTCTTCACTAATATTGAAGTTCTCCGAATCTTTAGGAAAATAATGTGGCTATTTCAAAAGGTAGTGTAGACTATTATGAAGCTTTCGTGGTTATTTCACAGGAAAATATTGTACTGCAATTTGCTACATCGAAAACAAATGTTTCAATTCCGCAAATTTGCTTTCTCATTTCTATATATTGTTTCACAAATAAATTCATCTGCTTCTAGGAGTATTGCGGATGTTTTTTTTAGCGTCTTATCTTTTAGAATTATCATTAATCTAAGCAGTTTTGATATCTTTACAGCCTGGTAAACGCCTCCAAAGATCATATAGGGTCCAAAATTACTTAACCATGTTCTATTTTCATTGGCAAGCATTTTGATTTCATTGCCACACACGGAGAGTTAGGAGTACTTGTTTGCGCAGTTTCAATTTAAAACAAGAAGCTCTGTCAAGAACTAAACGAGACATCGGCATTCTAGCATCTGATCAATATTCTCTTGATTATTTGAGACTGGAAATTATGTCAAACATAGCTTTTTAGCACCTAAAGCTAATTTCTAAAAGCAAAATATACCCCTCTCATCAGATGAAATAGACACGTAAAAAGTAAATAAACGAATAAAGTTTTGTCGCACCTTTTAAAGAATGTAACTGTTATAGTTCTTCCGTAGAAAAATTCCTCAATCGTTTTCAAAAAAAAAAATAAATAAATAAGTACAAAGAACATCAAAACACATTTTATCAAAGAAAGAAAAAAAAAAAAAAAAAAACTCGTTCGTTAATAAAATGTCTCGAATTTCATTTTTAATCCGTTGCCAGTTGTTAAATATAAATAAAGAATAAAATGCTCTCGTGAATGAAAAATTTTTGTAACAAAAAAAATCGTCTGCCAAAAAAAAATAATAATAATAATACATAAAATAAAACAAATAAATAAATAAACAAAAAATCGTCTGCACAGTCAGTCATTTTTTTTCTGAGCCTGCATTTCCGCCATGTTTGCGGAGTCGGAGTCGGAATCAGAGTCCTCACAGAAGATTATTCAGAAAAGTACTTTACATACATTATTTATCAAAACCATTTTCTTACAAAGTTAGTTTGAAGGAAATCCGCCTTTAAGTTCAGGATCAACATTCAACTTAAATTTCCCGTAGGCGCTAATGTTAAATTTTTTCTGAACGGTTCAACATTGAACGAAAAATGGTTCAAATCAAAAAGCGAAATATGGGAATGAGGCTCTCCGAGATCTTTCGAACAAAAAAAAGTTTATTCAATTCGGACGGTTCACTCAAAAGTTATTAGGTGGGGAAAGGTTGCTTGAACGGTTCAATGTTGAACGAAAAAATGTTTAAATTGAAAATTTAAATACGGTAATGAAGTATCCTTGCTGAGATCCTTCGAACAAAAAAAAAGTTTGTTTAAATCGGACTGTTCACTCAAAAGTTATTAGGGTGACAGCTTGTTTGAACGGTTCAATGTTGAACGAAAAATTGTTCAAATCGGAAATGTAAATACGGGAATGAAGTATCCTTGATAAGATCTTTCGAACAAAAAAAAAGTTTGTTCAAATCGGACTGTTCACTAAAAAGTTAGCATCGCGGGACAGGTTGTTTGAACGGTTCAAAGTTGAACCAAAAATTGTTCAAATCGAAAAATCAAATATGGGAATGAGCTGTACTCGCCGAGATCTTTCCAACAACAAAAAAAAAGTTTGCTCAAATCGGAATGTTCATTCAAAAGTTATTTGGGGGGGGGGACAGACCGACCGACCGACAAACACACAAATTCCCCATCTCAATACCCTACTTTCCAATTTTTAATTTTTCGATATTTATTTTACTTTTTTATTTCTTTTTGACTTTTTTTTTTTTTTTTTGGACTTGGCGATATTTTTTAGATGCATTAAGCCACTTTTAATGCTTTTTTCGTCTTTCTTTTATTTTTAACGGGAAAGTAGGCTAAAAAAGGGGGGCAGGTGCTATTAAAAAACGGGCTCTTTTGTGTTCTACATTTTCTTGTATTTCTTTTCTTAATTATTATTTTTTTTTAACTTGATTCTAAACTTACTTTGAACTTAGCTAGATGCTCACTTCAAAAAAAATGTGTTTTCTTTTTTTTTTCTCTGTTCATTTTATCATACACTGTTTTTGATTTACTAATCTTCATATTTTCCGTCATTTAAATTTCTCTCACCTAATATGTTGCCTTTTTGGCAGCAGTTAGTGCCATTTGTATAGTTTATTTAAAGCATCTGAGTGAAAAGAGAAATGTGACTGATGTTACACATTTTAAGCAAGTTTTAAATGTATTAATTCAACAACTTTTAAATATTTAAGTAAAGAATGTTAAAGATATCATCATAAATGAAGAGAATATGACTTGTTGGTAATCTTGGGTTTAGTGTTGTTTAAGTAAAACAAACTTTTATACAATTTTGTGACTGACATACATGAATGTGAGGACTAATTAATAAAAATTGTTTACAAAATAATTATAACAGTTTATAGCTTACCAATTTAAAATCTTGCAGCAGTTCGAAATTTCGCATCAGTCGCCAAATTAATCAACGACACCCACTGAAGATGACCGCCGCAGTTGCGATCGAAACGTATGGATTAAAGCCATTCAGACCACGGCACAACAGCCCGGAATCCTTTACTAATATTTAGACTGGCCGTGAAAGCCTTCATTCTTACAGTTTAAAGCTTCTTTTTGGGCTTAATCTCTTCATTCATAACTAAATTTCGATAAAAAAATAAAACTGTAGACATACTAGTTAATTTCATAAGTAAAAAAAACAGGTGAACTTTCAATAGCTCTAATACAAGAAAACATGTGCACAAAATGGTGTTGTCTTACCTGTAAAACTTACGAGAAATGAGTTTATAGCCTTTTTAGCGTAATTTTATAAAAATTCATCCTTTTTTACATCATATGAAATGAAAAAAACTATTAGCACATTGAAATTTTTTTTTCGTGTGTGATGTCTCCAGTTTTGTGGAATTGCCCATATAGTAAAGGTAAACTTCTCTGCAGATTACTGTAACAGCACTTAATTTTCGAAAGCCGTAATTGTTGGCAAAAATATCGGTGATTTTACAAGTTGAAAATTTTGCAAATTATGTATAAACAAATTCAAAAGTGTAAAAATTCGACACAATTTTTTTTTCACGATTATGACAGGCTGCCACAAGAGCAGAATAGCCAGAATTTTAAATTACTCTGTTAAAAATAAAGAAATTTGAAGTACTTGGATTAATTTTTTAATCAGATAAACAAGAAAAGAAAAACTTGTACGGGCTCTTCCACATCCATTTACTCTAAGCAAGCGTTCTCAAAAGTCTCCCTCTTTTTTTATTCTCTTTTTCAATCCAAACTCGAAAGAGGTGGTGTAGGTCTTTGGAAGGGCAGTTAGATTGCTGATGGCGCCGACGGTTCTAGAGGAATAGACTTCACGATATAAAAAAGTATTTCTTCCAGATAAAACGTCAAAAAATTTTATCCCATTTTTGCTATTCAAAATCGCCAAGACATGTCAAGTTTAAAACTTTCGAATATTTGAAATTGTATTTAAAAAGAAGTACATGAAAAAATTCATCGTAAAAAGTAAAATATTATCAGAAAAGCAATATATGTGCTATTAAACTATTGCAAAGGTTAATATTCACACAAACTACAATGTAAAAAAAAAACACTTATTTAAGTCCGAATCTTTAGAGAATCAGAAGATAGTTAGAGGCTGTCTAAGACAAATGAGGCAGATATCGGGGTGTCATTGTACATTTTAATTTCAAATGTTTCTGAAATTTTTGCATTGGTTACATGTCCTAAGAAGTCAAATGTTTTTCCCTTCAAATATTTTTTTTTACTGATATGGTTTCTAAATCAGGGCCCAATCCAGTGTGTTTCTCAAATCAGCATCTATAAAAAAAATCTATTATCTCTATGCTTGAGCATCATGGAGAGCATCATGCGAAGTAATTTTTGTTATAAATAAATTTAATTATTTGATAGATAAATTTAATTATTTTTAATCTTTATGTTCAAACTTGGTAGCGAATAATGGGAACGGATGATATCTGAGACTTCGTGTTCTGCACTCGGTTATTTTTTCCGGATTTCACTCGTGCATTAACTTCATTTTTGTATGTTACTTTAAAACAGGCGCAGCAAGGTCACAAATTTTGCTTCGTCTCCATGAAAAGTGCAGAGGCAATTAATTCATTTAATTTTAGGTTTATTGAGTAAGTTTTCCATGGAGACGACGCAAAATTTGTGACCTTGATAAGCCTACTTTAAAGTAGAAGACTATTTATAATTCATTAGTTTCTTGGCTTGGACTTACTTCTGAAACACAAAAACTACTTTTGCATCTAATAAAACTAAAGTAGGTACATTGATAGGACCCGTATTTCTGTGTATTGGGGGGTCATTATAGAAGTAGATAAATTTATTTCATGTATGAGAAATGTGTTTTAATGGGAAATTGAATTTTTTTCCTAATGTCTGTTCAAGCACATAAGGCATTTTAAGACATCAGGGAGAATTAACTATGTATGGCAAAAAAGCATGCTTAGACCCCCAAAAATTTCAAAATTTTTATGCTTGGTAAAAATGCTTTTTGATGTATTTGCAACTCAAAAAAAAAAACAATAAAATGTATAAAAATTCATCGTTGAATTAATTTAAGACATAAGGGTCAAATTTCATATAATTAAACTTGTAGCACATGCAATAAAAGAGAAATTGAGATATTTTTATTATTAGCAAATAAATAGTACCGATAGCTTTGTTTAGGAAAAATACTTACGTATGATGATAGTTAGGCTAAATTTAAACGAAAAACAAATAAGTCGAAAATATTGCCTATATTTTAGTAAAACGATCGTACTGAAATATTTAAACATATTCTTTATGCTATCTAAAAGACAGGTGCTCTAAATAAATTTGTCTTTTGAACAAACATGAAATTTAAATAAAATTCAGTTTAGCTGATAAGGCAGGTCTCTGCAGGTCTCGCCCTGCCCCCGACAGAGGGCCATAGCATACATAGTATCATTGAAAATGTTAAGATTTTTTTTTTTTTTGAGGTTGTCGTTCTTGCTAGGGGAGGAGCATAGATTTGCGGATAGTGAGCCATCGGACAGGTAAATATAAAAACTTAACATCCTGTTGAAATCATAATAAATACCTTGACCAATGCTCAATGACGAAGATAATTTAATAAAAAAATCTGGTATGGACCCCACACTACTTCCTTTTACGTGTAAATTTCTTATTAGTTGCCTTAAGTGTTGAAAAAAGTGCTTGGAGTGAGCAAGGTAACAATTCAAATATTTACTTCCCTAATCTGCCACGAAACAATGCAAAAAATATTTTACAATGGTTAATTTTCTAAATATTGCTGATTTTAATATCATTCAGTGAATTTTTCGCAAAATATCGCCAATAGCGCCAAGTTGAACCCAAATTCAAAAAATAATTTTTTCGCCAAATTTGTCGCCAAGTTGGCGATATGTCGCCAAGTTGGCGGCAAACACTTGGCGACCAAAAGCTTGGCGACATATCGCCAAGTGGTCGCGCCAATTTATATCACTTGAGTCTGCATTGAAATTAACACTGATTTACCCCAAAAAAGGGGTAAAACACCCCCTTGGGAACATTCAAATGCAACCACAAGAGGAGGTGCACAACTAGACCATCCTCAGAGCCTACATACCAAGCTAGAAGCTTCGACGGCATACAGTTTTTGAGTTATGCGACCCACATACATACATACGCACACACGTACATACAGACGTCACGAGAAAACTCGTCGTAATTAACTCCGGGGTGGTTGAAAAGGATTTTTCGGCTGCTTATATGTTGGTAGGTATATATGCACGTGCTGACAGGTCGAAAAAACTACTGAACATTCATTCGGGGGTGAGCAAAATCAATCAAATTTGAGTGATTTTTTTTTTTTTTTTTCGCGATCACAATACTTCCTTTACTACGTAAAAGGAAGTAAAAAATGATGTCGAAAAATACTGCCTCGCTCCGTGTTAAAGCAGCCTGCTCTTTATAAGATTTGATTTCGGTTGGAAATTAATCAGAACCAGTTGACATCGAGAACCATCTGATTGCCAAATTTTATTCAATTTTCTACTTTAAACTTCCTCATTTGCACTTACAAAGCGCTCAATTAAATTTCCACATCAGATTCCCGTCGAAAACGAATCAGCATCCTATTTTCTCCTGCATACCATACTTGTCTGGCTCTATGCATTACTTTTTAAGGTAGAGCAGTCCTAGTGCACAATTTGAAGCACGTTTGATGGAGCTATGCTCCGTTCTATAAACATCGTTCTATAAACATAAAGCAGAAACTTATTGACAAATTGCTCACCACCGATGTCTTTTCCTTCCATTCCTCAATTTTGTTTTCAGTTTGAATTTTGGGCACCGATAAAAACCGCTCTTTCTATTTCTCTCCCCATCTTTCACTTTCCAAAAATCCTTAAAATGTGTTCAGTATACCTCAAAGTGGGTCAATCCATGTGAGATCATACAGCCATGTTGCTCACTATTTTTGATTTTTAAAACTTTTTGCCTGTTAATTAACTGTTATATTGGGAGCATGAAACAGTGGTTTAAAAAATTTTAAACCTTCAGAATTTTTTTTGGCAAGCACTTTTCAGTAGCTGCGGAAGCGACTTTTCATGAAAAGAGTACTTTTTGAGGATGCTTATAACTTTTTTATTTATAAATATATCAAAATGATTTAAAAACCACTTGATTGAGCAAAACATGATCTAAATTTCTATATCAGTTATTTTTCTGATAATTAGTAACAAATTTGTGTAAAATTGGCTTAAAACTAAGATTTTTTGTGTGAAATTTTACATTTTTGGCATAAAAATATTAGTAGAAGGAATTAAGACTCACCCTTACTTTTTTTTCCCTTGAATAGATATCTCATAGGACTACTCCCAGAAGGAGTGTGAAACATTTGAAGACAGTCCTTTTTTTTATATAACCAGCGGGTGACCGAGCTCCGCTCGAGGAAAACAGGTATCGAAGCAAACTCGAAGATTTAAATTTGCAATTGTGATTTATCAAAACAATACATGCCATAAGAAAATTTGTGAAACCATTGGTGAAAAGATAACCGGTTAAAGTGCACCATTGTAAACTATTCTAAACAAAGTTATTGTTAGGAAAGGGAACTATTCTATACAAAGATTAAGTTTGAAAAGTCATAGGGAATAAAATGTAATTGATAATAAAAAAAACTATACAATTAAAGAAATGGTACAAAGTGAGCAGTGTAAAGATTGAAGTGTGTTGAAGTTCAATATTTTTGACAAATTTAGAAAAACCAAACCTTGTGATTCCTCGTGGCCAAAAACCCCAGACCCCCAAGTTTTCCGGAGTTAATTAATTCTGGGGCGATTTTCGACTTGGCAACCATTCCTCGTATTACCCCTAACGTGTACCAGAGAACCGAGCCCGCTCGGTTAAAAAAAAAAGAGGTTTGTAAACTCGTGTTTTTTTCTAAAGTGCGAAGTACTTATTTAGATAAACTTGAAAAGCATTTTTGAGCCTTTGGTTGCAATTACGCACTCAAAACAGCCGTAGTTTATTTTAAAAAACACAACCTTATTTAATCCATGCTCATCGTAAAATCACGCCTAATTTCATTTCATTTGGCGCCGAAGGCGCGGGAGTGTTGATGAGAATGGATGCAGAGTCCCTGTTCTCCAGTACGCATTTGGTTCCAGTTAGTTTTGACTTTCACTTCACTTAACACTCCAGGTCCCCCCCCCCCCAGTACATACCGCAACTCGATTTTTAACCAGGATGGGGCCCTGAAGAAAGCTCTGTTCATTTTTGAAGAAGGCGCAAGGACCGAGTAAACCCTTGGCCCAGCACACCCCAGAGGTTTCGTTTCACTTGGAGGATTTTGTGACCACCAACATTTTTAACGTCCCCCAGCAACCATTAATGAATGTGGACCTTTGATCGGCGGCTATATGATCGACCCGAGACCCTCCGGTTACGAGTCCGACGACTTACCGATTGGACTACCGCGGCCTCAGGCCCATATATAGACGAGCCGACGCATCAAGATTACCACTTTGGATCCAGCGCGTGAGTAAGAATTGTCTTTTCTGGCGAGTTATCGCTTTTTGGTAACTTTTCACGTAAATTTAACAAAGCTTGGCAATGTCCCGAAACTTTGCTCTGGTAACCCTAATTCCTCAACAATGAAAAATGAAAGTGAAAGTTAATGAATTGGATCCAAAGTGGTGAAACTTAAGCTTGATACGTCGCCATGTCTATATAGCGGCTCTACCGCGGCCCACACCTAATTCTAACTTTATTTTGATCGATCTCTTTTAAATTTCAAAAACAATAACAATTCTAACGTGTTGCCAAAAATTATTTGCCAAATACCATAAAAACATAAATTTACGCTGATGTGATTAAATATGAAATCCATTGTTAAAACGTGGTTGCTATGAAACAGTATAACAATAAGAGTAATCATAAAGAAAATGGCGTAGTAAGAAATCTTCTCAAACGTTTAATGAATCCTATCTGAACTCCGAACTGTTCGACCGCAGCGCTTCAAAACCGGCGCCAATCGATTCCTCGTGGCCAAAAACCCCAGACCCCCAAGTTTACCGGAGTTTATTAATTCTGGGGCGATTTTCGACATTACAAACATTCCTCGTATTATAGTATAGGATTTGTCAAACTTGGCATTTTGGAGAAAAAGTGCTAACTTTGGGATTTAATATCTGAAAAGGGACTGAATGAAAATCTACAAAAATTTAACTGGATAACCTTCTTATAGTAGTAAATATGTAGAAAAATTTTTATGAGTGATATCGTACTAGTTTTAGAGATATGGAGCCGCGAAGTTGACTAAAAAATCTCATTTATTTTGACGCCAAAAAATCATCACATAATGCAAAATTAATTATTCTCATAATATTAGATGAGTTTTTTGTGGTATAAACTAACCCTTTTACCAAAACATATAATATTTAAATTTATTTTCCATTTACAGAAAGAAATAATTTAGTTATTATGCTTTTATAAATGTATTTTTTTCTACATGTTAGTCATAAAAACATGATTTTCCACTCTAAATCTGGGCTTTCACGGTCTTTATGCATCTAGTGAGCAAAGAACAATTATAGTTTTAATCTAACCTACAACTCTTCACACATTTTTAAAAGTTTAAAGCGTTAAAACCCCCCTACAGCACCAAAAAGTCTCGTTCAAAATCCGAATTTAAACTCTAGATCCTGCCATTTTCCGTGAGACTGCGTCTGTATAACAGCAGAAAATGGCGGACGTATTTTCGCGGAAAAGGGTAGGATCTAGAGCAGTGTTTCCCAACCTTTTCAAGCTCATCACCCCCTTCAAGATGCTGACTGACACCTGTCCCCCTCCTTCTTTTTTCTTCCTCGAAAAAACCATAATTTGGAGCAAGTGAACATCTATAATATTAAAAATATAAGTACCTAACTTTAATTTGAAGTAAAATGTACGCAATAAAGATACTACGACTAATCACTTTTAAACTAAAAATATTAATTAATAAATAAAATACCTTTATTTCTTTTCTTTCGCGAAGCGAACTGATATAATCATTTGAAGGGAAACATTTAACTAAGATCATTGACGTACTTATCAAAAAACAGAAGTACATTTTTCAAGAAATTATTTTCTTTTCTACGCTGGAATCTGGGTAATTAAAATCATTGAAACAAAACATTGGAAGGAAAATAAATTGAAAATCTGAAAATTCATAAAATTGACAGTGAATGATAAAATATTCACTAAGGTTAATCCGAGGTGCAACAATTTGTTTCTTTCTTAACGTGTAATTAATTGTCTGCACACTGAACAAGCGGTTTCGTACATATTTACAATTTCGGTTTTCGATACCCTTTTTTACTGCTATTTTCTCTTCTAAATACCCATCGCCCCCTATCGCCCCTTAAGAATTTACCGCTCCTTTAGGTACTTATATTTTTAATATTATAGATGTTCACTTGCTCCAAATTATGGTTTTTTCCAGGAAGAAAAAAGAACGGGGGGGGGGCGATAGGTGTCAGTCAGCATCTTGAAGGGGGTGATGAGCTTGAAAAGGTTGGGAAACACTGCTCTAGATCCTACCCTTTTCCGCGAAAATACGTCCGCCATTTTCTGCTGTTATACAGACGCAGTCTCACGGAAAATGGCAGGATCTAGAGTTTAAATTCGGATTTTGAGCGACTTTTTGGTGCTGTAGGGGGGTTTTAACGCTTTAAACTTTTAAAAATGTGTGAAGAGTTGTAGGTTAGATTAAAACTATAATTGTTCTTTGCTCACTAGATGCATAAAGACCGTGAAAGCCCAGATTTAGAGTGGAAAATCATGTTTTTATGACTAACATGTAGAAAAAAATACATTTATAAAAGCATAATAACTAAATTATTTCTTTCTGTAAATGGAAAATAAATTTAAATATTATATGTTTTGGTAAAAGGGTTAGTTTATACCACAAAAAACTCATCTAATATTATGAGAATAATTAATTTTGCATTATGTGATGATTTTTTGGCGTCAAATAAATGAGATTTTTCAGTCAACTTCGCGGCTCCATATCTCTAAAACTAGTACGATATCACTCATAAAAATTTTTCTACATATTTACTACTATAAGAAGGTTATTCAGTTAAATTTTTGTAGATTTTCATTCAGTCCCTTTTCAGATATTAAATCCCAAAGTTAGCACTTTTTCTCCAAAATGCCAAGTTTGACAAATTATATAAAAAAAAGGACTGTCTTCAAATGTTTCACACTACTTCTGGGAGTAGTCCTATGAGATATCTATTCAAGGGAAAAAAAGTAAGGGTGAGTCTTAATTCCTTCTACTAATATTTTTATGCCAAAAATGTAAAATTTCACACAAAAAATCTTATTTTTAAGCCAATTTTACACAAATTTGTTACTAATTATCAGAAAAATAACTGGTATAGAAATTTAGATCATTTTTTGCTCAATCAAGTGGTTTTTAATTCATTTTGATACATTTATAAATAAAAAAGTTATAAGCATCTTCAAAAAGTACTCTTTTCACGAAAAGTCGCTTCCGCAGCTACTGAAAAGTGCTTGCCAAAAAAAATTCTGAAGGTTTAAAATTTTTTAAACCATTGTTTTATGCTCCCAATATAACAGTTAATTAACAGGCAAAAAGTTTTTAAAATCAAAAATAGTGAGCAACATGGCTGTATGATCTCACATGGATTGACCCAAGTACAAATTTGTCAAAACTCAAAAAGAGAACTTTTGTGAACCCAATACCTTTTTCTCAATGTCTTTTAGTGCTAGGACAAAGTAAAAAGTAAGTTAAAAACCACCCCTAAACATAAATGAAATGGATATTAATCCTTTAAATGAAATTGATTACAGTTGTGCAATAAATGTATTAATCAAAAAGCCAAATGCTTTCTTTCTGGCTTTGTTTCTTCATTACGAAAGCCATATCATCAATGATGCTCTGCATTAAAATAGGCAGAGTGAAAAGTCGCCAAATGCGGCTACCCAGCGACTGTACATATTGTCCCCTAGTGACATGCATAATAGAGTACCGCGAGTCCTGGTTATGCATCATATTCTTTTTCCTGGAGCAATATCGGGAGTGATGCGGTCGGAAACCTTAAGAAGTTGCGATAAGAAACTTCTACTGGCAGTTGTTGATACAGGGGCACTCTTATCTAAAATACCAGTTCAGGGGCTTTTGACTCCGCCGCTTTCTCGCTGGTCAAGACGAAGTACTTTTAACCTTCTTTTATTTTATATATATATATATATATATATATATAATGTATAAAAGTGACATGTATAAAAGAATTTTTAGACAACGATTATGAAATTCAAGCAAAAATAAATTTGAATGTTTAATGAAAGTAAAATAACTAAATCTTCAGGAAATCTACTGATATTAAAAACTGAGTATCTTTCTAACTATCTTTCTAACTATCTTTCTATGTCACGCTTCTTTCTCCTGAACGCCAATGACCTGAAAGTCGAACCAGGTACCGATAGATAGGTAATTTTTCAGGCTTCATTAGTTTCAATTGATATAATTATACGATTTTAATTAGCGAAGATATCAATTAATAAGTAGTCTAGTTTGAAGCGATTAAGCCTAATAAATGATTAAATATGAAATCCATTCTTGCAAACCGTCGTTGCTATGAAACAGTATAATAACAATGATAATGAGAATTTTGAATGAAGGCTTAAATGAAACACGAAACTCATAAGCGGGCCACTTACGTAGAATTTTTATCGCTAGCTACTGGTAATATTTTGAAACATTCATTTGTTGAAGAGCCATCTACTTATATTAAAAACTGAGTATCTATGTCTGCTTTTTTCCTTTGAGCGAGCTGAACTTACTGAAACTTTCCTCACCATCTTGAAGGCGTGAAGCATCTCAATAATTCGAATGATTTTTTTATATAGGAAAAAAGTAAAGGCGTGAAGCGCCTGTAAGCGAGCCGCCTTGGCGGGGAGTAGTTTCTTTAAATTTTTTCTCACTACTTTCAGGGCACGAAGTGCCCGTGCAACGCCGGGCCACGTGCGTGGTATGTCTTGAAATCGAATGAACATTAAATTATATCAAATAATATAACTTCAGCATGAGGTAAAAGTTAGAGAGGGGGGACGTTATGCATCAACATGCCGCAGGAAGCTAATCTAGCTGCCCTGGCAGCTAGTAATACTTTTATTTTTCGAAGACAATTTCTTATCTTTCTCTATCATAATGCTCGCGTTTTACTTCCGCTATGTAATTAATGCCAAAAACGAAGTAAAATAATAATTGCCTTCGCTGTTTTTTTTTTTTTTTTTTTTGCCAAAAATAAAAGTAATTATCAAGCTAAATATGCAAAAAAAATTAACAAGCTAATATCGAGGTTGATCTTAAGTAACAATATATTTAGATTTTGCTCTCTTTCAACTTTTTGAATAATGCTGGCTTTAGAAGTATTTGACTCAAGTCAAGTTATTGATTTAAGAGCAAGAATCTGAGAGAGTGTCACGCCTGTAATTCATGACCTCTCAGATTTTCTCCCAAAAATTACCAAATGTTTATTATCTTAATGAAAGACCAAATCCAGAATGTTTTGCTCTAAAGTTGAGTTGTTTAGTTTTTATGGATCCCTAAAGATGAAGGTGCGGCATCAAAAATCAAGCGGATTTTCAAGACATGGAAGTTGCCGTGAGCCAAAACTCTTACCAGGAACTGTTTAACTCCAATTTTCTTTTTGTATATGGAATATAGAAGGTTGAAACTTTACAAAATGAATGTTAAATTTGTGGTAAGTTGTTGCCGTAAGGTCAGTGAAGGCCCTCAAAACAAGGCATTTTTGACGTTTTTTAGCGTTTTTGAGGTCCAAAAACAGCTTGTACATTTCAGTTGGCACGGCAAAAGTAGTGTCGTTTGAAAGACCAGTGTAAGCACTTTAAAATAATGTATAAATAACCGAGGAAAGTTCAACGTGCTTTTAGTTGCGTAAGGCCGAAATATGAAAAATGTCATATTTTACCGATATTCAAACGGTCATAACTTCCTCTGCCAACAACATATTGTAATATTTTTTTTGCCAATGTCATACTCTATTCTTTGTCTTAACAGAACAGTTGAGTCCTTTGAGGCGAAATGTGAAAAAATTTTTTACAAAAAATTTATTTTTTCATGTACATTTTTTGTCAAAAAGTTTTTCACATTTCGCCTCAAAGGACTCAACTGTTCTGTTAAGACAAAGAATAGAGTATGACATTGGCAAAAAAAATATTTCAATATGTTGTTGGCAGAGGAAGTTATGACCGTTTGAATATCGGTAAAATATGACATTTTTCATATTTCGGCCTTACGCAACTAAAAGCACGTTGAACTTTCCTCGGTTATTTATACATTATTTTAAAGTGCTTACACTGGTCTTTCAAACGACACTACTTTTGCCGTGCCAACTGAAATGTACAAGCTGTTTTTGGACCTCAAAAACGCTAAAAAACGTCAAAAATGCCTTGTTTTGAGGGCCTTCACTGACCTTACGGCAACAACTTACCACAAATTTAACATTCATTTTGTAAAGTTTCAACCTTCTATATTCCATATACAAAAAGAAAATTGGAGTTAAACAGTTCCTGGTAAGAGTTTTGGCTCACGGCAACTTCCATGTCTTGAAAATCCGCTTAATTTTTGATGCCGCACCTTCATCTTTAGGGGTCCATAAAAACTAAACAACTCAACTTTAGAGCAAAACATTCTGGATTTGGTCTTTCAATAAGATAATAAACATTTGGTAATTTTTGGGAGAAAATCTGAGAGGTCATGAATCACCTCATAATGCTTAGTGCGTGACTGTTGCTCATGATGCTTGCTCGGTATAAATTATGTTTAAAAACGTTTCACCCCACTGTACACGATCTTCAACAATTGCTGTTTAAATTCGTGACATAACAAAGCTTGCACATATATTAGGAGCAGATTAAACGAGTATACTTATAAGTATTATCTCTCTATGCGCAAGACATAGATGATGTGAAAACTATGCCGGGTACCCGGGGGTGATGGAGGGGTTGGGGGGAGAGGCCCTGCCCGAGTTCTGCCGTGGTAATGTGTGTTTTAGTGATAACTCATTCCATAATTTTGTTCAGCATTAAAGTGCGACTTCTATAGTACATAATTGTGGCTACTTCCTTATACAATTGGTTATTTTTCTGATCTGGTCTGCAAGCTAAAAAAAAGAAACTGATTACGCACCGTTTAATACAAATGCAAACGTACAATTAATGTTTAGTGTAAATAGAAAAATGTGATATAGCTTGGTGTACGCTTATTATATATAAATATATGGTGTGCGAGTATCAATCATTACTGGAGGTTCAACCATTGGCCATATATGGAACTACATTGATACTACCCTCCCCCCCCCCCAAATTGGATATTTCGCGACTTTTTTTTCTCGCCAAGCAAATAACCTGTTTTGCCACTTGTTGCCAACAAAACGTTAAAAAATAAACTCAAAAAATGGTACAAATGCAAGAAGAAATACTAAATTTGGCAACAGCAAAACCTAAATTAGCTGTAAAAACCTAATTGGCAACACCCAAAATAGGAAACAGCAACCCTAAAAGAGCCGTAGAGGACGTGCGAGATTTGGCGCGTAATTTTTGGGGGTATATCAAAGTGATACCCCAAAATTGTTACATCTTAAATTTGTCCCATTAAAGTAGGTTTTCTGTCCTGGTAGACATCCAATGGGGGAAAACTCAGTTTGGTATAAACCTCTTATGTATACCTAAATTTAGAAATAAATAAATTTGACTATAAACATCGTTCTCATATTCATCAACTGTTGCCAAAATCAATTGTACTTTTTATCTAGTCTCGTTAGTCAATTATTGCACAGATGAATCGAAAAATGCCTAAGGAAGAGGCTAATAAAATTTCAATACTTTGACTCCATGATGAAGCCGTGTGTGTCACATTTTCATTATGATCACCATTAATATTGCGTTTGTTACCATAGGCAATTAATGGTTGCAACTAATGGACTGAAAATGTTAATCATGTCAATGAGGAAAAACTATAGGAAATTGTTTCTATTTGTTTAAAACCCAGACATTCACATAGGAGAGGTTATACATCTCGTCCGATAGAATGTGTTTTTTTATCAGGTATGTGACAGAGATTACTCGAAGACGCCTGGACCGATTTCAAAAATTCTTTTTTTGTTAGAAAGGTCTTTCTTTCCGATTGGTCCCATCCTCTCGTGGTCCGGGTTCGATAACGGGAACCTGCAGAAATCTTTCGAAAAAGAAATTGGGATCACAGTAATCGTAATAATGACCATTTTGAACGCCAGGCTTCTCTGGATTGCATAATGAAATTCCTTTCTATGGTCTTTTTGAAAATTTTAAACCGAGTATCTTTCTATGTCCTGCTTTTTTCTCCTGAACTCCAACGAACTGAAAGTCGTACCAGGTACTGATTGATTCGTAATATTTCAGGTTTTATTAGTCTTAATTTACATAAGGTTTGATAAAGGAATTCTGAAGAAAGTGAGGAAAATCTCCAAATTTTTGCTCAAATTTAAAGCGATTTGTCCTAAATGATTAAATATGAAATCCATTGTTACAGAACGTGATTGATATGAAACAGTTATTATAATGATCATGAAAATTTTGAATGAAGGCTTAACTGAAGCAAACATGAAACTCATTAGCGGGCCACGTATGTAATACGTCGTGAAATTTTATGAACTGCGAGAATCTAGTGTTGTTTTGAAATATAAATTAGTTGAAAAGCCGTTAATATTTAGCCTTTAATTAAACTAGTACACAAATAAATACCAGAGAATAACAAGGATTATTTTTTAGTGTCAATCGTTTAAAATTTTAGACGCGTTGATACTTTCTTTCTTTTTTTTCTTACATAGTTTATTTTATGAAGCATTTACTTAAGAAAATTAGGTGAAGTTTTGCAATGGAAACATTACCTTATTTCATATGTACATTTACACTAAAAAGAATAAAATAAAAATATTTTTGAAAAAAAAAATTGAACCGACTTCGGAACTTCACTCAGCAAATGCTCTAAAAAGTAAAAAATAATTTTATTCTTTGAACACCATCGATACTACATTTAAACATAAGTTTTGAAGTCGGCGCAAAAACTATAGGTAAAATGATGTTTACTATATTTTGCCAACATTTTCAGAGAAATCATTGAAAATTGAGAGCTGAATATTTGTACCATTACATAAATATGTATTTTTCAATGAATGCGAATGCGAATAAAGAACCAGGATTCATTTAAATTTACATTTATAGTTTCGAATGATTCTATTTAGCTTTTTTGCGCCGACTTCAAAACTTATGTTTAAATGTAGTATCGATGGTGTTCAAAGAATAAAATTATGTTTTACCTTTTAGAGCATTTGCTGAGTGAAGTTCCGAAGTCGGTTCAATTTTTTTTTTCAAAAATATTTTTATCCATAATAACTTTTTTAAGTGAAAAAATGCTTAAAATCGGTCCAGTAGTTTTGAAGTTTACCCCGGACATACGCATACAAAAGTAGTCTTTTATGTATATAGATTAGTCCATACCGTTTTGTTTTGTTTTTAAATAAACATGGGTGAGAAGTAACCCTTTTAAATATGAAAACTTACCATTTCAAATAAATTTCAAAAAAAAAAAAATAACATAAAACAGAAAAAAAAAATGATTTTTTTTTTTTTTTTTTTAATTTCTAAAGACGATTTTGATGTTGGCTCTATAAAGTATGAAACAAAATGAGGGTAATAAGGCCTACGCAAGGGAGATTTGAAATAAAACAAAAACTATGAATTCGAATCAACAAATTGTTATGTTAATAAAACTTACAGACCAATTACTATACGAATCTAGCAGATAATTGATACTTTTTGCCGAGAATAAACATTAAATTCAACGTTTTTTAAAACTTTGTTATTTGGCTTTACCAATAAATGATACCAATAAGTTACCAATAAATGATAAAAAATGAAGCGATGAAGGGGAGGTATTGCAAACAGTACACTAAAGTTATTTAAATAGTTGGGCAATAGTTCTCACCTTTCATTAAATAAACATGAGATCAATGACAGTTTAAGGACCTCCGCTCCTCGGAGGTCGAAAAACCACAAATCATGGAAAAACAAATACAACAAAAAAATCCGATGAATAAAAAACCTCAGTGTCCGAAAGAACAATCGAGAGCTTTTTCATTTGCAAAAGGGAAGAAAAAGCCATCTGTGTTTACATAAAAAAAGTAGCACCACCTGATCCCGAACGTGGGCAAACGAAGGCTGAGCACCAGAAGACCACTAGAAAATCCAATGTTTGCGTAATGTGTGGCCCTTGTTATTGGACACCGCGGGGTGTCCCATTGTGTCCCACGGTACTGTCTGTCTGTCCCTCGAGAGCGACGGGATGGATGGAGGGAGTTTGTTCTTTGCGCTCTGGCTGTTTGCTGGCTTTTGCCGTTTCTTTGGCAATGGTTCTTCTGGTCAATTGATATTTGTTTCCGATGTTATTGCAGAGGGAGCCGATTAGAGAGACTGAGATGTTTGGATTGGATTTTTGTATTTTTCAGTATGTGAGGCTGGGGGTGAATATTGCGGTGATTGAGAAAAATTGATGTATTATGTGATACAATTGAAGGGTGCCAGTGGATTAAGGTGATATGTGACCTTTGAATTTCGCCGATTTACACAAATTCAAATTAGTGTGTGTTCAATGGTGTTAACTCACAAACACAATTGAAGGGGCAAGGGGATGAAGGTGATGTGTGAATTTTTTTTTAATTTCTCGAAAAAGCTTTCAAAAAAAAAAAAAAAAAAAAAAAACCTTATCACCTTCATCCATTTTGAAAAGTAAGTTTTTCAATAATTGTCAGATATCACCTTTATCCACTTACGCCTTCAATTGAATGAGCATTGCATTTCGATATAGGTTAAAATTTGGCAATTCAGTATCTTCAGCAGTATCCCAAATTCTACAATTAGAAACAACGATATTGCTGTCTTGTTTCAAACAAGTAGGCAGTTTAGGGTGCGCTTTTTCACTTTTCCAACTGTGTCAAAATTTGGTGTAAAGTACGACTTCCACAGGGCGCACTTGCCATAAGGACCCATTTATATGGGTCCTTATGGCAGGATATTTTGCAGGATAATATTTACTTATCCTGCAAAATAATTTTTATTATTGTATTAATAGTGCAAGCACTGAAGTACACCACTTTGAAATAGCGAGATTGGTCCATTTTTCCACTCAAATAATTATTTTGCTTTACACATAATTTATACATTTTTTTTTAAAATCATCGTTTTTACTAAAAACTTGAGACTTCAACGTAATACCGGTAGACCTAAATATTTTTTATATCAAAATATATTTTTTAATGACAATGTGAATATAGTGACAACTTTTTATCAACTTGAATTTTTCAATTTCCAAAAAAAAAAAATTCCGTGATACACTCTATGAGTAAATATTTTAAAAATATGACTGACTAACAAAAATGGGAGGTTTTTTATAACTATTTCTGGAAACCGAAAAGTTAAATTTTAACTCCAATGAATTTTTTATTGATAGATTACTTCTTAAGTAGTCCATTTTTGCATTTAAATTCTTATTTTTGCTTTACACACAATTTATACATTTTTACAATTAATCATCGTTTTTACTATAAGACTTGAAACTTCAGGGTAATCCCGGCATAAATAAAAGAAATTCAATTTCAAAATAAATTTTTTTGGTAACTATGTGAACATAGTGACGACTTTTTATCAACTTGAAATTTTGAATTTCCAAAAAATTTTTTTCATAATACGCCCTAGTAGGTATCTATTCACAGCACAGCACAACACATTCATATCAGTAAAGGACAGGAGCAAAGTACATCCACGCCTCAGCCGGGATTCGAACACGGGACCTCCCGCTCTGGACCAGACTGATCTGACCACTAAACAAGGTGACCGGCATAAAACAACGATAATGTTACAAACGAATTTTAAGTTAATACAGAAATGAGCTTTCAACTATAGAATCTGTGGTCATTGCTAAGCGCTGTTATTATTGTAAAATACTTTTATTCAACATCAGGACGTTTCGCTGCTTTGATTGTCTATCAAAAAGTCATCATTAGGCTGTTATAATATTAATTAATATATAATAGTAAGAAATAAATTATTATTAAACTAATGATTTGATTTTTTATATGTGATACGTCGTTTGTGACGCTCTAACTATGAAAGATCGGTTTCAATTTTTGACTTCCACCATCGCTTAAAAAATTGTCAAACTTCTTATTTGTATTATCTGGGTTTAATTACCCTTAAACTGAAGGAACTGACTTACAGAGCTGCAGCAGATATATAAAATAAATATAAATAAATAACGTAAATGGTTTTTAAAAAGTAAAAAAATAGTACTTTTAAAGACCTTTAAATGTATGTCTGAAAACCGTAAAAAGTTTTATGCCTGTTAAGTTTCTGGGGTAAAAAAATAGCTATTTTTTTTCGAAAGTTTCGAAAAAAAAAGAAAAATCTTTCAGTTTTTTTAAAATACAATTTTATTAAGTTTTAAACTCATTCAACCCATGTAATGTATTTAATACATGGTTTATATATATGTTGTTCAGTACACGTGCGATTATGCAGACAAAATATTCAATCATAACTCATGATGAAAACATTACTCATTTCCACTATGCAATGAAGAAATGGACATTTTTAGCGTGTAGTTCAATCTATATATATAAAGATGACGGTGTTCGTTTGTCTGTATGTTTGTAACCGCTGGCCAGAAGCCCCCGCAGCACCCACAGACCTGAAACTTGGCTCAAAAATTCGAACGTACCCCGCCCTCGTGCACCTCGAAGCCCAAATTTTTAATTTCGAATTAGTTATTTTTAAATTAATTAATTAGTCTCATTTTTGGTGTATCCGCCATAATTGAGGGGGGAAACCTCCCCCCACCCCAAAACATTATATATCGTTGGAAAGGGTTTTTTTTTCTCAAAAAGAAAAGTTTTAGCACGTTTCTGTACGTTAATTAGGACAGGAGATATTAATTAATCAAATTTAGTCAATTTTCAAGGCCTAACTCTACGCAGAACTGAAACACTAGAGCCATTTTCCTGATCAGCTGCTCTTTTGTCCCTGAAGTTACTTTGTGGTTTAAATTTGCGTATAGATTTAAGCCTTGAAAATTTATTCAATTTGATTAATTAATATCTCCTGTTACTTACTTACCTTTCTGTCTCTTATATTTATTTGGCGAATTGATTTAAACTTTAACATGACTTTAAGTGGCATTTAAAAGGTTGTGGAGCGCATTTGAACTAAAGGATATAATATTTTTTCTTCAGAGGAGGTTAAAGTGAATTTAAATTTATTAAGTTGACTTCCTCAAAATTCGGGGTTCCCGAAAATGTCACAATGGAACTATCATTGTTAAAAATTTAGGGATGGCTTATCAGTTCCTCTTCGCATTTGGCGTCGTAAAGTTTGGCGACAATCAGGAAATTTACCAAACCTCCCATCCAGTGAAACACAACTTCCTCCAACTCAAAGAAAAATAAAACGGTCTGGGAAATAACAGTAGTTGTTTGCAGTTTAAAGCGTATTTCATTGCATGTTTAAAACATGTATTTAATGCCGCCATCACTAAATTTTTCATAATAATAGTTCCATTCTGACATTTTCTGTAACACCGCTATTCAGTTAACCGGGAAATTTTCCAAACTTCCCGGCCAGTGAAATCTTGATTATTTGAGAGTCACTGTTAGATTGTAATCACTTCAAAGAGATGGTACGAAAGACAATTATATTTCTTTCCTTTTAATGTTCACATTAAAATCATGGAAGAATGGTTGTAGCTGATCTACCTGATACAATCGGTTCCCTATGTTAATAAATTTAGATTTGGCGACCAATTTTACATTGAAATTACGGTTAAATCGGTGAATTATATTAAATTTCAAGGGCAATATTGCTGTGGTCGTTGAGAGTTTTCGAAAATCTTGGCTCTACAGTTGTGTCAAAAGTTCCATTGAAACGTTTATTTGGCGAATTGATTTAAACTTTAATATGACTTTTAGTGGAATTCAAAAGGTCGTGGTGTACATTTGAATTAAAGAATATAATAATTTTACTTAAGAGGGTGGAGTGAATTTAAATTTATTCAGTTGACTTTCTTTACTTTTTTGCACGGGCATCGCCGTGCGGGTACTGCTAGTAATTTATATTCGTAATAACACTGACAAGATTTTTTACTCACATATACATGCAATAAATGATATTGAATGCAGTCAAAACTATATTTTGAGACTAAAATTGATAGATAAGTATCCGCACCGCATTAAATTTCCTTTTCTGGATAGTATTACTGACATTTATGTAAAATTCGGAAACAGTGGCCGCGAGTTGTTAGAAATATCATCTTCAACTGCTGTTTCGTGCAGTAAAGAAGGTTGCGGGTTCAATTCTCGCCCTCTCTGAGGATATTATTTATACTTAAAACTTCATCTATTTCGTTCTGACTTTTGCTATCTACATTTTGAAGTACTCACTGCAGAGCACTAAAATATATGCAATCGCTTAAAAAAACCTCTAGCGTTCAAACAAATCTCGGCTAAAATATGGGGTGCTTATTTTCTTTCTTTCTTTCTTTTTTTTTTTTTTTTTTTTTTTTGTAATCTTGTAAATATAATGAATGTTGAATAGAACAAAAACTTGTTAAAAAGAAACTTTTTTTACTGAAAATTTAACTGTCAGAGAGAGGAAAAAAACGCTATTTCTGACTGAAATACATATTATGACCTTATAAAATTCCATTAGTAGCATTTTCTTTTTTCTTTTTAATCACTTGTTGACTTAACTTTAACAAAAATATGATCTTTCTATTTTTGCCTCAAAAACCAGTAAAACTTTTCCCATGAAATCCATTACTAGAAACACCTAATTTCATTTCCCCCTTTTTTTTGGCTGGTACTAAAAACGAAATATATAGGAAAGAAGAAGCGAGCTGCGCCCTATACCGCCTGTAGCAGGCGCACAGATGGTGTGCGAGATAGGGCGCGCCCCAGGATGGAGGGCGGCCCTATCGGGCGTCGCATCGGCACTTGTAGTGGGCGCAATCTTGGCACTCTAGGTGTTCCGATAGAGAGGGCTCTTGCTTATCGGCACATCGCATCATCGATAGGTAGCGCCAAGATCGCCAGCTACAGATCTTGGCGAAACACGGTGGCTACCATTCGAATGCTTTATTGCTCTTTTTGGCAGTAAAATGAAATTTTCTCTATGTTGCATCTTTATTTGCTTTGAAAACACAGTAGAAAGAGTAACAAATTTCAGCCCTCCCCCCCCCCTCCCCCAAATAAAAATAATTTATGTTTACCATTAACTGCTTTTTAATTTGTTTCCTCAGAATCTTTCTGAAAGAAAAATTAAACTATTTGTTTAAAAGCACACACACACACAAAGCCAATTTTAATAAAAATCACTTCGGTTTCCATGGGAGTATTTGGAATTCAAGGGCTCATAATATCACGCGTCGTTCATTAATTCTTCTTTAATAGAGAAAAGCTGTTTGATTACCTCTTGTTTTAAAGACTAGGATTAATGACAATATTTTTAAATAATACTGTGCATTAGTATATCAATTTTATTCAGTTATATCAGGTTTATAGTAGTTGTTTAGCATAAAGTGTTGAATATGTTTAACCGCTATATTTTAAGGAAATTAGTTTGCAATATTTCTGTACTTTTAAGTATATCAACTGTCCTTAGGTTTCTTTAAAAACATTAAAAAGGAATCTCATGAGAACTTTTTAATAAAAAATATTTGTTGAAGGGGGAGGTACTCCCCCCCCCCAAAATACGTTTTCCTGTATCCGCCCTTGAATGGAACTCTCTTATAATGTGCTCTGATTTAAAGAGAACCCAGATTTAACGAAGAAATCACTAGTATAGTAACTCTTTTTTATATCGGCGCTCATGGCAAGACAACAAAAATGCATGAAAAATCCGAAAACACAATATAACCGAGGTCATAAAAATAACGATTCAATGAAAGTAAAAATTGATGACTTACATATACAAAAAGATTATTTTATTATGTTATGGCGATTTTCTTGATAAAAACAAAAGAACATTAGCTTGACGATTTTTCTTTTAAAATGCAAAAATAAATAATTAAGTATTTTTCCTTTAAAGCCAATATTTTTATAAGTTATTTTTCGGTAGACAAAGAAAAAGCGCGATATGTCCAAATGAGTAATATAATGAGGTGCGATGTAACGAAGAGTTACTGTGCTTAGTTGGTACAATGTTAAGTCTATGGGAGCATAACTCGCTTTTAACGAGCAAACTCCGCTTACAGCGGGCAAAACTTAGTGATTCATACATTTCTACTGACTTCCAGCTTTGCCTGTCCATTCTTGCCAGAATTCCTTTAACATTCTGAAGTCAATCGAAAGTAAGTGATGAATCAAAAATTCTGAGAACAATTGATGAAGGCCCGTATTTTTCTTGGTGAAGCAGAGAAGGATTCGAAAATTATTCATTTTTTATACATCCTATTCACCTATCGCAACATTTTTTCCGAAATACAGTACAGAACCTTTTATCCGGGAACCAAAATACCGGGAAACCAGAAAACCGGCAACATTTTGTCGATTTTTCCGCTACTTTTTAAAATACGCATTTTCGGCAATTTCTAAAAAATGAAGAACTTCTTTTTTGTTTTTCTTTTGAAATACCTAAATGAATATGAACGGTTTCTTCATAAATACCATATAAGTGGCATATAGCTCAGAAATTTTTAATATTGTAATATCTATAAGCACTTCTGGATCGTTTTCTCTTCATGATGCATTTATTTGTTATAGTAACTTGGGTTTTATAAACAATTGGCAAATATCGCTTCGTAGCGATCCAGAAAACCGGGAAATTTAGTTATCCGGGATAGCTGTGGTCCCAAACATCCCGGATAATTGGTTCTCTACTGTATGTGAATCTTTGATAAAGAGCTTTGAAATTTCGTTAATTATTATCATTATTATATTTAGCAATCATGAGTGTTTATTGCTTTCACTTGACAATTGCAGACATTCCTTTGATTTTTTTTTTCAGATTACCATGGTGACGAAAATAAGTCTAGCTCGTTGTTTATAATATTTACTTCTTGATAAACTAATTTTCGTCACAATGGCTACAAATAGTCTGCGGTTTGCGTTTATTCGCTCATTCAAAGCTTAACTAAAACAGATATTTCATAATTAAAAAAAATACTCTTTTTCAGCCTGCCAATTTTAAAAATCGGTATAATTAACAGTTTGAGAACAATAAATAGAGCATGAATGCAGGGGAGGTGGGTGAAGAAATCCTCAAACACCTTTATTACATCCGGAAGATGCTTGTGAAGTTTTAGAAACAAAAATGTTGAAAATATGTTTCATTAGTTATGAACATATTTTAGCGAATAATAAAGTTTTTCCGAAAAACGAAAACTGCCGAAAAAGTATTTCTCCACTCTAAAACTAAAACTTTCAGTACTAAAAATTCGAAATCTCGCCTGATTCACGGCCAATTGGCAGGCGGCAACCCTGTAGCTGGAAGTGTTGATTTTATCATGGGGCGTTCGCTATTAATGGGGTGTGGGATCTTTGGGAATTAGGGGGTGAGAACCAAGATATAACTCGAAAATGACGCGCCCCCTAACATTTTCTGACCCCCCTAGCACCCCGCCGCGAATGATATCGGCCATTTAAATATCTCACGAGCGATAATTTTTGCCGGACTGGGAAAAAAAAAATTGCTAGATAACTGCGATAAACCGCCAAGAGATAGAAATCGCAGTGCATGAAGATGGTGTGTCTTTAATTTGGCAGAGAGCTGGGGTTAAAAAAATTATTATCACTTTTTCAACTTTTTATTTTATTTAATAAGATTGCTTGGAAATTTTTAGTTTAACTGCTTTGGCCCGGTCGTCGATAGCGATTAAAAGCGATTGCGATAGCGATTAATGGGCGAAGATGATTGGAAAAGTTGTTTTCGCTCAGCGATTTCAATGTTTTTTAATCGCTGGGAATTCCCGTTTCATGATTTTGGCGTTATTTTTACAGCGCGATCGTTTGGCTCATAAGCGCCGAGTGGTGAAAAAAATAATGTGAAAAAGATGAACTTGTTTTATCGCCGTCGAAATGAGCACTTCTTGATGCAAAATGGGGAAACATTAAGCACAAAGTTCCCGATACTTATTTCAATTATAATCTATTTTCTTCTCTGAATCGTAGTTTTTCAGGGAGGTAAACAACTAATGATTTTTTCCTCGCTCTAAAAACGCGATTAAAACTGCAGTATGTCGGATTTTATCGCCACGGACCTTGCGATAGTATCTGCAGTTTTTGATGATAATGGAACGGCTGCAGAATTTAGTTGGGTAAGTTTGAAAGTCAACGAATTCTGGCAAATGAAGTAAATTAATTTTAATTTAGTTTCCTTCAAAAAAAAAAAGTAAAGAGAAAAAAAAATCTGTTACAAGTTATGGAGAAAAACGACGCTGACAAAAGTTTAAAGTGATACTATTTTTAAATTAGTTTCAAAATAATGTGATATACTTACGAAATGTACGCAGAGTAGGCTTTCAAACATTTACAGTATTTCTATTGTCAGTCATTAACAGGAAAGACAGGCCAGGAAAACCCAAAACAGACACACGCACACATGCTAAAATTCATTAACTGTTAAATGCTATTTTACAACATTGTACTGCATAGTGCATATATATGATGAAGCGCAGTACTTACAAGTATTATTTACCCTAGACGCTTCTAGAAACATATGAGAGAGCAAAGTTGTGTACACTTGTGCGTAATTTCATAATTTCGTATGTTTGTAAATTTTTTAAAGTTAGCAGGGGCAGTTTGCATAACAATAAGAATAGTTAGATGTATACATTTTATTAATAAGTTAATGAAATGCTTAAGCATGTAAATAACCCTTTACTTCTAATTTGCTTACAAAGCGAAGATTACAATAGAGCTAAATATTTTCAAGAGCGCATAAAATGTGCACTCTTTAGGAGTAACTAACAGCCACAGTATTTTAATAGTTTATTCTCTTTTTTTTTTCCCCTTTTTTTGTTTAAAACGGAATAAAAGTTCCTTGACTATTGTATAGTTAACCAAAATTAAGAAATGATAATCATTAAATCCTTTAAAATGAATTATTAACCTAGTTCATAGTGATCCTGACATTGAGAATCAATAAATTAACGTAAATAATGGGGGGAAAAGAAGTTATTTTAATCAATGTAGAGCAAATTAAATAAAATTTCTAAATCTTCAAAAGCGCTCTCCCTTTCTATTTCACAATCTCACAAGATTTCTAACATTTATAATATTATATTATTAGACTACAGAATATTACAAGCAGTAGGCTACAGACTCAAGTGCTCCCTCCCCGCAAGATTTGCTAATGGAGCCTCCCTCCCCCCAGCCGAGGAGGGACATTGGCTTGAGAGAAATGTGTATTAAACTATAAAAATATTTTTTAAGTGTCACTCTTTGTGTTTTTTCTTCTGGTGAATGTGCCCTCAATCTTCGTGCTTCCTCCCCCCTCCTTTGCCATGGGGATGGCGGGTGCTTTTTACGCCACTGAATAACAGGTAGAAACAGTACTTTCAATAACTTTAAAAAAAGAAATACAGTGAACTCTCATTTATACGCCGCCTCATTTATGCGCCTTTTTCCACTTATACGACGATTTTAAATGGTCCCCAGCACATTCCATAGCAAAATAATGATAGTATCATTCGTTTATGCGTCGCTCTAAAGATAAGTATTTCACTTATGCGCCAAATTTTTCGTTAAATGTAAAAAAATAATTAATTTTCTTTAAAAAAAGCATTTTTCTTCACTTTCCCCTTTAATCCTTCGCCTATTGCTCACGGAAGGCATTTTTTCCTCACCAACTAGAGTTCGGAAAGGGACAATTACCTATTATGGATCATTTTAAAGGGAACAGTTTGTGATTAGGTACGCTACACTTTCTGTTTTCTCTTTATCATTGTAGTTACGTTACAGTAATTGCCAAACCGTAGTAATATGTTCCTTTCCTATAGAAACATTCTTATTCATGCTCTCATTAGAACAAATGCTACGTTTTAGACCTTCAAAAAGGTTGTTCCTCTTTAATCTCTGTCGCCTTTATTGCTCTCGGAAGGCATTTTTTCCGCATGAACTAGAGTTCGGAGAGGGACAATTGTCTATTATGGATCATTTTAAAGGGAACAGTTTGTAATTAGGTATGCTACAATTTTTGTTTTCTCATTATCATTTCAGTTACGTTACAGTAATTGCCAAAAACCGCAGTAATGTGTCCCTTTTCTATAGAAACATTCTTATTCATTCTCTCATTAGAGCCTATGTTGCGTTTTAGTGCTTTAAATAGGCTTGTTCACTTATACGTCTCTCTCACTTGTGCGCCTTTTTCTTTTGGTCCCTTGGGTCGGTGCATAAGTGAGAGTTCACTGTAGTACCTACTTATATTAAAAACTGAGTATCTTTCTCACTATCTTTCTTTCTAACTATCTTTCTTTCTAACTATCTTTCTTTCTATCTTTCTATGTCACGCTTCTTTCTCCTGAACGCCAATGAACTGAAAGTCGAACCAGGTACCGATAGATAGGTAATTTTTCGGGCTTCATTAGTTTCAATCTATATAATTATACGATTTTAATTAGCGAAGATATCAATTAATAAGTAGTCAAGTTTAAAGCGATTAAGCCTAATAAATGATTAAATATGAAATCCATTCTTGCAAACCGTCGTTGCTATGAAACAGTGCTAACAATGATAATGAGAATTTTGAATGAAGGCTTAACTAAATCAAACACGAAACTCATAAGCGGACCACTTACGTAGAATTTTTATCGCTAGCTACTGGTAATATTTTGAAACATTTATTTGTTGAAGAGCCATCTACTTATATTAAAAACTGAGTATCTATGTCTGCTTTTTTTCTTTGAGCGACCTGAACTTACTGAAACTTTCCTCACCATCTTGAAGGCGTGAAGCATCTCAATAATTCGAATGATTTTTTTATATAGGAAAAAAGTAAAGGCGTGAAGCGCCTGTAAGCGAGCCGCCTTGGCGGGGAGTAGTTTCTTTAAATTTTTTTCTCACTACTTTCAGGGCACGAAGTGCCCGTGCAACGCCGGGCCACGTGCGTGGTATGTCTTGAAATCGAATGAACATTAAATTATATCAAATAATATAATTTCAGAATGAGGTAAAAGTTAGAGAGGGGGGACGTTATGCATCAGCATGCCGCAGGAAGCTAATCTAGCTGCCCTGGCAGCTAGTCTTTAGGATTATTGAATGATGCAATGAACCTTGTGAAGCACTTCCAACTTTTTGTTCTTTTTATTTTAAAAAATAAAGAGTTAAAAAAAAAATCCATAACTTTGCCGAGAGAATGCTGCACTGGGTCTTTTTATTTATGTTTTTTACAGTAAAGTATACTAAAAAAGTCAAGTGGCACGAGGCTGAAAGGTACTCTTGATGACTATTTTTTTTTTCCTTTTAAATAATGCCCATAGATACCAACAATATTTTTTTACAGCTGGTTCAAGATGCCTTAAGTCAAATTTGATGAATCTTCTTCCATTATTTTGTTTCTTAGCTTTACATTATGGATTGTTGTTGTCTTGTGCCAAATAGGCTGTCTATTTGGGGTAAGCTGCCCCCCCCCCCCCCAACCCGAAGCATTAAACGTAATCTTGGAATTATTCGGACTAATGAAACTGGACTAATTCAGCGCTCGGACTACTAACAAAGCAAGTAATTCCGAATCTCACTCTAATGGGTGAACGACAAAGTGAATCTTCTAAAACAGTACAGTTTCAGAAAAGCCGTTCTTTCCCTAATCCAAAACAAATAAACCGCACCATTCGTCGCCAAATCTGCTAACCCTCCGCTCTCTCGGCTGACAAATGCTAGATCGCCAACTATAACCTCCGCCCATTGAAAGGCTTTGACTCCACCTTTTGACACGAAGACTCTCTTATTGTCTTTTTCATTCTTTTTAAAAATTTTCTCTCTTTTCAATCTCCCTGTTCTCTGCTAATCTTTTCCCCTCGTTCTTCTTTCCCGGCGTTTTAGCTTTTTTTTTTTTCTTTCTCTGACACTTTGGCGTTCGAATTTGCATGTGGAGTTCATTTAAAAAGGTCTGCCCCGTAATTGCCAACCTCTCGACAGCGCAATCAGGCGTCAGCTTTGTGCTTTGTAAAGAATCGGCCACGGAAATGGAGGTTGTTCTGTGTGTGAGGTGCTTGTTTAATTAAAAGTAGTTTGACTTAATTGCGAGGCAAAATGCTAAATATTGCTCTGCGAAGGAGAGGTTAGAATAGGAAGCAGGTGAAAGTTAAAAATGATATTCTGAGGTGAAGAAAGAAGAGGGAATAGTTTAAAGCGATGGTGTTTTTTTATTTTTTTGAGAAAGCCTTGAAGGTAATTTGCAGGGGTTTCTAACCTTTGGGGTTTTTTCTGCTTGAATTGTGGAATATGTAAAGTCGAGATCCATGCTTTGAACCAATTTGACATTCAATATTTCTATCGCTTTTAAAATTTATTTTTATTGTTGTTATTATTTTTAGTAAGGCTTTACATTTTCCTTCACACTTTTTTTTCTCCTTTCATGAAATGCACTATTTTACCTCACAGAAACTCTATTAAAAAAAACTTTTCAAACTAATAAAGTAAAAGCTGGCTCACCGCAAATAAATGTTTAACATAAGGAACAAGGAAGTCTTTTGCCTGAAGACAGATTACCTATCATTGAGCGATAGGTCTGTTCGGGCAGTGACGTATCCAAGGGGTGTTAAGGGGTGATATCCCCACTCCCATGAAGAAGGAAAATATTTTGTATGAACACACAAATATAAGGGCCTAAATGGACGATTTTCGATCTTTAATGAAAATTCCTCACTATACCAATGTGCTAGGGCACATAAAGCGGGAGTGGACAGTCGAAATCGACACATTTAAATTAAAACCTATGCGAATCTTCAAATCAAAGACGTAACTTTACAGAAATTCTGCAAAATTTCTGTAGAATTTTTCAAATTGTCGGGAAATCTGATGTTTCCACAATGACGGCCATTCAACGCAAATCTCAAAAAAAAAAAAAAAAGATATATATATGCTGCTAAAAATTGCTTATATACTTCCAGTTTTGACAGCACTTAAACACTCGAATTATGATTTTTTATAATCATCATATAATTTTTTCATTTGAAAGTGTTGAGTTCTGAGCTGAACACGCGTCGTTCATGAGAATTTCGGATTTACTTCACATTTGAAAAAGTCTGCAAAATTCTCCCTTTATTTGAAGAAGTTTGCAGAAAATCTGATGAAAATTATTTATTTATGGGTACATGTTATTTATTTTCTAAAATATATTAATCCATTTATTTTTAATGGTTAACAACGGATAAAAAATGAAATCTGTGGTGTTCTATTTCACTCAAAAGAGAGAGCAAGGCCGAATTGCCATTCTATCTCTCTCTCTCTCTCTCTTTTTTTTTTTTTTTTTTTGTTTCTTTTGACAAAATCTGTTTATTTTGACGCGTTTTCTATTTTACTTTTTTAGTTTTTTCGTTTATTTATTCATTTATCTTTGATAATAATTATTATTATCATTGAAAATGATGAATGAATTTTATATAAAAAAATGTTTTAGCTGCATTGTTTAAAAGAAACTACTACTTTATTTCTTTTATTTACTTTTTATTTATCTATTTTCTTAGATAAAGGAATATTTTGTTTTTACAAATGAGCTCTTTAATTGCTAAAAATGCATGTTTGACATAATTTGCCGTCTTAGCTAATAAACAGAGTATTAATTAATTGCTAGAAAATCGTTATTGTTATATACGGAAAAGTATGATCGTATCGTTCTGAGTGGAACTCCTTGTTCACTTCTTATTAATAGTCTAAGAGCCCATGAGTGCCAGACCTACGTCATTTTATAAAGGCACGAAATTTTTCTGCGTAAGCACACCACAGCATGTACGAACGGTTCGCTATTCGTTAAGCTAAGTCGCGCTGGCTTTGGCGGGAAACAGGTAGCAAAGGTACGTAAAATTGCTACCCAAAAACGTCATAGTATAAAGCGTAATTTTTTAATATGTTGTAAGGCGTACTATTAGAAGTTACACCTTACAGTGCCAGACACTTTGCACGCTGGCCTTGCGCAGCCAGACACTTTGAAGTTGGTAAAAATGTAAGCAAATTTACGTCATTTTATAAAGCGTAATTTTTTAATATGTTGTAAGGGGGGGCATTAGAAGTTACACCTTACAGTGCCAGACACTTTGCACGCTGGCCTTGCGCAGCCAGACACTTTGAAGTTGGTAAAAATGTAAGCAAATTTACGTCATTTTATAAAGCGTAATTTTTTAATATGTTGTAAGGGGGGCCATTAGAAGTTACACCTTACAATGCCAGACACTTTGCACGCTGGCCTTGCGCAGCCAAACACTTTGTTAGTTGGTAAAAATGTAAGGGTCATTCCATGTGAAATCATCCCGGCCATGACACCCACCACCTCCAATTTTAATAAAATGTGCAGCAGGTGGAGACTTTTTGATGCTGATAACAAAAATACTACTTATATTGAGATAAGTGAAGGGGTTGAAAAGTTATATCCCTTGAAATATTTTGCTTGGTGGCTCGTTTGCCGCCATTTTGAATGCCATATACATTTGTACAAACGGCTGTAACTCCTTAACAAATAGTCGTACAGCTTTCTTTTTTTTTACTTTATTCATAATAGTGTAAGCTTTAATTTGAATTGAGTTTAATTGGTATACCTATAATACATTTTTTCCTGCGAGTGTTTTCTTTCAGTTTTTTGACTCAAAAAATGAAGTAACTTTAACAGAAAATTACTCACAAAAATTCACCTTCGATTTCAACCAAATTATGTGCTCGAGTACCTTTAAGTATGTTTTAACACCAGATAACAAATATGGATGGGCCATTCATGTGTTTTTTTTTCAAACAGAATTTTTTAATTTTCAGTCAAAAACAAGAAGTTCTGTCAAGAACTAAACGAGCCTACTTTCCCGTACATCGACATCGGCATTCTAGCATCTGATCATTATTCTCTTGATCATCTGAGACTAAACATTATGTCAAACATACCTTTTTAGCACTTGAAGCTGATTTCTAAAAGCAAAATATACCCCTCTCATCAGATGAAATAGAGACATAAAAAGTAAATAAATGAATAAATGAAGTTTTGTCGCACCTTTTAAAGAATGTAACTGTTACAGTTCTTCCGTAGAAAAATTCCTCAATCGTTTTCAAAAAAAAAAAAAAAAAAAAATTAAAAGTACAAAGTACATCAAAACACATTTTATCAAAGAAAGGAAAAAAAACTCGTCCGTCGATAAAATGTCTCGATTTTCACTTTTAAACCGTTGCCAGTTGTTAAATATAAATAAAGAATAAAATGCCCTCGTGAATAAAAACACTTTTGTTACAAAAAAAAATCGTCTGCCAAAAAAAAAATAATAGTAATAAATAAAATAACACAAATGAATAAATAAACAAAAAATCGTCTGCACAGTCAGTCATTTTTTTCTGAGTCTGCATTTCCGCCATGTTTGTGGAGTCGGAGTCGGAATCAGAGTCCTCACAGAAGATTATTCAGAAAAGTACTTTACAAACATTATTTATCAAAACCATTTTCTTACAAAGTTAGTTTGAAGGAAATCCGACTTTAAGTTCCAGGATCAACATTCAACTTAAATTCCCTGTAGGCGCTAATGTTAAATTTTTTTCTGAACGGTTCAATATTGAACGAAAAATGGTTCAAACCAAAAAGCGAAATAAGGGAATGAACCTCTCCGAGATCTTTCAAACAAAAAAAAGTTTATTCCATTCGGATGGTTCACTCAGAAGTTATTAGGTGGGGAAAGGTTGCTTGAACGGTTCAATGTTGAACGAAAAAATGTTCAAATTGAAAATTTAAATACTGTAATGAAGTATCCTTGCTGAGATCCTTCGAACAAAAAAAAAGTTTATTTAAATCGGACTGTTCACTCAAAAATTATTAGGGGTGACAGCTTGCTTGAGCGGTTCAATGTTGAACGAAAAATTGTTCAAATCGGAAATGTAAATACGGGAATGAAGTATCCTTGATAAGATCTTTTGAACAAAAAAAAGTTTGTTGAAATCGGACTGTTCACTCAAAAGTTAGCATCGCGGGACAGGTTGTTTGAACGGTTCAAAGTTGAACCAAAAATTGTTCAAATCGAAAAATCAAATATGGGAATGAGTTGTACTCGCCGAAATCTTTCCAACAAAAAAAAGTTTGTTCAAATCGGAATGTTCATTCAAAAGTTATTAGGGGAGGAAAGGTTGCTTGAACGGTTCAATGTTGAACCAAAATTGTTCAAATCGAAAAATCAAATATGGGAATGAGTTGTAATCGCCGAGATCTATCCAACAAAAAAAAGTTTGTTCAAATCGGAATGTTCATTCAAAAGTTATTAGGGGGGAAAGGTTGCTTGAACGGTTCAATGTTGAACGAAAAATTGTTCAAATCGAAAATGTAGATTCAGGAATGAAGTATCCTTGAAAAGATCTTTCGAACAAAAAAAAGTTTGTTCAAATCGGACTGTTAACTAAAAAGTTAGCATCGCGGGACAGGTTGTTTGAACGGCTCAAAGTTGAACCAAAAATTGTTCAAATCGAAAAATCAAATATGGGAATGAGCTGTACTCGCCGAGATCTTTCCAACAAAAAAAAGTTTGTCCAAATCGGAATATTCATTCAAAAGTTATTAGGGGGGGACAGACAGACAGACCGACCGACAGACCGACAGACCGACACACAAATTCCCCATCTCAATACCCTACTTTCAAATTTTTAATTTTTCGATATTCATTTTACCTTTTTATTTTTTTAACTTGGCGATATTTTTTGGACTTGGCGATATTTTTTTTAACTTGGCGATATTTTTTGGACTTGGCGATATTTTTTAGATGCATTAAGCCAATTTTAATACTTTTTTCGTCTTTCGTTTATTTTTAACGGGAAAGTAGGCTAAAAAAGGAATGTCAAAAAAAGTAGGAATCATTTCAAAATAATGTTTATCGCATTCTGTATTCCACAATATGAAAATAACTCCCCCCCCCCCAAAAAAAAAGAAAGTAAAAATTCGATATATGGTAATTGAGGAGACTTTCAACATTAATATAACCACCAAAATAAGAACAAGTAATGATTTATAAGTCAATAAAGGCATTTCGTTCTTTAGAGCCCTAGCACACTCGTTATACATTAAATGTGCTACTCAAAAATTAAAAAAGCAAGTGAATAACATTATTATTGAAAATACTTCATATAAATAATTAAATTGTGATAAAGACATCAGACTTATAAAAGAATATCTAATGTTGATGCACAAATTGTCAAGTGCAGAGATATAACAGCACATTTTAGTTTCTTAAGTATTTTATCAAAGATCATAGTTATTTTACTAAATCTAGATTTTTAGAACAGTATTTGATTGTTAGAACAGAAACGTACTTTAAACGCTCCGCCTCTAAATAGTTATGTTTCATGTGTCATGAACTCGAAATGGTTTTTAGGACTTGTTTCTGAAATTCACATGAAAGAAGGTGATGTAGATATTAAGTTATTGCATCCACATGGCCCAGCAATATCTTACTTTTGGCCTGAACGGGAGAACTGTACTGTCCCTTTGAGTCACATTCTCTGTAATGTTGACGTCAGTACCAGAGGTGGCGCTAGGAAATGCCCGACAGGGGGGCAAGCTTGCCCGACAGGGGGGCACAGGTATAATTAAAAAATTTAGTTACGAAAACTGAGTTTCTTATAATATGCAGTTATTTTGAAATTCAAGTCCTAAAAACGCTATTTTAGACAATCTTTAATTATGTAGATGGTGCACTGCACTGGATATATATATTTTTTTTAGTTTTAAGTCTAAAAATCCCATTTGTTGGCAATTTTTGACTAAGTTGCAGAGTTTTATTGCAGATTTCTTAATTGGAGAGGGATCACGAGTGGTATAATTTTTAATCAGAACCACTTGTTCACAGTTTCTATTTTTGAGAAATAAAGCGGCTTCTTATAAAAAAAAAAAAGTACAGGGGCATCGTTTGGTTCGGGACTCTTCCCCGAAATATTCTTAAGATTTACTCCTAAAAACGCAATTATTCGGCGCCTTTGACGGCGATAGGGTAAGGGTTGTGATACAGAGACTCTCCTAGAAATTATTCAAAATTGCCCCCCCCCCCCCCAAAAAAAAAAATTTATGTGCTTCTTTTCGACAACGTTTTTGAAAATCTAGTTGGCTTTATAGGTTGTTGTTGTTTCTTGGGGGGGGTGGAGAGTAATTTTAAAATTTCCTATTTCTTGACTTTTTCCCATTAAGAAAAACGGGAAGCCAACCTTTGTCAGATGAGGGAGGCGGCCCGGTGACCTAACTGATAAAAAATCGCCCAGTTTGACTCTCGGTGATGGCTCTGGTCAGCTGCCCCGATGAAGCAATCACGATTTTTATTATTGTTACTATTTATTTATTTCAACTGCTGCTCGCAAAGGTTTCTATGATGTTACTTTTCCTTTCGGTTAAAAAACATTCGAAAATAATATTTCTTTAGTCAGAAGTTAGATTACAGGAAATCCTTAATTAAGATTTAAAGATCACATTTCCTATCGAAATTTTACAGAAAAAAAACTTAATCATCTTGATTCATGTCTTTCTATACATTTTATTTATTTTTTAATACTGGGAAGGTTTTTCCCTTTTTTTACATTGCAAAATGACATTGACGACTCCTTAAATGAAAAACTGGCAGGGGACCGGGAGAACCGCCCTATGTTAAAGAAGTGCGCAACAGTGTGATTCCATTTGTTTACCTATTTGCTTAAAATTCGAACCAAAGAAAAGAAAAAATATGTTTTCTAAAGTGCAAGAAAACTATTTTTTTTTTTTGCGCACAGTATAACATTTGAAATTAATGCAGGTGCAATTAATTTTTACTTTTAGATCAAATGTTATAAAGGCATTACAAACAACCAACAGCAGTTACATTCTGCTACTATCATTTAATATATTAATGGAAAAATCATATAACGGTAATCTCATAATGCGACAGTTAATTAAAGCGTTTGCTACGATTTATAGATATGCTTCCCATTTATTGACATGTATTTTAAAACAAAGAACACATGCATTTTAATAAAAAAAAGGAAATTTAAAGCAAACCATAATAATTTCTGCTTGTTACCTTGTTGATGAAGGAAAACGTTTCAGTCAACCTATCAAGGTTCAAAGACAACAGGAGATCCACACCACAAAGGAGATCGACACGCCGATGATGGAGAGAAAGGAATGACCGGCGGAAAAATTTCTTTCGACGAAAACGTCTTTCTTTCTAAACTGCTCTTTCTGCTATTCTCTGAAGTGTCTGAAGCCAAAGACTTGCTTCAAGTTCCCGCCAAAAATCACCCCCCCCCCCCGCCGACCGACACCTGTTACTCGTGTTACACTAATTAAAACTGTCTGACGATGCACAATCGTACAATAGTGATTCTGGCGACTCTCGCAATTCCGGAGTCCTGCCTGAGGGAGATAGCCAGCCCCTTCACCAGGGGAGGGATGTCTTTTCCTTTCTTCCCGAGTATCATCAGCCCTCCTTGGTAGTGGCAAAGGCCCTGAGAGAAACACGTGTCTAGCGGCTGGTCTATCAGATTCTCAGAAAGTGCTCAGAAAGTGCTCAGAAAGACTTGCCACGCTGCTGGCGGTTTACGGGTGGGACCTCTGGTTAGAAAACGAAAGGGGAAGATTTGTCCTTTTCCACCTGAACAAAAATAACCTTCTCCAACAGAACTTACGTTCATCCAAAAGAGATACGATGGCAGCAACTCGATGGTAGAGTCCTGAAGGTTCTCGTGTTCGAAATTAGTCTGGGAATTGCGTACTTAGTTGAACAATGGGAATATCTTTAAAAAAAATAAAGTTTTTTCAGTTGAATGATTTTATTGAAATTATTTTACTGGTCTGTCGGAATCAGAAGAGATTTCGACACTTAGATTTCTGTCGGAAAATTTGATCGTCGGAAATTTTTTCCCCGACGAAGTTAGAAATTTTCCCCGATGGGGGGGGGCAAGACGTTTCCGACGGGGGGGCAATTGCCCCCCCTGCCCCATAGCTAGCGCCGCCACTGGTCAGTACGAGAACTGGAAAGACGTATAAACTTAGTGAAAGTTCTAGTGCTTTAGTGCACACCAAGTGGACAAGATATGTTTCTGAACTTGGTAAACTCTAATTTTGAAAACTAGATGAACAAAAATTATTGCTATTAATTTATATGTATTTAATAAAATATGTGTTTCACTCTTCTTAAAAAATCTGGATTTAGTAAAATATCTATGATCTTTAATGAAATACTAAAGAAATTAAAATGTGCTGTTATATCCTTGCACTTCGCAATTTGTGCATCACTCTTATCTCTTCTGCAACATTAGATATTCTTTTATAAGTCTGATGTCTTTATCACAATTTATATTATTTATATGAAGTATTTTCAATAATAATGTTATTCACTTGCTTTTTTAATTTTTGAGTAGCACATTTAATGTATAACGAGTGTGCTAGGGCTCTAAAGAACGAAATGTCTTTATTGACTAATAAATCATTACTTGTTCTTATTTTGGTGGTTATATTAATGCTGAAAGTCTCCTCAATTGCCATATATCGGATTTTTACTTTCTTTTTTATTGGGGGGAGGGGGTAATTGTCATATTGTGGAATACAGAATGCGATAAACATCATTTTGAAATGATTCCTTTTTTTTGACTGAAAATTAAAAAATTCTGTTTGAAAAAAAAAACACATGAATGACCCATCGAGATTTTTTTATCTGGTGTTAAAACATATACCCGAGCACATAATTTGGTTAAAATCGAAGGTGGAGTTTTGTGAGTAATTTTCTGTTAAAGTTCCTTAATTTTTGAGTCAAAAAGCTGAAAGAAAACACTCGCAGGAAAAAATTTCTAATAGGTATACCCAGTGGCGTACATAGCGCCCCCGTAGCCCCCACGGCGCGGGGGGGGGGGGCGCCAGAGGCATGGGGGCGCACTCGGAAAAAATAACACAAAAATACTTTTTTTCCCCGTATTCAATGTCAATTCCATGTGTTCCGAATGAAATCTGCATCGATACGTCACATATGATGCATAACGTGATGATTTCACCACCCACCCTGCCTTCTCCTGCATAACATATGCCCCCTGTCCAACCTTTAATGAAACTTGGAGTATAATTATTTTAAGATATCCTGGTATTTTCTAGTAAGATTTCAATGTGGCAACTGTATAGTGTTTATTACCTTTCCTGAATTCTGCTTTTTCATTGCAATTACAATTTTCATTACTTTATATTTTGAAATAAACTTGATTTTAAATATCAGAATACTCTTCAACGAAGTCTTATTATAGCTTTTAATTTTTTGCCATAAATCTAAGATAGGGCATACTTATAAATCTTACGGGGGGTGGGGGGGCGCCGAAGTCTATGTACGCTACTGGGTATACCAATTAAACTCGATTCAAATTAAAGCTTACACTATTATGAACAAAATAAAAAAAATGAAAGCTCTACGACTCGCACATCCAGAATGAAAGGGGCACATCTCAAAATAGCTGTTTTGAGAAAAATCGATTTGAAAATTTAAACTTTTTTAAATCCTTGCCCTGGCTCTAATAACTATTGAAATTAGATAAACTCTCATTGATTGGTTGATTAAAGATTCTGCTAGGTGACTATGGTCTGCGTTTCCCGGTCAATTTTAAATAAGTCGGCAATTAATGAGAAGTGCCCCTTTCATTCTCCATTTTCGTGGAGAATGAAAGGGGCACATCTCAAAATAGCTATTCTTAAGGGCATCGGTTGATACACCATTTAATTTTTTTTTTTTTGGAAGTTCTTGTCATGATTTTAACCAACATTTTTTAATGATGCATGTTTTGTGCAATTTATATCGGGCCTTTTTTTTAATCCACGAGTGGGGGCAACCGCCTTCCCCAAGGAAGGGGGGGTTCTTCATACAAATCCCAAAATTACAACGGATTTGAGCCACATTTGGCACGTAGGTCCTTTCATGCTCAGAATGTCACGCCAGGGTTCGTTCACTCTGCTTACGAGAGGGGGGCTGAGAGTTGCACGAAAATCTTTTAAGTGGAATACTTACGTTAATACTTACAGTGGCTGAAATTTTACGAAATCCGAAAAGGCCTAAATTTTTAAAATCATAAAATTTCCCTATTCTACAGGCGAAATTTTACACTACTTTTTGTAGGGATTTTGATTTATACCTGATTCCTACGCATCACGAGACGACTCGTGATAATTAACTCGATAATGGGAAAAAAAGGGCATTTTAGTTGCTTATACTTTTATACACGGTCAGATGAGCCAAAAAAAAAAAAAAAAAAGACATTCCTTCGAGAATGAGTAAAGTAAAAATTTAGGCTGCAGTTGAATGCAAATCTTTTCGAGAAAATATTACTTCCTGTACTACTTACAAGGAAGTAAAAAAGTAATAACTACTGTCTGTTTGCGTATTGTGCGCCTGGCAGCCACGAACGTTTCCATTTGAAAAAGGGGAGATAGGTTTAGGATGCGCACTTCCCAATGCCTTCAGTTTTTGTTCGCTTGCTACTTCCTCGTTGCATTTCCCCCCTATTTCGAGAGAGTCAGAAGAGATTTGGCGCATGCGCAGATTCAACGGAGGTTTCGCGAAAAAATGTTAGACAGTAATTGGTATTTCCATCTTTGTAGTTCAGTTTCCCAGGAATGACAATACCAATAACATTAATACAAAATTTTACTCTCATACAGTTATTATTTTCAGTTTCAACGAAAAAATTTAGCCTTTCTGTAAAACATTGATATCTTACCGAAATTCAGAATGTAAACATTCTACTACCAATTTTAATTTTCGCTCTTTAACAGGGTATGAATTTAGATCAAAACGGGCGCAGAAAGTCAACAGCAATTTTGTTTTCTTTCTTTATTAATGATTCGATTTAACATTTCAGAAGGTTTAAACGCAAAGCAGACGATCTATTTAAAAAAGTCGAAGGGAAAAAATAATATGAAGAATTTCAAATTTATTTAAAAAAAATAACGTATCTCTAAATCGTTTTGCAGTTTTTTTTTTTTTTTTTTTTTTTTTTTTTTTTTTTTTTTTTTTTTTTTTTTTTTTTTGTGTTTTGATTTCTTAATATTGACCTTACTTGTAGTTTAAACGTTGTACTTAAATAGGTATAGTAATTCTAAATGTGTGACAAAGTTATTTTCAAGTTTGTAGCTTTTAACAAACATTTAAAAAAAAGGGTTCTGTGTAGTAGAGTTATAAAATAGTTCTAAAAGTATTTAATCAACAAATTAGGTAATACGTTACTCTTTTCAATTTAATAGCAATTTTTTTTAAATATAAAAGCATAGAAGCTGATAAACAAAACTAATAAAAAATAATTAGATTCACTTATTTTTCGACTGTAGAATTTAAAACGGTTAATTATGCACTGAAGTCATGATGCTTAGTTTTACCAAAAATATTTTTACATTCTTTTTGAATTAGCTGTAATGATAGAATGTACTGTATGAAATATAGGAAATTTTAGTATATTAAAAAATTGCAAGTTTTCTCGAATAAAAAAATTGTTCTAAGGATTTTTAGATACATTTATTTTATTTGAAATGTGAAACATTTTGGCAACTGATACTTCCTATCGCTGTTTCATTTCAGAGCGATATTAAATCAAATTTTTATTCCTAATGATTTGACGCTAGGTTACATAATACTATTCTTCTTATTCTAAAAAAAAGGAACCCTTCATAAAGTACTTGTGCACAAACAATTTATACTTAATAACAAACAATTAAAACGAGTGTCACTTCAAAAAAAAGCAAAATTACGGTTTTCTTAACTGATTTAAAAAAGAGTACTAGCCATAATTTGCACCAATTCCGCTCGGCGAACTCTGATTATCAAAGATGTGCCCCTTTCAAACTCAATTCTCCCTTCACAATCGGCAGAATCTGGAGAATGATAAGGGCATAAGTTGCTTTTTAGCTGCGACTGTTAACACTAGAAAAAAATGGGTCGGTTTCTCATGTAAGGTGTACTAAGGTACGCTATTTAAACATATTTCCAAAAAATGCATTTTTTGAGATGTGCCCCTTTCATTCTGGATGTGCGGACTATTTGTTAAGGAGTTACAGCCGTTTGTACAAATGTATATGTCATTCAAAATGGCGGCAAATGAGCCACCAAGCAAAATATTTAAAGGGCCATAACTTTTCAACCCCTTCACTTATCTCAATATAAGTAGTATTTTTGTTATCAGCATCAAAAAGTCTCCAACTGCTGCACATTTTATTAAAATAGGAGGTGGTGGGTGTCATGGCCGGGATGATTTCACATGGAATGACCCTTACATTTTTACCAACTTTCAAAGTGTCTGGCTGCGCAAGACCAGCGTGCAAAGTGCCTGACATTGTAAGGTGTAACTTCTAATGGCCCCCCTTACAACATATTTAAAAATTACGCTTTATAAAATGACGTAAATTTGCTTACATTTTTACCAACTTCAAAGTGTCTTACTGCGCAAGGCCAGCGTGCAAAGTGTCTGGCACTGTAAGGTGTAACTTCTAATGGCCCCCATTACAACATATTAAAAAATTACGCTTTATAAAATGACGTAAATTTGCTTACATTTTTACCAACTTCAAAGCGTCTGGCTGCGCAAGGCCAGCGTGCAAAGTGTCTGGCACTGTAAGGTGTAACTTCTAATGGCCCCCCCCTTACAACATATTAAAAAATTACGCTTTATAAAATGACGTCAATTTGCTTACATTTTTACCAACTTCAAAGTGTCTGGCTGCGCAAGGCCAGCGTGCAAAGTGTCTGGCATTGTAAGGTGTAACTTCTAATGGCTCCCCTTACAACATATTAAAAAATTACGCTTTATAAAATGACGTAAATTTGCTTACATTTTTACCAACTTCAAAGTGTCTGGCTGCGCAAGGCCAGCGTGCAAAGTGTCTGGCACTGTAAGGTGTAACTTCTAATGGCCCCCCTTACAACATATTAAAAAATTACGCTTTATACTATGACGTTTTTAGGCAGCAATTTTACGTACCTTTGCTACTTGTTTCCCGCCAAAGCCAGCGCGACTCAGCTTAACGAATAGCGAACCGTTCGTACATACTGTGGTGCGCTTACGCAGAAAAATTTCGTGCCTTTATAAAATGACGTAGGTCTGGCACTCATGGGCTCTTGCTCTATAATCTTAGACATAGTTTCACCATTATGGAAATGCTGTACAGATGCGGCTGCCCTTAATTACAGCAACTAATTTTACAGCTAAATCATGGGTAATATTAACTCATTTCACATTTTTGATAAATGATGTTTTTGCACGTAAAAGTGGAGAAAAAGAGAAAAAAAAACTTAGATGGATGAAATAGTTGCATTTGTACTGAAATAAACTGAAAAATTATTTAAAACTTGTCCAGTAGAACTAATTGCTTCAGATGCTTGCTTGATCCTAAAATGCTACAGCTATTAGACAAGATAGAAATAATCTTTCACATTTTATTTTCGCATAAATGTAGCAATCCCATTTCTCCCGTCATCTAATTTCTCTCAACCCCCTAATATTGCGGTCAAGCCTCATGAAATACTAAGAGAAAGAAAATTAATTTAAGTGTCAATTATAAACAAGTTGTAAAAATGACCTAAAATGAAAACTGACGTTTAAAAAAAAAAGGAGATGGAAGATACTGTTACGCGCGTTTAAAATGATATTCGTACAGCGTCTCCTCACAGCAATGCTAACGTGTCACACTTTTTTATAAAAATTCAAAAATAAATAAACAAGTAAACTAAAGCCAAATTTGAAAACCAATAATAATTGTTGAATCAAATGATATGTCGTTATTCTTTCTACAACATTTTTAATGTTAAGATAGGTAAATCAAAACTTAATTTCGAAACCATTTGCATGATGATCTTTAATAAAATGTAATGCGTGTGAAATTAAAATCGCAATATTACATCTCTTCGTAGCAACGCTGACTCGTCGCACTTGTTAACAAAAATCTAAAAATACTGTAAAGGCCTTTTTATTCGCGAGGCCTTAATTTTCGCGATTTTCGCGAGCCCTTCGTAATCGCGAAAATTTAGGCCTCGCGAATTTTTTTTTTACTTTGGACTTTTTCAACTTTTGGTTCTGTACATGCAAAATTCGCGAAATTTTCGGCCCGCGAAATCACAGATATATTCATTTTCGCGAAAATTACGGCCCGCGAAATTAAAGGCCTTTTAATCAAGCAAGTGAAATAAACCGTAATTTAAAGCATAAATTAATTTCTGAATCATATCATATATCATTATTTTATCCAGAACATTATTAATGGGGCGGTAGGTACACCGCTTAATTCCAAAACCATTTACACGACGATCTCCAACATAAGCCAGAAATACATCAAATGCAAACTGCACATGTCCTCGATTCCCAATCGTTTTACCCCTCGTGGCGATATAATGGACATTACCTCTCCGAACGACCGTCAGATGAAGTGACCAACGGATTGACCGGCACCCCTGATGACCCCAATAGCCGCGAGGGGGAAGAGATAATCATCCAGAGCGAGATCTGGCCTCTGGTCAAGCTAAGTAGGGGCTAATTGCTCTCGTAATGTGGTCACTCGTCGGCTGCTGTCGAAGCGATGGTGAATTCGTGGAGATGGGGGTTGTTAAATATTGATTTTGAAACGCGGGTAAAGGGTGGGATGGATTTCGTGGGATGTTGACGCAATGGCTAAAATATTGTTATAATAGCTTTATACCCGGCGTTGCCCGGGTGCGTTTTAATACAACATAGCATTCAGAAAAGAAAAAAAAAATTAGGAAGAATTATATTCTTATTTGGGTATATAAAAATTTGCATCAGTCTGTCGCTTAGGTACAAACTTTGAAAAAAGTAAAATATTACAGAAAGTTAAACGTTTACAGAAAAATAGTCTCACCAAAATGTGAAAATTAAAGATACATGTTGTCTGTGTTTTGCAGCGTCCACTGGCATGTTGTCTATGGTTCAATTTGACGGGCAGCATTTTCTGATTTTAAAGGCCATTTTATTATTGCAACATACCTCTTATTTGGTTGAATTCAGTCCACATGGTTGTACAAAAAGTTCTAGGTACAAACTCTCAAAAGAACTTAATTATCACGGAAAGTTCACAGAAAAATAGCACCAGTTAAAAGCGAAATATGTATACGGCTTTTAATCCATGTTTTGCATAATTCCTCTGATAGGAGGATAAGAAAAAAAAATTCTGTATCATACATATTTTGTGCCAAATGAGAACATGAATTATAATTGTTTTCGACTTATTTCATGCTAAAATGAAATAGGTGAGCCTTGAAATGAAAATTCATTGTTTTAATTTTAATCTTTAATGCTAATATTTAAATACCATAATTTTTATCAATTTGTGACCTAAAGGCTCATGTCGATTAAAAAAATAGGCCTAATAATAGGCTAGATTCCTATAAAAGGGTCACAAAAAACTTGAATTTGAGCTTTTTAGATTTTTTAAAATTTCAAGACCCCGCCTATAAGAATTCTAGGGCATCAAGGAACCTCTGTGTCAAGTTTGATGAAAATCTGATGCAAACTGTGGATTTGTATAGAGAACAAGTATACAAACAAACATACAAGCATTCACTTATTTTTATTTATTGTTATATGTAGGGGCTGTCAGCAGTACAGTAACCGCCACTAATAAAATCACTGGATTATAAAATCAGCCGCTTTTTAAAATCACATCTGCAGGAACTGAATCCTTACAATATCAAAACTTGTCAAAACTTTCCTTTAATGAAATCAATATTGTCGTTTTATAAAATCAAATTTTTGGAAAGCGTATACTAATAATTTGAAAACGACAGTTATAATTATGTTGAAAATTGCCACAGACATAATAAATTTCAAAGTTTGTAGCACCAAGACAAGGAAGTCTCGGAAGATGAAGAAATGCATGCCAAATTTGCACTCTTCAATGTATACAGGGTGTCCTATCGTGGCCCAATAGCTAATTTCTAAACCGTTAGAGATAAGCATATAGTTTATTTAGGAAAAAATCTCCAAATTACGAAAGGAATTTCGGGTCTATTCAATGTTTTTCAAAAAATCAAATTTTGAAAGAGTTACGAAATTTAAATTTTTACACAGCCCCCCAGTCCTATCAATCATGTTTAGTAAAACATTCTTGACACTGTAATGTTTAAAACTCAAAAAAAAATCACTGTTCCACCACAAAAATTGACCGAGTTATGACGTTTTGAAAAATCAAGATTTTGCATTATTTCATGACGTCATCGAGAGATCGCTTAAGGGACCGTATGCGAAATCCTTCAAAATCTTGATTTTTCAAAACGTCATAACTCGGTCAATTTTTGTGGTAGAGCAGTGATTTTTTTTTTTTTTTTTTTTTTTGAGTTTTAAACGTTACGGTGTCAAAAATGTTTTACTAAATATGATTGATAGGACTGGGGGGGGGGGGGCTGTATAAAAATTTAAATTTCGTAACTCTTTCTAAATTTGATTTTTTGAAAAACATTGAATAGACCCAAAATTCCTTTCGCAATTTAGAGATTTTTTCCGAAATGAACTACATGCTTATCTCTAACGGTTTAGAAATTAGCTTAATTGGGCCACGATTGGAGTGGACACCCTGTATACAACTTTCGTTAATCAAACATCTATACGCAGGTATTTTAAGATCCGTCTGCAATAAAAATGTAAATTTTATTTTGTTTTCTGTATTTTGAAAACTTTAAAAACTACATAGAAATACAGTAGTTTATTTATTTTTCAGACAATTCATCTTTAAAAACTTTTTCTTTAAGTGTAGGTATGCCGGTTTATAAAAATAGCAGCTTTATAAAATCAAGTCCTTATGTCCTCAGGACAAATGTGATTTTAATAAGCGGCGGGCACTGTTTTAGTTTAAGTTTCAGTAGATATTTTTGCTGGGTGATTGCAGTCAAAAAATAGATAGCTCTAATGGTTTACGAAAAAAATTAGAAGTCGTGATTAAACCTGGGTCACTCATTAGTTTTTTCATTTGTTATGTGTTGTTTGTGTTATAAAGAACTTAAAATGGCGACTGTCAACATTCACTGGTCAATATGAAAAAATATAACTTAATATTTGGTCCTTAATATTTGGTTCATTCCTGTGATGTAAAAGCTTTTACTAAAATATGCAGAAGGCCATGTTGCCAAGACACTTGGCATTTATTTGTTTTCGTGGGGCACTTTCATGATTTGAATTTCTTGATAGCTATTCTTGGAATGGCAATTTGATTTTGTTAATTCTGCAATGTAAATAGTGTTAATAAAATTTTTAAATTTAAACTAACCAATTCTTGAGTACTAGTTTACAATTGAACATCTTGGCAATCTTGTGGTGAATACAACTTGAAAATTTGAATACTAGAAATCTTGGAAGTCTAGATCAGCATTCTATTGGATTTACTTGTAATGTTACATTTTTAATGGATATTATTTCCTCTCTTTGTGCTGTAAACAGAAGCGCCCCGATGGGAGGTCACGGAAGGTCACTGTGACCTCCCAATAACCCTTCACTGCACGGTGTGCCAGATCTGGCCCAAACCAAATAAACCCTCATATATTCCTATGATTTTTAAATGCAGTTAAACTGAGCTTTGTGCCCCTTCTGGAACATTGCTATAACAGTTTAGTGTGATTTTTATGTACTAGTTAGTTGCACTAGTCTAGGTATTACAGTTCTTGCTTTTGAAAGAAAGAGTGTCTGCATTTCCGTTAGAAGTGTGCTTAGTCATTATTTCCTTTGTTCTAAAAATGTTTAAATACACTTAGTGGAAAATTTGTTTATACCACTTATGGCACAAAACACATTGTAGATTATTACACTTATCGGTATACAAAGCATATGATATGTGCTTTGTGCCATATATAGAACAAACAATTAAAGCATCATTTTTGGTGCACATTTTTAAGATTAATTTTTTTCTTCATTTTTCCTGAACTCAGGGCTATTTAAAAGGTAACAAATGATTTTTTTTCATGAAAATATAAAAAATCGTGCAGTGAAGGGTTAATTTCCGTATTCGGCACATTTTGCTGACGATTCGGCAATTTTAAGACAATATTGCAACATTGAAATTATTTGTTCTTTTTAGTTTTTAGAGTTTTTTTTAAAAGATGACATGCTTTTTCTCACTAAATGTTAATGCAGGGGTGCCCACGGGGGGGGGGGGGGATTATGGCGCAAGTTACGCCATCAAAATTTTCGGGGGGGGGATTTTTCTAACTAATTTGTTTCTTTATTTAAACTATTTATTAATTTATTTTTTAAATTAAATTATTTTCTGGTTTTTTAATGTAAATTATTAATTAATTTATTTTTTAATTTAAATTATTTGTTTATTATTTTTTTTTTATTTGTTTTGTGTGTGTGTGTGCTTGGAATGTCTGGAAGGAAAAAAAAGCGATTATATTCTCCGCATAATCAGTACTTAAAAAAATTAATAATACATAAAAAATAATAATAGTTGTAATTCAAAAAAATAAATAAAAATATTTAAAAGAATTAAAAAATAAAACAATTTAAAAATAAAACAATTTAAAAAAATTAAAAAATAACATTGAAAAAATAATAATATTTTAAAAAATAAATAAATAATATTTAAAAAATTAATAAATGATGTTTAAAGAAATAAGTAAAATAAAAAAGAGGGATAAAAATAAAAAGCCTAATAGGGTTGTGAAAAAATTTCGGGGGGGGGGGAGTTGCACCATTGTGCTTGGGGGGGATGGGCACACCTGTGTTAATGTGCATGTGTGCATGCTTGTATTTTATCATTTGGTAAAATTGGAACTTCATTCGGCAAATTAATAACTAAAAATTTTAGTTCGGGCCCGCACCTGCCTGTAAATATATAAATCATTCACGTGTTGTCTTATTTGTATATAAACAAAGAAGTCCAACTTCAAGCAATGGCACCCAATCTTTCCCAAGTGTTATTGACTGTGGACACTGAACACGTCAACAGCAAGAACAACGAGTAATTTTTATCATTTTTCATTTAGCTCTTCATTTTTCATTTAGATTCTTGAAGCTTTGAAAGCCGAGTGGTTTGAATGACTTGCTTCGTGCTGCTGAGGGGGCGACATCATCTTTCGAAGGTAATTTCATCCCTTTTATTGTATATTCCTGCTTGTATTGTCTAAATGATACTAGTCTTGTATTGTCTGGATTTAGAAAAAATGGATTATATGGTGCATTTGAGCTCATCAAGGCTATTGCGTGAGTAAATGATTCATTGATTATTGAAGGAATTTACATAAGATAAATTAATGTTCGGACGTGTTTTCCATTTTGGGAGTCCATTGAAGGGAAGGGAATTACTCAATAGAATTCATCCAGGTATTAAATATTATTTTAGTCATGTTTTGTACTTGTAGACATATTCTGATTTTATTGTTTTAAGTAAAATTTTAAGATTGGGTCGATTTTTACTTTTTTCTGTAATCAAAATTGCGCGTGTTGGGAAAAATTGTACATTCGTGTCACATGTACGGAGAAAAAAAAACTACTCAAGCTTCCTTCATCGGCTTTGAAGTTGCTTTAAAAATATTAAAATAATATTTTAGTCAATTAATGCATTATTTTTAGTGTTATTTTTTTATGTTACATGCATTTTTTTAACCGCCTTTAGAGAGAAAAGTTGCACATTTTCTCTACAAGCGGAAAGAGCTTCTTTAATCATAAAAAAAGTTTATTCTAATATCGTCATATCTTATTTAAGCCTTCCGCTGGGCTAGTGAAATGAGTATATTTTCAAAATTTCGATATTGTAGAGTTAATACAAATCTAAAATCAATAAAATAAACAACATGAAACGAAACGTGATAAAATAAATGATCATAACTGGGAACACCAATATTGAACTAGCTCTTGGATCAGTTAAATATTTGTAATCAATTAGTCTAAAAGCAGTTTTTCCATGCTAAAAAATAACCAATACACTAGCAGACTCAATTTTGGACTTTTCAAAGATTTCATTATTTAACGTTGTATATTAGATTTATTTATTTCACTTTAATTATTTATTTATAGTTTCTCTATATGTCATCATTTGTGCACATTATATTTTTTCGCAAATGTTACTATAGCAAATATTACCATAGCTACTATAGTAAATGTTACTATAAAATGATATAACATATAATTTCCCAATATTAAAACAGTATTTAATAATCAACATTAAGTCAGTTATTAAATCAATATTTTGCAGGAAAATCGTTACTTTTTTATCATATTTCGTTGCCAAAGATAATTTTCTAAACAAATCAGAATTCATTTGAGAAGAAATATTTTTTTTTTTGCAGTTTGCAATAATAAAAATTAATAAATAAAATAAAGATAATATTCACATGAAATGAATACATACGTATTAGAGAAGTTATAAATTAATACTTTAATTGAAATAAATAAATATTACAATTTATTGCAGATTGCAGAACATTAAATGCTGAAATCTGTTAAAAATTGAAAAGTGTCGAGAATTAAGTCCACTAGTGCATATTATTTTCTAATTTTAAACTTGGCATCATTTATATTTCAATGTTAAGACATTCCCCTAAGATGACCTCTGACTCCGTTCGTTGACCTTGAATCCTCCTCACCTCCTCCCCCTTCCAAGTTCGATCTTCTCTACCTGTCGGCAAGAGGAAAAAAGTTTCGACAGAAAAGATCCTTTTATTACTTACCAGAAGAGTATAGGCTACGCTCTGAAAAGATCTGGAATTTTTAGCCTTTTACTAGCATAAAAGCCAGTTCTTTTGAGCCCCGGGGCAAGCACTTTTAAACCACTTACAAGTGTTTTCTCGGAGCGTAATTAATTTTTTTTTTTCTCTTACTTCTCCTCCCGTTCTTTTAACTGCTGTATAACATGCGGGTTCTTAGCATGGAAGACCTTGCAATTTGCGGAAGAATTATAATCCTGTTTGTGGAGGATTTGTGGAAGGGGGAATTGTTTCGGGGCCTCTTCCACTTTTGTGTAAGACAGTCGGGTTTCCCTTTTTTCTCTCTGATTTGCGTTATTTTGTCGAGAGGGATATTATTACCTGCCACGGTAAATGCATAATCGCAGTAATTACATGATAATGGGGAGCTGCTTTGAATCACGAGTGATTACGCGAGTGGGGCTACTGTGTGTAAATTCATTCTAGATGCCTTTTTGGAAGAAAATGTCAATTCTAGCAGTTTTTGTAAAGATAGATTGCTTTGAATGTGTTTGTATAAGTAGCAGGGGGTTGAATAACGATTCGCTTCTGTTTTTAAGCAAACATTTTTGAACCATTTTTGGAATAAAGCAGTGAGTAACCGCCCTTAAGCACAGGCTAAGGCAGGAACATGCAACACATCGGTGCCACCAAGTGCGATCGTTCGCTGGTATTCTAATTTCATATTAGCTACCAGTTTTTTTTTTTTTTTTTTCTTGGCTCTCTTTGCTCAAAAGTGGATTTTCACCTTCAACACGGTTACTTTCCTATTCCATGCTGATGAGTGCATAATAATCACGAAACTGCAGTCCATGGGTGGAAATAACCAAGTTGGCGGTGTATTGCATGTTCCATTTTTGGAATAATTAGTTTTTCTAATCCTGGATTTTATTGCCTGATAAGTATAATCCAAACTGTTATTGAACTCGTGCATAGTTTATACATTTTCTGTGATTTTAATTTTCTGTTGGGGAGAGGAATTGCTCATAACAAATCAGAAGATTCTTCAAGAGGGTGTCGGTCATTTTTTATAAAGGTTTTTTATGGTCATAACAGACCTTATATATGTATGGATAACCGTACTAGGATTTGAAATATATGAAGAAAAACTTATGGCAGGTTGAACTCCTTCACCCTTTACGGCGTCACTGACTTAAACTTATCTCAGCAGAATAATATAGCATACATACACAGAGAAATACACAAACAAGATTTATTTTGAAATCCTACTCAAAAAATTAATTAAACAATATTACAAATATTCTGGAGTGAATATTTGACTCGCTGTGACTTTAACGCATACCCAACAAAAATTCTCTATCCAGACTTAAAGAAAAATAATCTTTTCAAAAAAAAAAGTCTTCTGATAAGGTAAAAACAGTCCATCTCTTTCCTCTGGAGAAAATAAAACAAAATCTGAAACGTACGAACAATGGTTGTTATTTAAAAAAAAACGCGTTTTATTAGTTTCAAGACGAAATATATGTTTAATGTTTTTGTGAAATTCCGAAGGAAAATTTATTTTAAAATCCACATTAAAAATTGGATCCAGAATCTAACATATAATTCTGGAGTGATCTAACTTTTGTTGTGGTTCTAACACACATAGTGCGAAAACTCTTCATCCAGTATTGAAGAAAACGTCTTTCCAAAAAAAAAAAAAGGAAAAACAGTCGATATGTTTCCACTGAAAACAGAAACAAACAAACAAAAAAAAAAATAATAATAAAAATAAAGAATACGGCAAAAATGAATAAAAATAAAATCATGAAAAGTAGAAACAGTGGTTGATTTTTAATAATTGTATTTAGTTAGCTTCACGAAGAAACTTTTTTTTTTTTTTTTTTTTTGGTGAAACACTGAATTGAAATTTATTTTGAAATCTCATACGCAAAATGAGTGTACCAAATATTACAAATATTCTGGAGTGAGCAAACTGTTTTGTTGTGACTTTCACAGATTCCCCGTGAAAATTCTCCATCCAGGATAACAGAAAAATAAATTTCTTCAAAAAAAAAAAACCTGTCCACTGATAAGGTAAAGGTCTATCTCTTTCCTCTGAAGACAGAAAAAAAAATCTCACAACTGAAAGAGGAATAATTTTTCAAGATTGATTCTGTGTCCAGTGGAGTACTTTTCTGTCCTATAATTTACTCCCTGAGCTGACTTTTAAAAAAAAAACCTGTCCACTTTTAGTTAGAAAAAGTGCATGTCTTTACATCTGGAAATAGAATTAAAGATATTTTTCAAAATCTGAAGCAAAAACAATGGAATGTAAAAATGAAATTCGTTGACTTCACATTGAATCAAATGTTTTCTGTTTTTGTGAAATTTCGAAGGGAAATTTATTTTAAAAATTGAGGCCAGATTTTGACAAATATTCTGAAGTGAGAAATCTGTTATGATTCTAAGGTAAAAACAGTCCATTTACTTCTCCCAAAGAGATTTTTTATTTAAAAATAAAATCCGTGGGTGTGTTGCAAAAAATATCTTTATTAGTTTCAATACGATATAATCTTTTTTAAATAAATGTAAAACTCCAAAGGGAAATAAATTTTTAAATCCTACTCTAAAAATAGAGTCGAAATATTACAAATGTTCTGTAGTGAGCAAGCTACGAGTATTTTGTTGTGATTCTAACACTAACATACACATTGCGAAAATTCTCCACTCAGTATTGCAGAAAAATAAATCTCTCCAAAAAACCCTGTCCACTGATAAGGTAAAAGTCCATCTCTTTCCTCTGAAAACAGCAAAAAAAAAAAAAAATCCACAACTGAAAGAGGAATAATTTTTCAAGATTGATTCTGTATCCAGTGGAGTACTTTTCTGCCCTTTCATTTACTCCCTGGGCTGGCTGTGCCCGGGCACCTTCGACAAGGGCGGAAGCCGGCCCGGGGTGAAAGGTGACGCCAGGGGACCATTTATCAAACGATCCTTTCGATACAGTGACCTTAATTTATGTCCTGCTGGACTCGAATACTGTTATTTGATTTCCACCCCCCTTTCGTTGGCCCTGCGCATTATGTATACTTCTGAGACGAGTTATAAGGGTTTTTTTTTCTCTACTTCCAAGGAAAAACTTGGGCTTGGGCATATCATTTTCAGTTTTTCTTTTGCTAGGATAAAAACTGATTTTTTCTATGTGGAATGTGGATGAAAGGTGCTGCAAAGTGCTTGTTCCGAGATTTGTAAAGTGAGGCATTCCATTTCTCTGGGAGGTTTTTCTGATAAGTTCAAAAGTGGAACTTTGTTGCTATTTTTCATTTCAACTTTTTTTATTTTGATGAATGGGTTGAAATGTATTAAATGATTTGAAGGACAGAAGAATATGGAACATTTAGTATTTTCTTATGTTCGTCGTAGGCTCAGTGAGTGTTTTATTTTATTCAACGAAATTTGAGAAGCCTGATGGGAAGCCACAGTGACCTCCCTGAAAACCCTCATTCGGAACATTTTGTCTGACAACTCTGCAAATCTGGAGACAAGCTTGTAATATTGCAATTTTTGAATACCAGAATGTCTCTTTTCATTCGATGTCTACGGATGTGGGAAAAGTGTTTAGTGTGTAAATATTGCTCGGTAGAATTTGGAGTCCCATTCGTTAAATTGAGAAGAAATCCGACAAGCAACTAACTGCCGTACTTGCCTTCCATCATCATTTAACACTGCCAGCAAAATATTTTCAGTATATGCAAAAAAAAAAAAAAAAAGCTCTTCTCTGAATGACTGAATCGATGACATGTAACAGGTCTTCTGGTAAATAATGCGACTGATGAATAACTTTCAACAAGTTTCGTGCACCATCATTGCATGATGAGTTGCACTTGATTAGAAACCAGAAAGGTGCATTAACTTTAACAATGACTGAAACATGAGCCGGCCACTTCGTCTAGTGGTCAGCGACGTCTGGCCGTGATGCGGTGGCCCCGGGTTCGAGTCCCGGCTGGGGCATGGGCGTACTATCTCTCTCTCATGTCATTGTCCTTTCTGTGTGTGTGAAAGTGAGTTATGAATGAATGCCTACCCTATGAACGGGTCCCTATGGCATGTGTGTTGAGCTTAAATCGGTCTTCCACCTAAAATGGTGCTCTTAAAAACGGAAGCCGTATCTTTCCTGCCTTAAATCGAGCAGATTTCATCTACTCGGGCTCGGATACCCGAGTGGTATTAGAAACAACAACAACAACATGACTGAAACAAGCATTTTTATGATATTCTGTGCCGACGTACAAGCGCAAATTTGACTGTCTGTCATGAGCCATCTAGAATAAGGGCACTGCTCCACATTGACGTAAAGCAGAAAAATAAAGCAGAAACGTAACATGGATTACATAGTGTCCCTATGGAAAGTACCCGGATTTTCGGTTTCGGTCGCGTTTTACGCTGATATGGAGCAGGGTCCTAACTCTAGGAACTGGGTAGTTTTAGAAAGATGTATGGAACCGTTGTCACCAATAACGGCTTCAAATATTTCCCGTAAATATTTCTGGTCTATTCTTTGGTTTGCTCGGTCAATAGTTTTGCATATTTTCTCAGCTGTCTCATATTTCGCTATAGTTAGGGATTCGAAGGCTGTCAACAGTTTGCAAGATACGACTGCTGAATCTTCGGAGACCAGTTCTTCGTCCATCTAAGCGTTCTGCAAAAAGCTGGCGAAAAAACAGTTCATTGACTTGAAGCTGGCATATCAACCACCGCAATGGTCCATTAAATTTTTTTTAAGACGTCTTTTGCTTATAACACAACCTCCTTTAACAATGCTACCATCTGAATACGAGCTACATGATTTCGTAAAAACCAAGATGTTCCCTTTTTCTTTGAAACATGTGGACATTTACTTGTCATACTCAATCCGTGAAACCCAGCGTAAAGTTCGGGACAGATTAATCAATTGTATTACTGACCATAAGTGGGATGGAAGCGAGGGATGGTTTCATTCGTGCACGTTCAGAGGCTCGGAAGGAACTGCATTTCTTCGAAAGTAAAAAAAAAAAAAAAAACCGTGAAAGCTCTATCTGTGACATATAAACTTTTCGTATCATTTATGTTGTGTACGTTTGTACGTATATTTTTTTAACATATTTCATTGATGTTTAAGTATGCTGTTTAATGTTGCCATATGTTTGCATTGTCATAATTTGTATGTCACATTTTGTAAAAATTTATCAGTTTTTACTTAATATTGTCCTAAAAATCACTATTTTTCACGTTTTTGTTTCTCTTTAAGATGCTTGAAATATAAATATATCGTATAAAATAATTTTTAGTTAATGAGTTACAGTAAACTCTCACTTATGCACCGGCCCAAGGGACCAATAGAAAAAGGCGCATAAGTGAGAGAGACGTATAAGCGAACAAGCCTATTTACAGGACTAAAACGCAACATAGGTTCTAATGAGAGAATGAATAAGAAGTTTCTATACAAAAGGGACATATTAGTACGGTTTGGCAATTGCTGTAACGTAACTACAATGATAAAGAGAAAACAAAAATTGTAGCATACCTAATTACAAGCTGTTCCTTCTAAAACGATGCATAATGGATAATTGTCCCTCTCCAAACTCTAGTTCATGCGGAAAAAATGCCTTCCGTGAGCAATAAAAGCGAAAGATTTAAGAGGAAAGTGAAGAAAAATGCTTATTTCTTAAAGAAAATAAATATATTTTTTTTAATTTTAGGGAAAATTCGGCGCATAAGTGAAATATTTATCTATAGAGCGACGCATAAACGAATGATACTATCATTATTTTGCTATGGAATGTGCTGGGACCATTTAAAATCGTCGTACAATTGAAAAAGGCGCATAAATGAGGCGGCGTATAAGTGAGAGTTTACTGTATTTCATATGCTTTGAATGCATAAATATATCTTATGAGTAAAAAAATGCAATGAGATTGGCTATCAGCACCGTTTTTCATATTTTTACCATAAATTCCCTATAAAAGCTATGATAAAACTTTGCGATCGCAGCGCTCCTGAATATTTTAACCGATTTTTCTCAAATTTTTCACAAAAGCTAACTATCACTAAAGACAACTTTTGGCAACTTAGAAGTTGATCTGAAATTTTTTTTATTTTTCGCCCCACCCTACTAAGTATCCAGGGAGATATTATCGTAAGTAATATGACATTTGAGAAGAGCTACAAGTCTATTTAAACTAAAAAAGAAACCTTTCAACTTTAATAAACTATAATTACTAGGTTAACACTCTAAGAACTAGTTAAAAACATCGAATAACTGGTAGAATAATTTAAATGCTTGAAGAGCTAACAACCTTCTAGACTAGAGCAAGGCATCCAAGGCGAATTATTATAAATGGTAGGCCAGTTGTGAGTATAGATGTACCATATCTATTAAAACTGAAGATAAAAAAATCTTTGAACTGAAATAAAGTTATTATCACTAGGGCAAAAAAAAATTAAAAAACTAGTTAAAACAACAAATTACTGATAGAATATGCAATACACCGCCAACTCGGCTATTTCGATCCATGGACAGCTGTTTCGAGCTTATTATGCTCTCATCAGCTTGGAATACGAAAGTAGTCGAGTTGGAGACAAAAATCCTCTTATAAAGCAAGAGAGAGTGTATTGCATGTTTCTGCCTTAGCCTTCGCTTAGGGGCGGTTACTTACTGCTTTATACTGATAGAATATTTTGACTGACAGAAGACCTTACAACCGTCCAGAGCAAAGTATCCAAGGAGAAATTCTAGCAAATCATTGTCAGTTGGGAATAGCTGCACATATCTGTTAAAACTGATAAGTAAGCCTTCAAAGTGAAATAAAATTATTATAACTAGGATAAAAACCAGTTAAAATCAGTACATGAGTCAAGTGATGGAACAAAATTCATTGACTGAGGATCTTACAACCTTCCAGAATAAAGTATCCTGAACGTAATTATTGTCAGTAATAAGGCAGATGAGAAAAGTTGCAGGTATCTATTAAAAATAAACCTTTAAACTCAAATTATCACTGTTAGGGTAAAACCCCAAGAACTAGTTGAAAACATCGAATAACTGGTGGAATAATTTAAATGATTGAAGAGCTTACAACCAGAGCGACATAATTGTAAATCGTTGGCCAGTTGAGATCGCTGCACGATCTATTAAAACTAAAAACATAAACGCTTAAACTAATTTTTAGACCAAAGCAAAAATAAACGAAGCTACAAATATGATTTCAGAAAAATACCAAAAACTCTTTAAACACATTTCACGATCTTTAAAACCTATTCTCACTCCCCCACACACTTTTAATTCTTCGCACGCATCAGTTCTGACCTCTGACCCGCAGGTATGAGGAAAAATCATACGACACGAGATTCCGAAGAAATTTATCAAATGCTTTTTCTGAACATTGCGTGTGCTATTATATAGATCCTTCTTCAAAGCAATTAAGTTAGTCTGAAAATGTGTAATGACCGGAGATCGTTGGGACGCTTATTTATTGCAGTGGTTCGTTGAACTCCCCATTACGAGGGCTTTGTTCGTTACTTGACCACTCCAGAAGTTTTCGTGGCAGGTGCACCGTTTTCTCATCTTCGAAATTAATTTTACGAGACAAGATACGAGCTTGTCTAGAAGATAAATTGTAGGATGTCGATGGTTGAAAAACGTTTTTGCTATTTTGGGTATATTTAGAAATGAGTGCATCGAAGTTGGTCGTGAGTGACAATTTCTTTACACTTTCAATAGAATTTTAATAACTTTTTTGACTTACTTCTCTTATTTACCTCTCTTATTTAGGTTTTTAATATGGCAACGCTGAAATTTTTTTTTCCTTTAACAGTTATTTTTAGACAAATGACAGAGTTTTTGTCTTTTTACATTAAACAGTGCAATTTTTGTCCAAAATAGTTTACCAAAAAGCTGATGTTGGCTATTGATATCATTTTCAGTTATCGTACTACGACCATGGCTGCCAAATTTTTGATGGAGTGCATCAAAAAGTATTATTTGCCCATCTATTTCTTGTTGAATAAATTTAAATATTTTTTCTTTCAAAAAGCTCAGACAAAAATTAATAAAAATTATGTAAAAGTAAGAAACAACACATTTCTATTTTTGAAAAATCTCCATAGATTTCGATGGTGCCGCTTGCGACATGATCCTCACCTTCCTGTATGGACACTGGATACCCCTGCACAACTGAGATCAGAGTTTAACCAAAAGGGTCCTAAGGGTGGAAATATACTTTCAACTCTAAATTTGCTGTATACATTTTAAATTTGGACAGATTTTGACCGAGTTCGGAAATCATAAGGAGATATGCTTTCAGTACATAGTTTTCTTGTTACATTTCTAAGGCGGGAGAAGTTACTTCTCACATGAGAGCTATTTTTTAACGGAAACTTCTAACTGGGGTCTGTTAGCTAAGAGCTATTTGGCGATAAAGACGATTCAGACTTTAACCTTTTTTATAATTAAAAGGAAGAAAGACAAGCATATTTGAAATTAAAATTGACAAATAGTTATCAGCTTTAAAATATATATCGGTTTAAAGAAAAATCGAAAGAAGAAAAAAGTTCTTAAGTGCCTGTTTTCATAATCCGAAAATTTCTCCACTATTACTTTCAGAAATCTACGAGGACATGAGAGCAGTGCAGTTTTAAATTAGACGCACAACTGGGTTCTTTCTTCGAGTGTGCGTATTAAGAAGGTAAACTCCAAGAGGACATGCAAAGTCCCCTTTTGTTGTGTGTGAAAAGGGCAAGAGGTGTATTGGAAAAAGTCAGATAAGTCCGAAAGTATGTAGCACAGCCCTTGCCACGTCTTTGGCTTTGTCCGTACAACATGGGTGGGTCTAGAAATGTTTCAAGTGTGCGGGCGATTGATTTTACTACGTATAATTTACTACACACCTTTGTTTACTGTCTAATCTTTTATCGTAAAACCTTCCTCGCTTTTGCGCATGCCTGAGGTCTCTTTGGACTTCCTCAAAATAGGGGAGAAATGCGACGTAACATTCAACAGGAAGTAAGAAGCGAAAGCACCGGCAAGTGCGTCTCCTTATCCTATCACCCCTTTTTCAAATGGAAGCGTTCATGACTGCCAGGCGCGCCTTTCGCGGTTGGACAGTACAAATGCTGACCTCATATGTGTTTTGGACTTCAATAATTGCGAAATGTATCTTGGGGAGAGCCCTAAAATTCCCCTCTGCCAGCATCAAAGATAGGGCCGAATTCAAGTGAAACACCATTGCAATCACCTATTGCTTCGAAGCGATCGCAATAGACCTAACTTGCAATCGCTTCTGGAAGTCGAATAACATTAGAATCGCATCTCGTAGTGATTGTAACGTTTCACTTGAATCCAAATTTGGGAATTTGCGATTGCATTGGTGAGTTGCGATCGTCCGTGTTTCACTTGAATTCCTGCCATAGTCTGAAAATGCTTTTTCTGAACTTCAATGTCGAAAATTTACCAGTGGTGACTCCCTCAAGGAAGAGGCGATCGTCCCTTCTTTGTTATAATACGTCGCCGGTTATACGCCCCTGCCATATAAGCAAGACCTTGTAGCACTTGGAGTCGATTTTGAAAAGGGTAGATTCGACAGAAGTCAACCTTTTAAGATACGTTAACTGCAACTAATGGAAACCTTGCCTTAGTGGGACGGAGGGAGTGTAGGCCGAGAATAGCTTTGCACTACCTACTCCACTAACTGCGCTCTAGTTTTCCCATAATCTGAAAAGTTAGAAAAAAAAGAGAAGAGGTGCCGATGAAATTCCAGCACCTGTTCCAGAGCATGTGAGACTATCTTTTGGAGTTTCGGAATCGATGCTAATTTCTGAAAGACCTTCGACGTCCATCAGTTTCCATCTCCGGTTACGCGTAAAAATTCATTTTCGAGTGCGGGCGCGTGGATGGGGATCGATGGAACCGTTTTAAGAGAACCCGGGTCGAAAAATAATTTACATCGCAATCCATCTATCAAAAGCTCCTCAGCGGCACTCGCAAGCTTGCCTAATCACCCAAAACGTTAAAGATGAAAGCTTTTCTGTGATTAATCGCGGAACAGTCGATAATCGGCGCGAAAAATGTAAGTGCCCGACCATTATAATCCATCCGATAAAGGCGCGATAAATTCTTTTACCGCCATCCCGCTTCTTCCACTGCGACTGTAACTGGTTCCCTCTTATCGTTCTGGTATTTTCCAATATGGCCACCAACTGGAGTGCGAAACAATGGCAGAAGTTCCCAGTTTTGATGCGTTACGCGGGGGCTCTTCGATAAAATTGCGCTTTTGTTTTAATCGTCAATGGCTCGTGCCGAAGCCAGAACAGGCCTTTCCCTGATTGAGTTGGAGTGTTAAAAGAGTTGAGATTGCACAATGGAATAACCGTTTAAAAAAGAATGCTTTCCGTATGGAAGCGATAAAGTTTATCAGTGAGCTCTGCATTCCGTCTAACTGTTGCCCGATAAAGTTGCCTCTTCCTCCACCCACTCCACCCCAGCGAAGACCCCCTTCAGCTTTGTCTCCACCCCCGCGCCCGGCAAATGAAAAGTGGAATTTTAATTTTGATTCAGCCAGCCAAAAGTGGGCTTTCTTATCTGGGCTTCTGAGTAATGAATTCATTGTTCGGGCATGACAAAAGTTGTGCCCTCTTGCTTTGTTCTGGAGCGTTTTGTTTTGTCTCATCCGGGGGGCTTCGAATGACATCGGAGGGCGTTTTATTTCCTGGCCAGGCCTCGCTAATGACGAGTTTCCGCTTTTGTTTTGTAATGCGGAAACCCGAGTTTTTCTCTTTTTAGGCGGTAATTGCATTCGGTTTGGAATCTGGAATTTCTTGGACTGTCAGCACAAAGAGAAGAGTCAACTCGAGAGAGAGAGGCAAATGCACTTCAATAACTTCGCGTTTTAAAAGTTGGGTAAACGAAAGAAGATAAACATCTAAATTGAAAATTTCTAGATAAACATCAAAATGTATAAACACTTCAAGTCGGTTGAGAGTCAGTTTTGACACATTCGGAAACATTTCCAACTTATTTGCATTAGAACTCATTTTTGATTAGCTTCCAATAAAATAACATGATTTTGGTGGTAAATAAATGGAAAGAAAGAGTACTGTAAAGGCCTTTAATTTCGAGGGCCGTAATTTTCGCGAAAATGAATGTATCGGTGATTTCGCGGGCCGAAAATTTCGTGAATTTTGCATGTACAGAACCGAAAGTTGAAAAAGTCCAAAGTAAAAAAAAATACGCGAGGCCTAAATTTTCCCGATTACGAAGGGCTCGCGAAAATTAAGGCCTCGCGAATAAAAAGGCCTTTACAGTATTTAAAACTCAATTTACAGGGTGTTTCAGAAATGACCATCCATTTTCATAACTAATAGGGAATCAGTGTATTGATGGAATGGTCATTTTTGGAACACATTCTGTGTTATCTTAAATCTGTACCTCAGAACCAGACTAACGTAAGTCCATTTTTGTCATTTTTCGGTAGGGGGGAAAAACGATTGTTGAATACATCGTTTTCCCCTGTACTGAAAAATGACGAAAATGGACTTACGTTAGTCTGGTTCTGAGGTACAGAAATGTGTTCTGCGACGCAAAAAATTGCACTCAGACAAGTTATGCAATATGTTAAGCAGAATGTGTACTTTAATTTTAGTTTTCTTGTATTTGTGTCTTGCAGCTTTGCCAATCTGCTGTGATCCGTTTCTTATATTGTTATTTTATTTTCCTATGCATATTTTTTTCCCGGTAAGAACCATCTGTTGTTGCTTCCTTTGGACGAAGGAAGTATGGTATTTAAAAAAAAATTCCACTTATTAAAATGTTTATTTTAATCTAGCACGCCTTGAACAGCCTCGTGGTTAGCTCATCGAGCTTGGAATGGGAAAGTTTCAGGTTCGAATAATTTCACGGCAAAACACCTATCGAATACATGTGGTCACACAGAGTGTGATAAGGAACGTTATACAAAGTGAAATGGATACGAAGTTAGAGCTTTTGAGCAAAAACCCACATTTTTTTTTTTCGTATATAAGTTTTGGTTGCTAAAGCATCCTGAGTTACATTTCATTGCATTTCAACTAGCAAAACAAGATAAATTAACGAAAATTGATTTTGAAAAATGCAGAGACTATCATCACATAAAAATTCAGATTTTCTGTTTTCTTTCTTTTTTCAGAAACTATTAAAAAAAAAAAAAAAAAAAGAACCATCAAATTACAAGGCTTGTCAAATTACGACGTCAACTTTTCTCAGTTTATTTGGGAATCAACAACTGGTACTGATGTGCTTATCATACGGATATTTTATGATTTTTTTAGACTCAAAAATGTGCCTATCAAAGCCACTAACTTTGTTCCATTTTTTTTTTTCAAAGAAACCAAACTGGATTTTAAATTTTCCCGAACTGAACATTTTTATGAATGATTTTTTTAAATAAACTTAAATTAACTAATTTAACATGCTGACAATTAAAATGATTAGTTGAATGAAACAAAAAAAGAAAACTATTCATTTTCTTGTTCTTATTTTTGATAAAATAGTAGATTTGAGAATGTACTTTAACAACTTTTGAGAACTGTAAACACCTTTGAGCAGTAGCATATACTGAATTAACGCTATAAGTCCTTTCATTAGCTGAATGAAACATTACAATAAGTCAGGAAACCAAACCCGAAAGATCAAATCCGGCGCCTTTCCTATTGACCAGTCCTCCTTCCATTCACAAACGATGCCTCTATTACGCGGTCACAGTTAGTCATCCTTTCTCTCTCCAGGAAACAAACCCCCCAATTTTACGGGCACAGCGCTCTCCTTGGGCGATTCATTAGCGACTGCTGAACCAGTGCGATGAGCCTTCATATTTCTTCTCTCCCGCCAAAAAGCGCGCGCTCGGGCACAGTGTGCGCGGGGGCGGCGGCAGTGGTGCAAAAGTGGTGTCGGGTTACGCGGGGTGCGTCATTAGGTTGATACCCAAGTTGCAGGGGTGTTCGAGCAGAGACATTTCGAATGCGTCGCTAAGGGGGCTTTCCGCAAAAAATGACCCGTACAGGTGTGGACTCAAATAAGAGACCTCTTTGAGAGTTATTAGTTTGTGTATTGCAGAATCCTTATCCACTAAAAGTTCTTGCAACGTATTTTTCCTTAATACATTAAATTACCCAAGTAGCACACTTGGTTTTTTAAAGGTTGTAAAATGGTGAAAACGTTGTGACAACGGATTAAAAACGTTTATAAAACGTTTAAACGTTTTTTGTGCTACCTGGGTAAGTATTCAATGCTGAAAACTTTTACAATATTTATTTAATAAAATTTATTTACTATCTAAGGGAGTACGAGGAAAGTTGGCGATCTGAACCATTTTATTATTTTTTTTCACAAGCGTAAAAAAATGCTAATACTACTATTAGTTATCTGAACTACTATTAGTTATCTGAAATTCCTCAGATGAAACTTAAGTTATAAAGTTATGTGGTTAGCATAAAAATGATTTTCAAATTTCATGGCGCATCGAATTATTTGTGAGAAAATGAAATTTTTTGTTCTTTTTTCCTCACGGGAAGATAACGATTTCGCTTAAGATTTCGGAAATATATATATTTGCTATAATGGAGTATTTCAGAAGCACAATTACATATTTTGCGTAATACCTATTGAAAACACAACAGTAAAAATGCTAACAAGCTGCGAGATATTATTTTCTATAAGTACAAAATATTTTCGGGAACATAACAAGGAAAAAGTTTTGGCCCAAAAATGTAAAATCCAATACTTTTAACAGATAAGTGATGTGCTCTGGAAATCCTACCGTAGCAATATAACTTTCGCCTCGATAGATGAAAAATGATAGTTCGTCAGTTTGCTCTATGTGAGTGTGACAGATTTAAGAGCTTTGATTTTACTTAATTAGATTGAACTTCGGTCAGTTTTACGTCCCTCTATAAATAAGCTACGTAAAATATTATTTAAAATAACTGCAATTTTTCCTACATGGTTAAAAATGAAATTCATTTGTTTGAGAATTCTAACATTACGAGAATTCTAAGTTCAAAGAGAATTTTTTTTAATAATATACATTTAATAATATACATTAATAATATACATGTATGTTTAATAATATACATACACTCAGGCACATTGAAAATAGCGACCCAAGAAGGAAGCATCGGATTGAAATGAAATTTAATACACATAATGATACAGATGAGAGATTCACTTGATCTCAAAATCAAGACAATTGAACGAATACAGGGTGTGCAAGACACAAATACAGAGCAACTTCAATAGCGCGTTGGACCACCTCTAGCTGCAATACATACCGCCACATGGTCCGGCCTTGAGTTGATCAGACGCCTGATGTTGTCCTGAGGCAGATGGGCCTACAAATTTGCAACAGCCCACTCCAAATAACGCACTAAGTGACACGATGGCATCTGACGTTTTAGCTGATCCCACACATGCTCTATAGGGGATAAGTCGAGGGAGCGGGACGGCCATGGAAGAGTCTGAAAATGACGTAGGAAGTCTTGAGCAACTCTTGATGTATGTGGACGGGCATTATCTTGCTGTAAAATTGCCCCTGGGAGACCATTTAGGAAAGGTCCTACATGGGGTCGAAGAATATCATCAACGTAACGTTGGCCGGCTAAGTTTCCGCGCATCACAATTAGATTGGACCGGCTATCATAGGACATGACCCCCAGACCATTACACCAGCTGTGCGGGCAGTGTGACGAAGAACAGTGTGGGAGGAATTGTACCGCTCACCTGGGCGCCTCCACACCTGTACACGGTTATCATCAGTCCCTAAAACAAACCGAGACTCATTACTAAACACAACTTTTTGCCAATCTGTAACATTCCACATTGATCTGGCTTGGCACCACTGTAGACGCAGTCGCAGTTCAATCCGACGATTTCTTCTTGGGTCGCTATTTTCAATGTGCCTGAGTGTATTAATACATTATGCTTAAACTTCGAGACAGATTTTGGGATCTACTTTGGGTTAGTTTTTATTACTAGTTAAAATGCTATAATAACTTTATTTTTGACGCAAGTTTAATTTGCTTATAATAATTTCAATCAACTACTGTTTTTTATAAATCTGGTATGAACATTTTTACATACAACTATTTTTTTAAGCTCGGTAACAGTACCAATCAGTTTCCCATTTTGCTTTAAAATATAATTTTAGATTGAAATAGAAACGGAATATCTACGCATATAATTTAGAAACACTTTTCGAGTTATACAATGAGAACCTCATTGAAAGCTTATCTCTCTTCAAACATTTTCTTCCCAGCCGCCAAAACCTCCCCATCACTTTTTATCCAAATTAGCAAAAGCAGCAATAACCATTACAACGAAGTAAAATTATAGTTTGATAATCTCGACTTTAATTTAGTTTGAATGCTTTTAAAAAAGGACGATTTAATGTAAAGGCATAGTTTCACTTGTTACCTTTTTTGTTGAGATATTAATGGGAAAACATTAATTAAAAATATGTACTGTGAGCATTCAATAAACTGAAATGATTCAATTTTGCAAATTAGCTCTTAATGGTGGTAGATTTTGAACATTCCAAACACGGAGAAATATTCTTTTGCCGGGAAAACGTTAATGTTTTTTTTTATTGAATTGCAAATTATTTTCAATCATATTTTAGTAATAATACAGTGAACTCTCACTTATACCCCGGCCCAAGGGACCAACAAAAAAAGGCGCATAAGTGAGAGACGTATAAGTGAACAAGTCTATTTAAAGGACTAAAACGCAACATTGGCTCTAATGAGAGAATAAATAAAAATGTTTCTATAGAAAAGGGACGTATTACTACGGCTTGACAATTACTATAACGTAACTACAATGACAAGGAGAAAACAAAAATTGTAGCATACCTAATTACAAACTGTTCCCTTTAAAACGATCCATTATAAGTAATTGTGCCTCTCCGAACTCTAGTTCATGCGGAAAATATGCCTTCCGTGAGCAATAAAGGAGAAAGATTAAACAGGAAAGTGCAGAAAAAATATTATTTTTTAAAGAAAATAAAATAAATTTTTAACATTTTAGGTAGAAGTCGGCGCATAAGTGAAATATTTATCTTTAGAGCGACGCATAAACGAACGATACTATCATTATTTTGCTATGGAATGTGCTGGGACCATTCAAAATCGTCGTATAAGTGAAAAAGGCGCATAAATGAGGCGGCGTATAAGTGAGAGTTCACTGCAATTAAAAATGGTCTCTAGAACACTCTTTTTTTTCCATACACATTAACTAATACTATTATGAAACGCAGGCTTTACTGGTGCAAAAAAAAGTTAACGCTTGAAATCTTTTCTAATCGTTTGCAGTTAACTCACAACATCTTTTCCCACTAATGATAAAAAGAAATCTAACTTTTTCAATAAATGTTTTTAAAAATTATACTTTTGCTTATAATTCTTAAACAACATTGAAAGGCTCCTCATTCAGAATTTTCCCGTCTAAAAAGTAAAAATGAAACAATAGAGACATTAAAACAGCCGTGCATTCGTTTTATTACACACCTGAACAGGAAATGCAATGCAGTTACTGAACTTAGTTGCATCACTAAAAGCACATTTTACGACTTATGCTTCACTGAATTTGCCTCAATTATACAAACCAAAGCAACAGCTTTCTAATGGTACTTCAATTAGTAGTGGGACATCGAAGTCGATGTTTCTGTTGAAACATCGATGTTTTTACCATGGATTATAGAGGGTCGATGTTTTCTCTAACATCGATGTTTAGTAGGGTGGGGCGAAAAATAAAAAGTTTTTCAGATCAACTTCTAATAGTTGCCAAAAGTTGCCTTTGGTGATAGTTAGCTTTTGTGCAAAATTTGAGAAAAATCGGTTCATATCTTCAGGGGGCGCTGCGATCGCTAAGTTTTACCATAGCTTTGTTATGGATTTTATGGTTAAAATATCAACAAGAATGCCTTTAGCTAGTCTCTTTGCGTTTTTTTTACTCAAAAAATGTTTTCATGCATTAAAAGCATATGAAATGACTCACAAGCATTATTTTATATGATACTAGCTTAATACCCGGCGTTGCCCGGGTGCTTATTAATACAACATAGCATTCAGGGAAAATAAGTTTGAAAGAGTTCTATTCATATGGGTATAAAATAATTTGCATCAATCAGTCTCTTAGGTACAAACTTTGAAAAAAACTAAAATATTACAGAAAGTTAAACGTTTACAGAAAAATAGTCTTATCAAAAGGTGAAAATTAAAGAGAAATGTTGTCTGTGCTTTGCCGCGTCCACTGGCATGAAATATATGCACATGGAAGTGAAAAAATTGCATCAAATTCACCCGCCAAATTCAAAATATTAACTTTTCTCTATTAACTGTTCCCACCTACAAAGTAAAAATTATTATAACTCAATCTAATAAATCTGTCTGAAATAAATCTGTTTCTCGTTCTGAAGGCTTATCTCCATTACAGACGCAACTGTTGTCGCATTGCAAATTTGAAATTCAAATCCGTGGTTCTTTTTATAAAGTCCACATGAATTATGATTGTTTTTTACTTATTTCAATGCTAAAAGGAAATAGGTGAGCCTTAAATTGAAAATTCATTACTTTAATCGTAATCATTGTTGGAAAATACTAATATTTAAAAATCTTAAATTTAATCAATTTGAATACTAAAAGGCCTATCTCGATTACAATATAAATAGGCTAGATTCCTATAAAAGGGTCATTTTTTGACAAAAAATTTAAATTTGAGCTTTTTAGATTTTTTAAAATTTCAAGACCCCGCCTATGAGAATTCTAGGGCATCAAGTTACCTCTGTGTCAAGTTTGATGAAAATCTGACGCAAACTGTGGATTTGTATAGAGAACAAGTATATATATATACATACACTCATTTTTATAGATATAGATATTTATATTAAAAAAAAAACTTTTTTTTCACGTTTTTGTTTCTTTTTAAATGCTTGAAATATAAATATATCATATAAATTACTTTTTTGTGAGGCATTTCGTATGCTTTGAATGCATGAATATATCTTATGAGTAAAAAAAATGCAATGAGATTAGCTAACGGCATTGTTTTTCATATTTTAACCATAAAATCCCGATAAAAGCTATGGTAAAACTTAGCGATCGCAGCGCCCCCTGAAGATATTAACCGATTTTTCTCAAATTTTGCACAAAAGCTAACTGTCACCAAAGACAACTTTTGGCAACTATTAGAAGTTGATCTGAAAAACTTTTTATTTTTCGCCCCACCCTAATGTTTAGCTTTCAATGGTTTTTCGATATCAATGTCTTATTGAATCAAAAATATCCATTTCAAATGTGATTGATAGTTATGATGCTTACAGTTATGATGAAAACATAATTATTAATTAGCTATGCTATATCTATCCCGTTGAAAAGAACTTTCTGCTGTTAGTTTTCTTTATAAAAGTAAACATCTATTGAATGCTATCAACTTTGAAATACTTTAAATTACTTAAATGGGTTCGTGTTTCTTTTTCAGTTACTTTCAGTTTTGTATTAGTCAGGTGGAAATTTAAAAGATGTTACGAAAATATTCCAATTAATTTGTATTAGTGTTTCAGTTTTTTGTACTTTAAATGTATGAGTTATTTATATCTTTGCATTGCTCAATTTGGAGTGTTAATAATTAATTATCATTATTATTATAAGCATATCTTAGATAGTTAAAAAAGTTATCTTCATTAATAAAGTGATTACTATGAATTTAGTTCTACGATTAGAATATTTTTTATGCTGGAATGTACATTAAAAAGTTTGATGTTTCAAAACATCGATGTTTTCGGGTCGATGTTTCAAAACCATCGATGTTCTGAATTTGAACATCGATGTAGCATCTCTAATTAGCTATCTATATATATATATATATATATAAATGGATGTATGTTTGTATGTTTTCTATACATTTAAATGGAGTTAGGTTCGTTCCTTATACAAATCCAGTTTTCGTCGGATTTTCATTAAATTTGGCACAGAGGTTCCTTGATGCACTAGAATTCACATCGGCGGGGTTTTGAAATATAAAAAAAAATCCAAAAAGTTCAAAATTCAAATTTTTTGTCTCAAAACCACCATTTTCTTTCAATTCTAAATATACAGAGCTTTTGAGATAAGCCTTTAAGCATACAAATTGATAACATTTAACACATCTAAATATGAGTATTTTCCAACAAGGATTACGATTAACAATGAATTATCAATTTAATGCTCACCTATTTCATTTTAGCATGAAATATGTTAAAAACAATTATAATTAGCTATGTTGTGTTAATAAGCACCCGGGAAACACAGGGTGCTTATTAATCTAGTACGCTTTATTATCTAGTACGCTACACAACGACCTCCGCTCCCCCAGTCGCAACTAGTGGACGGCCCCCGACTGGCCGGTTGCCCCGCGCGGGCGATATCTTACACTGATGATGACATTATCAGTGGCAGGGCCTAACGAGTGATGCGTTGCCTAGCAACGGGCCAAGCGCCGCATCTGATTAGCATCAGCCCCTCGTGCATCCAATTAAAATATTGATATATATAATGGAGCCCTTCTTTCCTCATTCATAAGCCCCCGTGTGCTAAAAGGCTAACTGTGTACAGAAAGACTGGTCTTCGTAAACGAGCTTTTTGGCCCTGAAATATTCCTCTGTCTGCATGGATGATGCATTGTAGTAGTTTCAGCGTGTTCCAAATGCATCTCGATGGTTAATGTATACCCCTGTTTGGTAATCTTTAACATCTAGCCTTTAATTAGGTATTTCGAGCTGAAGGAGAATTGAATAACAGGTGTAAAGTAGAGAAAAGATTTGGAAGAGGAGACTATGACTATGTTTCAATAGTTACAGCCTCATTTTTTATTAGCTTTGGGAGATAGTCTTTTTGATGTTGTTGTCGTGCCATGTTTAAAAATCAGCATGAAGGTATGGAATGTCACTGCCTCTAATATTAAGTTGTGCTTAATATTGATGTAACTTTAAGTGGTAAAGCACAACTTTTCAAAAAGAACCTTAAAATTGGTAGTTTTCATAATAAATTTTTATCAAACACACATTGGATTACATAGTACATAATGTACTGAAAGAGTTAAAATGTTCTATGCACTTCATAACTTATGAGCATAACAGGTTTCAATTAAAGAAAAAAAATCTGGTATGGATCCCACACTACTTCCTTTTACGTGTTAATTTCTTAGTAGTTGCCTTAAGTGTTGAAAGAAGCGCTTGGAGTGAGCAAGGTAACAATTCAAATATTTGCTCCCCTAATCTGCCACGAAACAATGCAAAAAATATTTTACAATGGTTAATTTTCTAAATATTGCTGATTTTAATATCATTCAGTGAATTTTTCGCAAAATATCGCCAATAGCGCCAAGCTGAACCCAAATTCAAAAAAATAATTTTTTCGCCAAATTTGTCGCCAACTTGGTGATATGTCGCCAAGTTGGCATCAAACACTTGGCGACCAAAAGCTTGGCGACATATCGCCAAGTTGTCGCGCCAATTCATATCACTTGAGTCTGCATTGAAATTAACACTGATTTACCCCAAAAAAGGGGTAAAACACCCCCTTGGGAACATTCGAATGCAACCACAAGGGGAGGTGCACAACTAGACCATCCTCAGAGCCTACATACCAAGCTAGAAGTTTCTAAGGCATATAGTTTTTGAGTTATGCGAGACACATCCGCACATACGTACATACCGACGTCACGAGAAAACTCGTCGTAATTAACTCGGGGTGGTTGAAAAGGATTTTTCGGCTGCTTATATGTTGGTAGGTACATATGCACGTGCTGACAGGTCGAAAAAACTACTGAACATTCATTCGGGGGTGAGCAAAATCAAAATTTAGACTCAAATTTGAGTGATTTTTTTTTCGCGATCACAATACTTCCTTTACTACGTAAAAGGAAGTAAAAAAGAAAGAAAGAAATCAAATAATCAAATATAAGGTTATGAAGCTCCCCACCGGGTTTACCTGCTATTTCAAACGTTTCGTGTTTCGGTAAACTCGTTAAACGGGTTAATATACAAAGTAAAACATTAACCTTTGTTTAAAAATAATGAGATAATCTTCATTACCATTGCAAAATTATTTTATTTCACTGAAAAGAGTGTTTTTAGAATTTTCATGAAAGTTAAAAGTAATTTCATAGGAACAAACTAAAAAAAATCTGGTATGGACCCCACACTACTTCCTTTTACGTGTAAATTTCTTAGTAGTTGCCTTAAGTGTTAAAAAAAGTGCTTGGAGTGAGCAAGGTGAGCATTCAAATATTTACTCCCCTAATCTACCACGAAACAATGCAAAAAATATTTTACAATGGTTATTTTTCTAAATATTGCTGATTTTAATATCATTTAGTGAATTTTTCGCAAAATATCGCCAATAGCGCCAAGTTGAACCCAAATTAAAAAAATAATTTTTTCGCCAAATTTGTCGCCAATTTGGCGATATGTCGCCAAGTTGGCGTCAAACACTTGGCGACCAAAAGCTTGGCGACATGTCGCCAAGTGGTGGCGCCAATTCATATCACTTGAGTCTGTATTGAAATTAACATTGATTTACCCCAAAAAAGGGGTAAAAGACCCCTTTGGGAACATTCGAATGCAATCACAAGGGGAGGTGCACAACTAGACCCCCCTCAGAGCCTACATACCAAGCTAGAAGTTTCTACGGCATATAGTTTTTGAGTTATGCGAGCCACATCCGCAAATACATCCGCACACACATACGTACATACAGACGTCACGAGAAAACTCGTCGTAATTTACTCGGGGGTGGTCGAAATTGATTTTTCGGCTGTTTGTATGTTGTTAGGTACATATGCACGTGCTGACAGGTCGAAAAAACTACGCGACATTCATTCAGGGGTGAGCAAAGTCAAAATTTAGACTGAAATTTGAGTGAAATTTTTTTCGTGATCACAATACTTCCTTTACTACGTAAAAGGAAGTAAAAATACTGTAAAGCTACAAAATACATCGCGAAAACTATTGATCTCTTGTTTATGCATATCAACGGTAACAAAAGTGAGAACTTTCACCCCCTGACTTGTGAAAATGAAACTGCTCCGAAGTACAGCGTTATATATTTTTATTGAATTATTTCACATTTATTAGTGGGCTACGGTTGAAAAGGGCATCTTGTTTTGAAAAAATATTGTGTTTAAGTTTTCAAACTTTTCTTTCTAATGTCGTAATACTTACGAACAGTTCATATCTCACTATTAAATTTTAGTTAATATAAAACAACTAGCTTAATACCCGGCGTTGCCCGGGTGCTTATTAATACAACATAACATTCAGGGAAAAAAGTTTGAAAGAGTTCTATTCATATGGGTATAAAATAATGGTATAACTTTGATATACCCCCCCCAAAAATTACTCGCCAAATCTGGAACTCCCTACGGGCTCTTTAGGGTTGCTGTTTCCTATTTTGGTGTTGCCAATTTAGGTTTTACAGCTAATTTAGGTTTTTGCTGCTGCCAAATTTCATATTTTCTTGCATTTGTACCATTTTTTGAGTTTATTTTTTTGAAGTTTTGTGGCAATAATTTTTGTGGCAACAGGTTTTTTGCTTGGCGAGAAAAAAAAGTCGCCAAATTTCCGATTTGGGGCTTATATCAAAGTAGTTCCAAAATAATTTGCATCAATCTGTCTCTTAGGTACAAACTTTGAAAAAAACTAAAATATTACAGAAAGTTAAACGTTTACAGAAAAATAGTCTTATCAAAAGGTGAAAATTAAAGATAAATGTTGTCTGTGCTTTGCCGCGTCCACTGGCATGAAATATATGCACACTAGGTGACCCGTGCGGAATTCCGCAAAAAAAAAAAAAAAAAAAAAAAAACTCTAAACTTAAAATTTAATACGACAATTTTTATTGGCTTCATTTGCACAACATCGCCATCTACTTCCGTCGTTCTGACAACTTTTCAAAGTACACGTTCACTTTTACAACTACTACAAAAGTGATACCCTATATTAAAATCAAATACCCAAGGCTACTACTAAACTAAATACTAACGTTATCGCAAAACTACCATAGTATTTTGAAACAATAAAAGTTACAATTAAGGTTTACCGAGCTAAGCCTTGGCTTGAAATGTCGCATTTAAAATTGATTTGAACAACAATGTAACGATTTTGACAGTTGAGCAAAAAATTTAACTTTTTCAAACTTCAATCGCTTATAAGTCGCTTAAACGTGGATTTTCGAGATTCTCGTTACGCGGCGCTAGCGGAGAAACGTTCTAAAGAACGCATTTTTTTTAATCTTTCGAATGAAATCAAAATGGAGACGATACGACAATTATTTCGCTAGATAGAGTCAATTTTGTGCCCAAAAATTGAAGTTCGAATAAAAAACGAACCGACACTTTTTAGAGGGTGGGTCTAATTTTCGTCAATAACCCGCGGGATAAGCTTCAAAATCATAAATTTTCTTGCAGTTCGATAAAGAAATGAGCGAGTTTCGACCGGGTATAGGATTCGGCTTAGAGAAATAATATATGGAGATGGAAGTGAAAAAATTACATCAATTTCATCCGCCAAATTTAAAATATTAACTTTTCTCTATTAATTGTTCCCACCTACAAAGTAAAAATTATTATAACTCAGAAATAAATCTATTTCTCGTTCTGAAGGCTTATCTCCATTACAGACGCAACTGTCGTCGCATTGCAAGTTTGAAATTCAAATCCGTGGTTCTTTTTATAAAGTCCACATGAATTATGATTGTTTTTTACTTATATCAATGCTAAAAGGAAATAGGTGAGCCTTAAATTGAAAATTCATTACTTTAATCGTAATCATTGTTGGAAAATACTCATATTTAAAAATCTTAAATTTCATCAATTTGAATGCTAAAAGGCCTATCTCGATTACAATATAAATAGGCTAAATTCCTATAAAAGGGTCATTTTTTGACAAAAAATTTAAATTTGAGCTTTTTAGATTTTTTATAAATTTCAAGACCCCGCCTATGAGAATTCTAGGGCATCAAGGAACCTCTGTGTCAAGTTTGATGAAAATCTGACGCAAACTTTAGATTTGTATAGAGAACAAGTATATATACATACACTCATTTTTATAGATATCTACTTATATTAAAAACTGAGTATCTTTCTAACTATCTTTCTTTCTTTCTATCTTTCTTTCTATCTTTCTTTCTATCTATGTCACGCTTCTTTCTCCTGAACGCCAATGAACTCAAAGTCGAACCAGGTACCGATAGATAGGTAATTTTTCAGGCTTCATTAGTTTCAATCTATATAATTATACGATTTTAATTAGCGAAGATATCAATTAATAAGTAGTCAAGTTTAAAGCGATTAAGCCTAATAAATGATTAAATATGAAATCCATTCTTGCAAACCGTCGTTGCTATGAAACAGTGATAAAAATGATAATGAGAATTTTGAATGAGGGCTTAACTAAATCAAACACGAAACTCATAAGCTTACGTAGAATTTTTATCGCTAGCTACTTGTAATATTTTGAAACATTCATTTGTTGAAAAGCCATCTACTTATATTAAAAACTGAGTGTCTATGTCTGCTTTTTTTCTTTGAGCGAGCTGAACTTACTGAAACTTTCCTCACCATCTTGAAGGCGCGTAGCATCTCAATAATTCGAATGATTTTTTATATAGGAAAAAAGTAAAGGCGTGAAGCGCCTGTTAGCGAGCCGCCTTGGCGGGGAGTAGTTTCTTGAAAATTTCCTCACTACTTTAAAGGCATGAAGTGCCTGTGCAACGCTGGGCCACGTGCGTGGTATGTCTTGAAATCGAATGAACATTTAATTCTATCAAATAATATAACTTCAGAATGAGGTAAAAGTTAGAGAGGGAGGACGTTATGCATCAACATGCCGCAGGAAGCTAATCTAGCTGCCCTGGCAGCTAGTAGATCTCTTAAAAACTGAACAGTAATAGTAGAGCGTCAAAAATCCAAACGAATTGGGACCATAGGTGTTCCGGATTTCAAAAAATAACTGAGAAAATGCCGTTTAGTTAAATAGTTTGTCATTTAATCAAATAAAGTGGTCATACAATATGTACGAACATAGCATACAGTGCGTAACGCTACAATATGTTATTATTTTGTAACAAAATTTAACAAAAATTATCTTTTCAGTGTTAACTGAGCATAAAGAAAATATTTACAGTACGTAAATACTATCAGAAAATAAGTGGTGTTATTAGTATTATTAGCAGAAGTAGTATTATTAGAAGTAGTGAACCAGAAAAGAAACTATTACATCAAAATAAAAAATCATTTTGTTTGTGAGTATTTTAAATAAGTTTTCAGAGCTCTCACAAACTCTGGTAGAAACTGTTATATAGCAATAAAAACGAAGAAAACAGATTGAACTTCTGAGAAATACACTGACTTTTCCCAAAGACAGTTGAATTATTTTTTGGAAAAGATTTTTTGACTTTAACTCATTAAAAAAATCACTGATTTTCTGATGAGAGGGCTTTGAAATGAGCGTCCGAATTTTTGACGTTTCGGACTTTTGATGTTCGGATCTTCGACGCTCTACTGCATCTCCTCCCCCTAAATTTCCCACAGTCAATGCAGCCATTACATCAGTTAATAGCACTGCTCAGACAAAAGGATCCAGTCCGCACAGAGCCCTACCACCACTTGACGGTCACCAGAGAGGGGGAGTGAAAAAACATCGTCGAGTGTTAGGGATTGCGCGGTCTCCCCTCCTCCGAATAGCTTATCTGAGGTTTGCAGTCGGTTTTCGCTCTATTTACCGAAGGATGGCGGAGAAACCACCTAATGAACAGCCACGGATTAGGCGGGAAAGCCTGCCTTCAGTGGGTCACTTTGTGATTGAGGTTTACCGAGCTGTCGCCAAAGCTTAAGGATTAATTCGCCAAAGCGATGTGACTTTCAGTGAATCTTTATTTGAAATGTTGGATTTGAGCGATGGCGATCGGTTTTGCTTGCTGTTTTGGGGGTGAAATAGAGGGTGGCGGCGTTTATAGGCTGATTTACAAGACATGAGGCATGTCAAGTGGAATGTAAGCTCGTTCATCCGGTTTCCGAATAATCTGGATCAAAGTCATAACCTATGTAAAAATTCAAGTTGATACAGATAATTTTGATGGCAAAAAATTCACTTTGTATTTTGATGTTGTCTTGTGCCAGTTAGGCTGACAATGTGGGGTGCACTGCTTCACTTTCCCAACAGTATAGTAATTTGAGATGAAGTGCAACTGCCCAACGGTACACGCATGCCATAAGGATCCTCTTGTAGGGTAGGCCAGCCATTCACTGCAAGGCGACACATTCGCACAAAGGAAGGATAAGGCCGGGAGAAAGGAAGCTTAAGCCGGAATCCATGCTCAAGCCGGGATTCGAACCCGGGACCTCCTCATCCGGGTCAGATTTTTCTGACCACTAGACAAGGTGGCCGGCTTTTATTTTGATCTGGCCACGCCTGTTTGAAAAAGTAGATTGTCAACCAATTCTTTGTTAAGAACTGGTGCGAAAATTTTTAATATTTCTTCATGCTTTAAATTCTGAAAGTTTTGAGCTAGAGTAATTTATAAATATGATGGAAGAGTAACGTATATATACTCATATTACAATATATATCTCAAATATATGGGAAACGAGAGCACGCCCGTAAACATTTTTTTTTTTTTTCATTTCAAAAAGTCAAATTTCGTTATACGGGATTGTATCATTATGAAAATATTTATCCCCAAATATATAGCTCTGCTCACTGTCAACTTTCAAAAATTCGCATCATGTTCTGATGGAACAACAAGCGAGGATATGGGAACTTTACACATGCTCCAGATGTTATGTTTGTATATGTACCTCAGAACCAGACTAACTAAATCCATTTTCGTCATTTTGCAGTAGAGGGCGATAACGATTGTGGGATACATGCAGAGGATGGGACTCGCGCTCTTTTCTCGCTGCTAAATAATTGTGAAGGAATTTGTTTTATAGAATACTGTTTTAATGGGTCGATGTGGAATAAGATTCTGCATACAATGAAGCAAAAAAGTGAAAAATCGCCATTTTTGAACTTACGTCGTTCTGGTTCTGAGGTACAGATATGTGCCCCATTATCCAAATTAGAACTAATAATTTTTAGGCTAATAAAGAAATTTAAACATTGTTACGTACTTGAATGTTCGTATAATGGTGTTTAAGTATTTTGTTTAGCTCATTGGTTAGTTTAAAATATGCTTTTTTTAAAGAAGACTGATGAAATTTCATACAACACCTGCTAAAACAAAAGAAGTTTACAAATACCTTTGTGAAAAAGATGTACAGAAAATTACAACGTAAAGAAGGTACAAATGAGCAGGGATACTGCAGATACAGAAACAATGAAGTGACTCATTTGCTTTAAAAATTTAGCCAAGTGATAGGACTGCGACTGCCATTGCTTGAGACATTTTCAAAAAAAAAAATTGCTTGAAGCAAACTGAGTTACACATGCGAGGTTCACATGTGCGTCCATTTCCTTGAATTGTAAAATGTATAAAAACGGAACAACTTGGCCTTGAGACAATTCTTTATTTTTATAAAGATTTTTCAGTGCCATTATGTCACAAAAACTATAAATCCTAATAAGAAGTAACATTTTAAATAAATCTCCTTTATATAAAATAGAGTTTTGAGTTTATTGTTTTTATTCTATAGTTAGAAAAATTGAGCATATTTCAGAAAAAACACACAAAGGTCTAGAAAAAAGAAATTTTCTAACTCAAGTTCCGAATGCAAAAAGTTAGTTACGTTTTGACCATGCACATTCTTTTTCGGTAAAAGTTTAGTTACAAATCATTTTTTGAAGAGTTAAAGAGAAAGAAGCCTAGAAATTGAGGACAGCAGCGAAAAATCGTATTTTCCCAAAAGACAGCCCTAATTCATCACCCACAATCAGACCAAAGAGAAAAAACAAACAAATAAATAAGAAATGGGGTCTTCCAAACATCTCTCACGAAAAAAAAAAAAGTCCATAAAAAGTCTCGGGGCGACCACAGCTTTTATACTAACCAATGACAAGCATTGGGGGCCATTACAAATGGAGGGGGGTCCCCATTAATTTCAAACTCCCCTCTGGGGAAAGGGAGCCCTTATCGCGGCGTGGAGAGCCACCCGCAATACCGTGTCCCTCTGATAAGAGCCAAGGCCCGATTTGTCACCGCCAAAAAGCTCTGAAAATCAATGCCAGTGCTGGGAGTCGGTCGCCTTTTTCGGACCACTATCGCTGCGTTGGCTAGACATTTTAATTATCATTGGCAGTTGATTGTGATGGACATTAGTTGCATCGGAGCTGTCATTGAAGAGTGGAACCAGAGTTTAAATTTCTGGACTTACTGCAAGTCAAATTGCAACAAATCTGAATACATAGAGATTGGTTCGTTTGTAGTTTTCTCAAAAATCCCAGAAATTATGGACGACAAAGACAAACAAGAAGGCTATCTTCTGTTTCTGTGCATGTAAAAATAATAAATAAATAAATAAGACAAGCTTGCTCAAAAAAAAAAAAAAAAAATGTTGGTAAAAATTAAACGAGAATCCCAGTTACGTTGCAGTGCTCAAACTATTCAATGTGTTTTACCAAAGGAAAAAAAGGTTTCATTTTGTAAAATTAATATAAGGACCGACTCTATAAAAAGTTCTTAAGGGACCAAAAGTTGAATGTGACAAAAATGCATTATTATTGGCAGGTCCGTCATTTAGGGCGGGGGGAGGGCAAGTCCCCCTCCCGACTTTGAAGAATCAATGTATTTACATATAAGTGGGCGTGCTTTTTGTTTTTCGACGAAATTGCATTGTGTTTGTACCCTTGCCGCACCCCTGGAAAAAGTTGAAATGACGGGCCTGATTATAGTTAAAAAGGGAGGTAATGTAATCTTTTCTGATGAGTAAAAGTTTAATTTGGATGGATTGGATTAAAGTTTTTTTTTTTTCCTTCTTCTGCTACGATTTCTGTGAAATTTAAAAATAATGTCGAAGTGTAAATTTGGAGATGGCTCAGTAATGGTCTGAGGAAATTTCACAACGGACGGAAAGTAATCCAGCAGTTTTTGTACAGCAATAATACAGTGTCCTTCTAATAAGAGCCAAGGCCCGATTTGTCACCGCCAAACGGCTCTGAAAATCAATGCCAGTGCTAGGAGTCGGTCCCCTTTTTCGGACCACTATCGCTAGGTTGGCTGGACTTGGTTTGCCGTGTGTGTCATGGAACACTTTAATTATGCATCGGCAGTTGATTGCATCGGACACTAATTGCACCGGAGCTGTCACAGAGGAGTGGAACCAGAGTCTAGCTGGCTGGAATTGTATCTGGATTAGCGGGTACATTAAGGCGATGATTAGTACCAGCTTCGTGGACATTATTTTAAGTCACGTTTGGTCTGAAGAAATAAATAACGTTTATAAGTGTATATTACTTGGTGAATGAGTTCAGTTTTGCCTTTTTTCCAGTTTTATGACTTTTTATATAATAATGTGGATGGGCTAAATAAGTCTATGTAGACCAATAAGGCCATTGCTCTATATTTCTGTGAATGATAACAACATTTAGCTCTATCGTGATTTTAAGGCCATTAGAAAGCTTAACTGAAAATAAAATGTTATCAATAAGTAGTTAGTTATCAACAGGTGAAAGTGTAGCAACAGTTATTACAAAAGACTTCTGTCAGAAGTACCTGGTTTTATTTTGCAGTACATTTTGCTCACATTAGCAAAAAAAAAAAGTTAAAATGTTGATACCACAGGAAAACTGGATTTCCCCCCACACAATTCGAATACAAACTTCATTTCCATATGCTATAAATTTGCGTCTTTTGAGCGTGCAGTAAACTAATAAATGGCGTGTTTTGTAGTGAGAAAAACACCAAATTTACAACTTTAATACACTTGATTTTTTTTGAGTAAAAAATCAACATGCATTATATGAAAAAAACAATGAGCAATTTAAGAAAATGTGGGAGGGGAGGGGGAGTAGTGCCATTATCTGACAAGTAAAAAATCTGAGAAAAATAATTTTCAAGCACAGTCGTATTTATCACTGTGGTACAACCAACAACGCTAACATCGATGAGAGAGAGAAAACTGAAAAACAAATTCATAGCATGTTTCACAGTGAGAAAAACACCAAGTTTACATTTCTAACACGCTCGATATATTTTAAGAAAGAAAAATAGAAAAGCAAAGAAAGAACACGCATTGTATAAAAATTGCAATGAACAAGTCAAAAGTGCGGGAAGGAGGGGGGGGGGGGAGCAGCACCATTAGCTGACAACAGAAAAGTTTAGAAGAATATTTTTCAAACGCAGCCATATTTAACCCTCCTTGACAGGCCTCTTAGAATTCGAATTAAAGTATTGGACACAAATTTGCTCGATTCAAGACCTGTAAAGAACCTTCTTTGTTCCTCTCTAAGTCCGAAAGCAAACTCTCTCCCAGAAACATTCCTTCACGCATGTTATGCATTAAAAAAAGAATGAGCTTTATGCGGATGTAGTTCTCGCGCGAAATAAAAGAGCGAAAGTTACTTTTGTGAGTGAAGGGGGTGAGGGGGTTTCTCTTCGCAGCGAACGAGATTGAAGCATAAATCATGATCCCACGCAATCAAAAAAGAAAAAAAAAGGTTCCACCCAACCCCCTGGGGCAACAAAGCCGAAAGTTCTGAAGGTCAAATCATTTTATGAGGATGCTGGAAAATTTTTGTAAGGGATCGTGCTACTTTTCTGAAGGTAGTTTGCAGGACGGCGATCTTTTGAGGTTGTTGTTGTGAGAATAATATTTAAGGCTTTTGAGAGAGTTTTCTAGTTTTTAAGTGAGGTTTCTCGATTATGTGTTTTGCTTTTCAAAATTATAACTAGTCCATTTCCCTGTTCAAAGTCTTAAAATTTTTTTTTAAACGGACCCTTTCGTAGAAAAGCAAAAAGTTTATCCCATGCGTGACATATTGGCAGTTCATTTCAAAACGCGTAAAAAGAAAAAAAAATGTTCGTACCATTGTCGAAGGTACATTATAAAGCAGTAAGCAAGGGCGTAGCTAGGGGGGTGCAGGTGGGTGCAGCTGCACCTCCCTAGATCAGAGCCAATGGGAGATCACTGTGACCTCCCATTTTATTAATTTTTTTGACAAACGATTTTGTCCGCTTTCATGCTTTTCATATTCAGTATTGTTTTGATATAAGCTTTATTGATTAATCTTAACTTCTTTGGTAACTGACGATTTTGCCGAATTTATTTGTGTATTAATTAATTTTGGATGTGCATTTGCTTTTTATTTGTGTACATAATTTATTTTAAGTACTTTAATTCATAAAACATTTAAAGTAAACCGTATAATTTCATTCTAAATAAGGATGATGTTTTTCTTTTTTGCCTATTTCTTTGTTTACGTAAAACACAGGTTTTAAAAACATATCACTCACATTTTTATCTAATTTTCTGTATTACGTTTTGCATTGTGGTAAAATCATTTTATAAAAAACTACTGTTTTGTTCTTTCAGAAATATCTTATACCATCCATTGGTTTAAGGTGTGCATGACTGAATAAAGTAAAGTTTCTTTGAGTTCATAATTTCTTCCTTTTTTGTGCAAATTGAATTTCAAGCACTTTTCTCTTTCTTTCTTACTTTTTTCTTTCTGTTTTTATTGAAAATTTTGACTTTTATGCTAATGTTTGAGAACTTTATATAAACTGCGTTATTATATCTAGCATTGATTACTTTTCAGAAAATGATAGTAAGCTTACCTGTTTTTGAGGAGAAAATTTTTAATTTACCGAATGAAACTTAATTTTACTGAATGATTAAAAAACAAATAAATTAAATGCAAGAATTCATACGCATCTATGTCTACCAAAAGCGACGTGAGGCATCACGAAAATAAATAAATTAATTAATTGATGAAAAAAAAATAAATAAAATAAAGAAGTTCAGCCTTGCAATGCTGTCTCACTGTTTTCAAATTTCATCAGCCAATTTGTATCAGATAAGAACTTTTTGGGAGGTCACAGTGACCTCCTATTAGGGTGCCACTGCATGCACCCCCCTAACGTGAGTCCTGGCTACGCCCTTGGCAGTAAGTAACCGCTCCTAAGCCATAGCTGAGGCAGAAACATGCAATACACCACCAACTCCCTTATTCCATCTATGGACTGCAGTTTCGTGCTTTTTATGCACTCATCAGCGTGGAATAGGAAGTAAACGAGCCGGAGGCAAAAAAAAACGAACTTTATTACCGATTTATACTTTTATACTTGGCTTTGCCTCGAAATTGTCCAGTTGTACCGTACCACGTGCGGTCGCTCGCTGGCAAGGGCGTAGCTAGGGGGGTGCAGGAAGGTGCAGCTGCACCCCATAGATCAGAGCCATTGGAGGTCACTGTGACCTCCCATTTTATTTATTTTTTGACAAACCATCTATTATACCATCCATTGGTTAAAGTTGTGCATGACTGAATAAAGTATAGTTTCTTTGAGTTCATAATTTCTTCCTTTTTTTGTGCAAATAGAATTTCAAGCACTTTTTTCTTTCTTTCTTGCTTTTTTCTTCTTTTTTTTTTATTGAAAAATTTGACTTTTATGCTAATTTTTGGGATTTTTATATAAACTGCGGTATTATAATGTCTAGCATTGATTACTTTTCAGAAAATGATAGTAGTAAGCTTGCCTGTTTTTGAGGAGAAAATTTTTAATTTACTCAGAACTTTACTGAATGATTAAAAAATAAATAAATAAAATACAAGAATGCATACTTATCTATGTCTATCAAAAGAGACGTGAGACATCGCGAAAATAAATAAATTAATTAATTAAAGGAAAAAAAATAAAGAAGTTTAGCTTTGCAATACTGTCTCACTGTTTTCAAATTTCATCAGCCAATTTGTATCGGATAAGAACTTTTTGGGAGGTCACAGTGACCTCCTATTGGGGTACCACTGCTTGCGCCCCCCTAACGTGAGTCCTGGCTACGCCCTTGCTCGCTGGTGTTCTAATTTCACATTAGCTACCAGTTTATTGTTGACTCTCTTTGCTCTTTTAGTGGATTTTTGCCTCCAACTCGGGTACTTTCCTATTCCATGCTGATGAGTGCATAATAAGCACGAAACTGCAGTCCATGGATGGCATAAACGAGCTGGTGGTGTATTGCAGGTACAATATGTTACACAACAGTTGACTATTTCAATGAAACTTTAAAAGAAATTTAGAAAAGCACAATTTTTCTTGATCACTTTTCCGAGTCATCAAAATGTCTTAGGTTGTTTTTCATAATACAGTCGACGCTCGATATAACGACCGTCTCCGTCCTACAGAAAACGGTCTTTATAACGAGTGGTCGCTGTAAGAGGTAGAACATAGAGTATATTGGGATACAGTTGGGGGTTTTCTTACCGGTCGTTATATTGGGATGGTCTTTATAACGTGTGGTCGTTATAACGAGCGTCGACTGTACTAATGAAAACAGTAAACATCAACAAACTTCAATCAGCGAGAGATAGATTAAATATTAAAATCTCGCATTAAGATTTTGCCGACAATGTCAACTGAAATAAATTATCTCTACTAATAATACAGCAGAAGGTGGGTCTGTCTTTCTGTCTGTCTGTGACGCACATAGGGCTAAAACCGTTCGGTCGATTTGCATAAAATTTGGCACAAAATTAGTATGTTGCGTAGGGGTGTGCACCTCGAAGCGTTTTTCTTTTTTTTTCGAAAATTCGATTTTGTTCTTTTTCTATTCTAATTCTTAGCTCACTTTTCATTGAATATTTTCAAGTCTTACGTCATGCGAAAGTTTGAAATTTTCTGCAAAAAAATGACATATGTTCGAAGTTTCTACGAGGATTAGAAGAGCTGTAACAATTTTTTTTAGAATCCTGGAATTCAAGGTTTACCTTGAGCAAGCCAAACGATTCTAAATGGTTAAGCTTGAGAATAAAATCAAAAATTATTGCGGAATTAATTTTCTTTTCTCAACCGAAATTAACTTTTGTTTTGTTACTATGATTACCGTAAAATTGGATGTATAGGAACAGCAGGGTAATTCGGAATAAAACTTCCCGACCGAACAAAGAAATTCTTCATAAATATACTATTGGGTATTTTTCGGTATTAATTTTTTTAAAGGTAAGATCATAGCAAATAGAAAAAAAAAACTTTTGTCAATCTGGCAAAGCTACTGGCTTATAAGGTGGGCTGCACATGGAATGCTAGAAAATATCACGTTTTCATAGACTGCAAAACTTCATATGTAAGTACAAACCTTCTAAAATTTTAAACCTAAGAGTGGTAGGTTTCAATTATGCATGTATCTGAACAACAGAATGCCACATTAGAATTTACATTTTTTAAAAATTGTGTCATAAAAATGAAGAATTCTGAAAAATACCATAAGAAAAAAAATTGCGGGGTGTATCGGAATACTTTGTTCTGTTGTTCCAATTCAAACTTATTTAAAGGAAACCGTTTGAAAAAACAAGATTCCAACCCCAATTCTTTTAGTCAAGACAAGGACAAGGATTTACTATTGCTCACCCCTTCTCGTAAGCAACTAGATATTAGAATGAGACAGTTGCAGATTTTAAAAGATTTTTGTTCCAGGAGACTTCTTTTTACCCAAAATACATGGGGGAAAGTCATGAAGACTTAACAGAAGTCCAGAACACAGACAGTGTTGAATAAGTGGGAAAATCATACAGGACAATCCCCGAAACCCAGACATATCAAGAAACTAAAGAAAAGGCAGCGTTCATCCCAGAAGATATTATAAAAAAACTTAACCCAAGCCACAACTTCTATAGTTTTAAGGACAAGTACATATCTGTGGACGACATGAGTGACTTCAATTTATGTTAAAGCTTTGTATTTCAATTAAAATTAATTTTAATTTTTCATAAGTTCAAAATTATTTTGAATTCCGACAAATCATAAACGTTCACTTGTATAGAAAATAAATATTCATTTGACAGTAACTACCCTAGCAGCATCATCCCATCGGCCGATGATCGGCCATTCATCGAAACCCGATGAAATTCTCATCGGCCGATGACCCAATACGTCTCATCGGCTGAGCAGAATCCGAGCAGCAAAATCCGATGAGAATACGATGAGATTTGGAGCAATTTATGAGCAGAACAGTCCCGTGCCGAGGAATTTCATCGGGAAACTTGATCGGAAGGATATCGTTTTCCGATGGAATATAGCTCATCTTATTTTCATCGGGAAAGTTGATCGGAAGAATATCTCTTTCCGATGAAAAGTAGCTCATCGAAAACCGTGCTCGGATACTGATCGGAACGATGTCATCGTGCGTTACAGGATCAGTTTACGAGGAGTTTGTTGATCGGCCGAGCAAAATCCGATGAGTTGATGCTACTTGGGTATCTGTTCTTATTCTTTCTCATCAATATTACTAGTGTTTGCGAGACCTATTACAGGTTAAATTGAAAAAAATAAAAAATTTAACATGTGTTCCGATTGACCCCTATCAGCGGAGTGATTCGGAACACCCCTAAATTCCCATATATAGAAACAATATAACCGTTCAAAATGTTCCATCTTTCCTTGGAATATCAAAAGCAAAGTAAGACCGAAGTTTTTACCCCAAAAATCAAATAAAAAAATCTTTTAACTACTTTTTTTACAATTAAAGCTGAAAAGTGTACCAATTCACCCCATTTATGTTATGTATTTTAGCTCATTTGATTGTTTCGGTTTTTATATTTTTTAAAACAATTTTTCGAAACTTTATTTTACAGCGTTGCAATCCCTTTTGCCTTTTTGAAAATGAATTAAATCGAAATATTTGCACTGTTAAATAAAAATCGTCTGCTTTTATCTTCTCAGTTTTAATTGCAAATATTGCTTTGATTGCGAAAATTCGATTTTGTTCTTTTTTTTAGTTCTAATTGAAAGCTCTTTTTTCACATAAATTTGTTTTATTGTGATAGAAATACTTCACATGCGTTTTAAATTTTATGCCATTCAAAAGCTTGAAATTTTCTGCTAAAATGATGCTTTTTCGAAGTTTCTACGAGCATTATTTGAGCTGTAATAATTGCTTTTAGAATCCCCTAATTTAAGGCTTACCTTTAGCAAGCCACACGATTTTAAATGATTGAGCTTGAGAATAAAATTAAAAGTTATGACGGAATTGAACTTATTTTGTCAACGGTAATTAATTTATGTTTTGTAACCACGATTACGTCTTTTAGGTCCTTTGTTTGTTCCGTTTTACAATTTTTAAAACAGTTTTTTAAAACTTGATTTTACAGCGTTCCACATATTATTAAAATTAAATTACATCGAACATTTTCACTGTTATATAAAAGTCGTCTGCTTTAATTTTTTCAGTTTTAGTGAATAATATTGCTTAATTTACTCAGCTGTTTGCTTTACATTTTCATGGAACTTATGATTTGTGGCATGCTTTGTGTGGGATTGAAATTTAGCATGCACTCACACTCACATAGTTTCTTTTGCCAGCTTTATTGCACGAGCACAGCCGTGCGGGTACAACTAGTAATGTAATAAAACAATGCAGACTAAATTTAGAATGTCTTCAAGGAATCTGAATATTTTTTAACTCTTAAAGATCGGTAAAATATCACTTTTTGCAATAGAAATAATGTGCTCACTGATGTGACTGACTCACTGATGTGAAACTTTTGCGCGGCGATTCTTCAGCGCTCCCTAGCGGGCAAATCGGAGCCTTTGATCTTTTGAGTAATGATTATACAGGCTGTTTCATTTGATCAAAATCCTTGGGATAATAACGGTGGTCTTTGTCCAGCGAATTCGAATTTTATGGTAACCATCACTATATACAAATCAGATAATAAAAGACAAAATTAAAAGTTAATTTGTTGGCGACAATTTTACAATTTGGCATTCAATTCTATTGTAGTATATTTAAACGTTATTTAATAGCTTGTTTTATTTGTTGGTTTATTCTGCGTTTTAACGGCTTATTTTAATTAGTTAGCGAATTATTTTTCATTTTAATTGATTCTAATTATTAATTAACTATGAAACGACACTGGCACCGCAGAGCGATAATTGGAGAAATCTATTCGCTAAGCGAGCCAATACTACCAACGGGTTACTATAGAACTTTTTAAAATTCAGTCCACAGTTCGCCATGATACAGTTGGTCGTCGAAATATTGTAGTTTTGTTTATTTTTTTCGTACTTGTATTGCTCTTTAGTACCAAGCTATTATATATGCTCATTTCGTTGTTACTAAAAAAGTTAATATGTTTTGTTGTCAATTGTCCTTCCGTTGTACACCATCGCTTTATTACGGTACATTTCATTCTGGGGCATCAAAATGAAAAATTGAAATGTCTCAACGAATAGATTCGCCATTTATCGCTCTGATGCGTCAACGCCATCAAAATGAACATCTGAACTTTTGCGTAACAATTAAGATCGTGTGAGCAACAATAATGAAACAAAATAGTAAATTAGAACAATATTATTTCATTGCCACATTTTTTATTTATCGTCGGTGAATTTAAGCGTATATTTTATTAAGGCAGAGATGTCAAAATTGAACGCCATTGCTATATGTTGTTAATTCAAAGAAAGTAAACAGATGAATGAATATCGTATGACTAAATGACCAACTTTACCTGAAAAGGGAATTTATTTCCCCTTAAAAGAAGTACTAATAAGGCCTTCGGCATCAATTCACTCCGTACTCCACTTCAGTTAACTATATCAATATTTTTAACCCCAAAAGATAGGATAAACATCACTTTTTACAGCAGAAGCAATATGCTAATAAATGTAACCAAACATTTAGGTGGTCCTTGTTCAGCGCTCTCTAGCGGGCAAATCTTTACCATTGATGTTCTGAGTAATGATACAACCTGTATAAAACGCTATCAAGTAAAGCCTTGCTTATACTATCAATTCAAGTTGTAAAACCCAAATTCCTAAAAGTATTTACTAGTGGTGAATGAAACTACACACACTTATTATGAATTTTTATCGACGTTGTAATCTGTTTTCACGAGTTAGTATGAAACGCAACTGTTGGATATTATTTTGTGAATGATATTCAGCTTTGAGTAGGGGAAAATCAAGAATGAAATTCTCAAAATTTCAGATGAAGAATGGACTAACAGTTTCAAAATAAATTAAATTGAGATGGAAATTTAGATTAGCATATTCCACTTACCTTGATAAAACATTTCTTAAAATTAGTACTTTAAGTTAAATTGCGTTAATAGCTGATTGCTGCAGTAGGAAATAATTTAAAGGAATGGTTCACGTGCATCCATGTCAAAAGAAAGTGAGAATAATAATTATTTTTTCTAGCTTATTCCGTAAAAATATAACAGCTTTAGGCTCCTGCCTGAATCTAATTTATAAGTTGTTACATCTCTGAACAGGATAGAAATAACTTTTCAGATTTTATTCCCGCAGTTGTCCCGTTCCTCCTGGCACTCTCCTGCAATCAAACTTTAACGACTTCACTAAACATTTGTGCTTTCGTAAAGGAAGGGTTTTTTTATTTTTCAAATGCTTCACAAATAAACTAAAAGGAAAAAAATATTTTAAAAAATCAAAATTCATTTATAAAATATTTTTATTTCTTTCCTATTGATAAAATATCTTTACGCACATAGGTAAAACTACTATTTTGTTATCCGCCATCAGTGTAAGACGTCTTTCTGCCTGAGAATCTCCAGTTTCTCTTATTTTTAAGGGTATACACGATACTTATGCTAGCACCTAAGTACTTAGCTTTTGTGTATGAAACATGTTTTTAAACAGGACTCAAAAAAAAAAAAAAAAAAACAATAATAATAATTAATAAAAATTAGTCATGTAAAAAAATGTGATCATTATTCCAACTACATATTTGAGTACCATAGTCATATAAAATGCATTTAAATGAAGCACTTTTCACTTCAGCGTGCCCCGTATCTGTCACAACATGAGGTTTAACCGGTTGGATGGGGCACTGATGAGCACTTTGTTCTTTTGAGCCTTTCTTCTTCTCCGGAACAGGAGCCGAGCAAACCCTTAGTCTACCCTCAGAGTTATCGATTCACTTAAAGGACTTTGTAACCACGAGCATTTTTAGCGTCCCCACCCACCACCAGTGAAGATGGTGAATCTCTGATCGGCTAGGATCGAACCCGGAACCCTCCGTTTATGAGTCCAACGCCTCACCGATCTTGCCACAATGGCTCATTTAAACGAAACAAAATAAACAAATAAAAATTGCTTTAAAAAATCAAATCTCTAGAAAAAAAATAATTTCAGAGATTGGCAAAAAAAGAGTTACTTTTTGCATAACAAAAAAACTTATCACATAATCACTTTCAAATCTCGCATCATCCCCTCCATTCACTTTGTATCCAATCCCCACAACCAAATTCAAACACATCCTTCCTCCACCAATAGCAGGGCCCACAACTGTCTGACGTCACGCGGGTCTCATTAGGCCACCTAAAGTGTCTATTAAATCAGAGGTCAAAGAAGTCGAGTGGCGATAATAACCAGTGACCAGAGGTGTACGCCATAACTACTCGCTCTTTAATCTTCCCCCGACTGATACGATCTAACTCTTTACTCGCAGAGGTCGAGAAAAGATCCCGTAATCTGTGGAAGATCTAGATTACATTATGAAGAAGTTGGCGAGGATGGAGTGAGTGTTCGTAGATTATCTGTTGGAGTTTTTAATGAAGGAGTTTAATATGTAGCTTTTTAAAGACGGTAGAGTGTGGATCTTTTTTTTTGCATGAAACTATTAAATGGTGGCGTAAATAATATGCACGTCAAGTTTGTGAAAATTGGTTCAGTAAGTTTTGTATGCGTGGGTGGAGTGTCTAAATCAGTGGTTCCTAACTTGGGGGCCAGTGGCGTAATCAGGAGGTGGGCTTTTAGGGATGCAGCACCTTCTGAAATTTTCAAAATTAAATTTTTTAATTTAAGCTAATTTTTTTTTTTTTCTTTCTGAAAAAACAACATGAGAAAATGTTTCAGAAGAGAAAATTAAGTGCAGGAAAAAATTAAAAGAAAGGGGGAAAAAACTTTTTTTCACCTGTCACTTTTACTGTATGTCACGTTTATGACAACCTTACAATTCAATTTTGTTCAATTTTATTGGAAATATTCAGAAACACCGATCAATGCTTATTCATTCGTCTAATTCAACAGACGCGTTTGAAACCTAATACTGGGAACAACAGTAAAGTAAATCACAAAATTAATATTATTAAAGCACAAATTTGCCAAAATATTGAATGCACGTATTTCCTCTTTCAGTGAAGTATAATTTTTACATTTTAGTTTTATTATTTTCTGTTTTCATCAAAACGCTTTACTTCTGAACCTAAACAATTACTACAATGACAGAAAAGGATTTTCTTTTAGTGATGTATTCCGGTTATTTTAAACTAGCATTGATATCAGAAATTTGAAACATTTACTTTTCTTAGCCACATTTTATGATTACCTCCTCCCCCCCCCCTCTCTCAAAGAGTTTCGATCAATCCCCTCTTGTAATAATTCAAACAAATTTGTAACAAACCTCTTGAAATAATTTGTTCAAAGGGCAGTTAGGTTAATCGGGAGGCGATAAGTAGAAAGCGATGAACATTTAAAAGACAAAATGATAATAATAATAAAACAGCGAATATAAAAATTAAAAACGTATACGAAACCGATTGTTAGGAATTTAGACAAGAAATCCCAAGTTTAAAAATGAATAAATACATAAATAAATAATAAAAATAAAATAAAATACAGGAATAATCACATTCTAGTCACTTTCTAATCACATTTCGATTGAACCTTCAAGCTTTATTTTATCATCCATCACTAAATTTATGAATTTTAAAACTTCAAATATATTTTTCTCTTTTCAATTTTAAATGTCAGTGTTTTGAACCTTTTTTAACAATATTTTTTGTTTTGCGAAAACATTTTGCAGCTCTCGTGTGTTCAAATCTTAACCGCAGTGTAAAGCTACCACAATTACGTATTTTTAGAAATTTAACTTTTTCGTTGTTGCTAGTAAGAATTACGACAGAATGAGTGGCTCCTGGGTAATGACGGCTCTCAAATAGGGAGGAGTCCGATTTGGTCTCAATAGATGGCAGCACCACTCAACAATTTGCATATTGCTCTGAAGGGGAGGGAAAGTCAAAAGTAACTTTACACTCATGGTGACTGAAAAGGACTGACCACCGGACTTTCGTACATACAGGTTTGACGAGCATGTTTTCCGCATGTACTCGGTGTGTATTTGGCGGTGTTGGGCTCTGCAAGGCCTAGGATAGAAATTCTGCACCCAATATATACGTTTTATAATCACAGAACTGTAGAAATATTCACAAGTGTCTTTAACCCATCAACGATGTTATTACTTTAAAAAAAAGTCATAAAAAGGCCTATTTTTTATTCAAGAATATTATAAAAACAAGGGTGTTTGGTGTTTGTACAATTGCGTACTACTATTACTTTTTTTTTTTTTTTGTTTTGTTTCTTAGCATGAACTTTGTACGCTCTAGCCTGGAAATAACACGGACAAGAGAAAGTGGATACGAAAGCTGAGCCAGTGATTTTGATGGGAGCGGCAGGAAGGGGTTAGTAACTGTATTAAATATTTTTTTTAAACAATCAAAATTCACTTTTGAATCTGCTTTGATTGAAGATCATCAAATATATTTTGCTCTTAAACTTGTCGGAGCCCTCCGAAGTCTCAGATCTCCACGCAGTTGCCTCTTTTCCCATTCTTGACGTATTCCGTGGAGCCCCTAACCTAGGATCCTCCAATTTCAAGTGCGATTAAGTGCAGTTTCACATCGATGGGAGCACAGGTGCCTCCATCTGGTGGAAACTGGGAGTCAAAATTATCTGTGCCATTGACATCCGCACCTTAATGATGGCACATGAAAGACTGGGTGCCATATTGGTTAATCGCACCAGGTATGCAAAAGGTTTTCAAATATAAATCAATCTCTTACGTAGTCCCATTACAAAGAAAAAAAAAGAGAACTTGAATTGATTATCGCATGTTACAGATTCTGCTGAATTTTGTTTTTTGCACGACTTCTTCTGAATGATTTTATCAGTGCTCACAATTCTTATATATTTTAAAAAATCATACTTTTCACAGCTTCACTGTTCTCCAAAAATGTCTCAAGAGCATCACCCCGTTTTTCCGCGCAGTTTTACAAAAACATATCCGCTCTAAAACAGCCCCAATGCCACGATTTACGCGAACTGATAACGAATACAAAATTAATTTCCCCCATTCGTCCAGCTAATTAAATATGTATTCCTCTCAAGATGGACGAGATAAATGCAACATTTATTCCCCCCGCGATGGCGAAATTAGCATGATTGTCGGCGAGAAGTAGCCAAATAAATCGTGCGCCTTCATTGCCAGATAAAAGGACCACACTTCGCCAAATAGAGTTATGCGTGTAATGATTACGTTTGTAGTGATGTGACAGAAAAGAGCGCCAACACTCGGCGAAAGGGAAATTATTAGCAATTTTTTTCCATTTAAAACGTTTAGCCCGCCAGCCACATAGGCTGATCTCGCAACCGCCTCACGCCCCGATCATGGAGAGTCGGAGGATGGACGCCTTCCCCGCGGCGCAAGAAAAGAGTTCGGAACATGGCCGCTCCGCTGAATAATGAGCGTAAGGAGCAAAGTCGTATTTTAGAAGCTATTTGTCAGAGGCCTATAAAGTGTCAGGCGCCCATTGTGCCGGGGCTCAAAGCTCTTCGTCGGGGTCAATGCAAAGAGATTTGTCTAACTCGCCAAAGTGAATAATATCTCGCCGAAAATGGAGGAGAATGGAGTTTTATTTAAAAAATGAAAAATACCGAAATTCGTCAGGATGAGAGTGTGGGAGCATCAAGTTTTGGATCAACAGCTTATTAGCTCCTTCTCTCCCCCCCCCCTCTCTCTCCCTTTTTCTTTGTTATGAACATTTGAAAAAGCTTGAAGTTCTTTTATTATCGTATGTTTGTATTTCACCTAAAACTCGCCGAAAAGGAAGAAAAATTGAGTTTTATTTAAAAATTCACTTTATAGACTTTGTAAAAAGCTTGATATATTTTAGAAAGTCCTTTTATTGTTAGATGTTTTTATTTAGTCAAAAACTCGCCAAAAGTGAAGGAGAATGAAGTTTTATTTTAAAATAAAAATATTAAGAATTATCAGGATAAGAAACAAAAGAGCGTGACAGCATCAAGATTTAGATCAACTTATCAACTCTTTCTCTTATTTTTAACCCTACTTTCAGTTAACTTAAACTTTCAAAGAAAGTATAACAAACAGGATGAGACACATGATACTGTTAACTGCACACTACATACAGTTCATCGAGATCCTGTAAACCACATCTTGAGCAAAAGTTAACCATTTCTAAGTTTCGAGGGGGAAAACAAAAAGAAGCAACTTCTGTTGTATATTATTTTGTTTACCCTTATCAAAAACAATCACCAGTGTTCTCCGAAACCTGAAATCGATAAGATACCCATCAGAAATGAGCGAGCCTAAGCCTGAGAAAACTCAAGCGACCAGAAAATTACGACCTTTAAAACATGTTTGAATTGTTCGCAAAGGCCGAAAAAAGCATTCGGTTTGCTTTCGGTATCTCCCTTGCCAATCGATGCAACAGCCCGTGGCTAACACGCAAAGGGTTAAAAAGCACAATCTTAGGTAAGTGACCCGAGGGGTGGTTCGAAAGTACCAGTATTTCACAATCTTTAGAATTTATCGACAGACGATCGCTGTGAGGAGGCTTTGAAACATAGTTAATGCTTCCGGTTATCAAAAGTCGAAATTCGAATCTTTCGATTAAGATGCTAAAACTCTTTTCTACATTCAGAACAGGCTATCATTATATCTCGTGACGTAGAATAATCAGCTGCCTTTTGGAATATTATATTCAGCAAAAAATCATCAATTTAGCTTATTTTGCATAGAGTATTTATTGCTATACATTATTATCCTCGTAAATTGCATGTCAAGAAGTTAGTCGTTCGTTTGATATCTACGACAATATTTTTGGAATCATTAAAGGAAATATGAATTTTTATCTCTGTGAAAGGAGTATTTCAGCTCATATGAAGCATTAAAGTCCCGAAACCTAGGCGTGGTAAGGAGGAGGGTGTTGTAAGCCATATTAATTAAGTTTCTAGTGACTGAAGGTTTAATAAAACATTTGGGAAAAAGTCATTGCTGCGTGAAATTTAAACTTTAAGAGAAGGCTTTGTATTCAAGTATTTTTTAAACTTATTAGCAAAAAATCATCAACTTTTATCAAAATTTGTTACTTGTAACAGGACAGTTGCGGTTGGGGGCCCATCATAATGAATTTTGGTGGTCTCTTACTACATCAGATTTTTGTAAGAGATATTTTAATTATTTTTATTTGAAATCATTAAACTTCTTCACAAATTCATCAAAAATTTGCTCTTTTCAGACAAGGCCATCACATTTTTTTAGTTTTTTTTTGTCTTCACTCCCCGAAAGTTTAGTTAAAAAAATTATCACGTGTGTGGTCATACAGAGGTTACTTTCATTCACCCCATGTTTCCTTTTTACCCCAACTTTTATTCAAAATTACTTTCAAATTAAGGATTGAGTAAAGGTTATCACATTAATTAGTAAAATGTTTCTGAGTTGAACAGAAAACCAATCAAAATTTTGAAAATAGTGGCAGCTTTGCATCTCTTATGAACCATGTAACCCAGAAGTGGGAAACCTTTTTGCACTGGATTACCCACATTTAATCATGCTACAACAAGTTGATACCTGTATAAAAATCAACTTGCTTGTAATTACTAGAGTTTGAATGAAACTTTATAAACTTATTTCACTATACAGAAAAAAAACAGGAAAAAAATCTTTAGTCATTTATTTATTTTTTAACATAATTTACTATCGAAAATCTTTTTATATTTACGAAAGGGAAATAATTAGCGACAACATAAATTAAGATACTTTTTTAAAAATAAGTACATGTTTAAATACCACTTCAAATTAAATATAAAAAGAAATCTTTTATTCATTTTAAGCACTTAATTTTTTTTAAAAAATCATCTGATTTTCCCTAGTGCTTAAAAAAAAAAGTCTTAAAAAAATTAGCATGCTATTGCTACATATAAACTTTTTTATTGTTTTAAATGTATTAACTTATAAAAAAATTAGCAAATTGCAATGATGTGTCGATAATTTTAAAGTCAGCCATCATCAACTTCAAAAGTCAGCCAACATTTCAGCCTTTGTTTCTGGCTTAAAAGTACTAGTTGGATATTTGGATCAGACGTAGTAACACGAAGCTTCTCTTAACTCGAAAAACTCTAATTGTAGTTTCGTAATAGCCTCGAGCATGTCTACTAAATGTGTTTCAAGTATCAGTTTCACAGAAACAGTTAGGCGTTGACTGTGCCAGAAAATCTGGAAATCTCAGAGTATATTCTTGTGTTAAGGATTCCAGGGCACCTACATATTTGCAGAATGTTACATTTCATTAATCAGACTTCTTCTAAGCCGACGGTTACCAATAGTTCGGTATGAACTATGTCTTATTTTGCACTTTATCAGTATAAGTATATATACCTGAACATACAGTATAAATACTTTTTTACAAGCGAAGTATATGTACTTTATTTTTAACAATTTAAAAAAAACAAATGAAGAGGTTTTTATAGTGTATGTAATTAAATATAAATTAGCACGTCGGCTGGTGGCGGGATGATAAGGCTTTGGCTGACTAAGCCGTGGACCCGGGTTATGAGCTGCGGTGGAAATTCGGTTGATTTTTAAGATGCAGAAAATCCTCAACGCCCATGTCGTGTGATTATACGGCATCTAAAAGATCCCTTGGGTATCCGGTTGGCTTTGAATTCCCTCGGCAAAATGGAATTACTAGTGCAATTTCGCTTTGAAGAGAGCCCAAGTGCCTCCATCTGGTGGAAACTGGGCGTCAAAATTATGTGTCATAGCATCCGCGCCTTAATGGTGGCAGATGAAAGACTGGGGGCCATCTCGGTGGATCGCAATAGGTCTGCAAAAAAAGCCAAAGCCCCTTACGCAGCCCCATTGGAAGTGGAAAAGGGAAGAGATATTAATTAGCACAAGAGCCAACTTCAAGGGCGTAGCCAGAACTCACGTTAGGGGGGTGCAAGCAGTGGCACCCCAATAGGAGGTCACTGTGACCTCCTAAAAGTTCTTATCCAATACAAATTGGCTGATGAAATTTGAAAACAGGGAGACAGTATTGCAAGGCTGAACTTCTTTATTTTATTTATTTATCTTTGCAGGGCATTTACGACAGGCTCTAACAGAGCTGAATATTTTGAAATGATAGTAACAGCAATGAGAAATTGAGGTCTTGTGGCTGCAGAATGCAATTGAAAAGCTGGTAAGTAATAAAATACGAAATTGCAGCGGCCATCACATGTGGCCTCGAGGCCGCAGGTTCTCCCTCTCTGATACAGTCCATTTACAAAAAAAAAATATATATATTGAACCAATTTCCACAAAACTTGACACACTTGTTACTTACATCACTATTTAATAGTTTTACGCCTAACATATTTCCGTTATCAACCCCCAAATCCTTAAAGGGTTAAAGAATTTCTGAAGGAAAGGCTTTAAGAAAAACTCGAAAAGGGTACCGAACGAAATGATTGGAAGAAAACAAATAAAAACCGGAGAAACAAATAAGCATAATCCACTGACATTGTACAAATTATAATATGAATGAGATGTGTTTCTGTAACACCGATTAAGGGTCTGCGGAGCGTGAAAATAGCGAGGTGGGTATGAGAAAGTTCAATAATCGGTTCCAAGCGAAGGACTCTGATAAAAATTTCTTATGGAATATTAAATTTGGACATCAATCATTTTGCTACTATAAACTGCAATCACGTATGAGAATTGCTATGGCGTGCAAGGGTAATTACACTGCATTAAAACATGATTACAGTATTGGACTTAAATACAATGTATAAAGTCCCCATTACCCGCCGTCGGATTATCCGTGAGATTTTCACACCTTTTTTTATTTTATTTATTTTTATTTCTTTACGAGCTACTTGGCCCGGTTCTGCACGGGATCTATCTTGAGGAAAAATGTCATGTCAAGTGACGCTTGTGTCTAAAAGTCCCGATTAAATTAAAGTCAATAGTTTGCTAGAACTCAGTACGAAAAATTAATCAATCGCCGAACAATTTTTAAATCCGTCCGTTACAAGAAAAGCCTAAAGCAAAAGCAAGAATTTTATTTGTTCATGTTCAAGAAAAAAATGGCACCACTTTTTTCTCATTAATAATTTATTTCACCCTATTTAATTTCTTTCACGCTCGTGCAGAAGATTTTTATAAAGCCAATTTAAAATGGATATTGGGTTAATCCATTTCAAATCACCCAATATAAATAAAATTTGTTGCTCAACATTTTTAATTTTCTTGATTCTTTTATCATGGATTACCTATGGGTAGACATTAACAAAACTGCAATTGAAAAGAATTTACATGCTATATTTTTTTATTTGGCAGTCATTTCAAAATGGCGATTTGGCAAATTTGACAGAAAAACGGGGTTTGCGAAAAATTTTATTGACAAGTCGTTTTTAAAGAAATCAAAATAATTTAAAAACCAGTGTGTTCTGCATAAAATGAACTTTAAATACACCTTCTTTAAATCTCCCTATTATGTAAGAAAGTTGGTCAAAATCTTTCTCTAAAAACTAGGAAAAAACGTAAAAATTGGCAATTTTTAAGACCATAAATTTTTATGAAGGAAGAGAGACTCAGCAATATTATTTGATTTCTATATTTGAGTACTCATAGTACTACTAGCAGCATAAGTTTTAGCCTTATATGGAAATGAGAAGATGAGCATTAGAATGAGCACTTAGAAGCAATTAGAATGAGCATTAGAATGAGCACTTAGAGAAGCAATTGGAATGAGCACTTTTTTTCTACGGGTCTTTAAAAATGGCGGAAAACACGAAAATGCCAATTTTCGTTGGTCAATATCTGAAAAGGGACTGAATGAAAAAATATGAAAATTGTATAAAACGTTCTTACTACTAATAAGAATATCTCACAAAAAATTATGACTAAGACTCTACTACGTTTTGAGTTATAGAGCTGAGAATTTCAACAAAAACGCTACCTTTTTAATACACTCGTGCAATGCTGAATTAGCAACTAAGGCTTAAAAATATCTTAACTGACAGAGTTAAATAATACTGAAATCTATAAGTTAACAATGCACTTTTAATTAATTCTTTTTTAAAAAAATTGAATGTGGGACCAACTAATGGAAAACCCTTTTAAACAAAAGAAGAATTTTTGAAATTCATCCAAGCGTCTTCGAGTAATCTTTGGAGATGCAAAAAAAAAAAAAAAAAATCTCCAACGAGTTGTATAACCGTCTCCTTTGTTGAAGTCGGTTAAAAAACAATTTTTAGACCATGGGTCTATTTTTCATCAGTAGCCGGCATCATGACCTTTAAAATAAGGAGCAAATCATGGAGTTTGATAAAGGAATAAGGAAAATTTGGTAACAGAAAACAGACTAGAGAAATAATATATAAGATTATTTCAACAAAATTATCCGTTAAAGTAAATCGTTATTTGGGCGATTCTCTGTAAACTCGTCATTTTTCACACGAAATCTGTCCGGACATGGTTTTTTAAAATGTTCGTATAATTATTATTCTATTGCTCAGAAAATGACTCTATTACTTTGGTTTGAAAGAGGGTCAATTGAAGTTTTTGTTTTTCTGATAAATCATGATAGGGGGTAAGTCCCCAGCCTAGTATAACTAGGCAGGGGACTGTGCCAGGTGACTATGTTTTTGCTCTTTGTTGCGTAATATCTGAAAAACTACTGGAACATAATTAGTTACGAGACTACCTATAAATTTAGGCACAAATAGAGGACATAATAACTAATATGTTTCATAATTAAACTAATTGACATTAATAAAATCACTTCCCAGAGGACTGTTTTCGCAACGACCCTGATGCATACTTTCATCATAAATGTGACCTCAAACTAAACAAAGCATCGTTTCAACATCGTTCTCGGCAATTTCAGCAAATTCACACTCATTACTTTAAACTTCATGACAAAAAACATTTGCAAGAGTAACAGCTTTTTTCTATTGGAGCTTAGAATTTGTGGCAGGGGACTGTTTGAAAAAACTCCGGACAGAATTTACATGACAATTTTAAGTTTTAAAATACGTATTTAGACCTTATTTTATAAAAAAAGATATAGTTACATTATTTTATTTTTAGATATTAATTGCCAAATTTATGTAGTGTTAATAGGTTTTTTCGAAAATTGCCTTGAAGTGTTAAACTATTGTATTGGGACAGCCAGGGGACTGTGTTTTTGGGGCTTAGATAATTTATATAAAAAAAATCAAATAGTTACCGCTTCAAATGCAATTGGGCCACAAAGTATTAATGCTTTACTTATATTAAGAGCAATAATTACTCTATTACACTTTATTATTTTTAAAATACTCGGTTCGGACAGCGAATTACCAGTTTACAGAGAATGGCCTATTTGATAGGAAAATACTGAGAGTATTGCATGACATTTAATTTTGATGCATAAAACTAAAAACAAAAATAAGAAAAATCGAAATTTCAAATGTGCGTCAATCATACCTGGTCTTCTCTAATGCAGTGACCGCCGCTTATATGAATCACGTGTGTTCTAAACAGTTTTGATTTCACAAAGCAACTGGTACAATAAAGTGGTTGATTCAATAGCTGAATTGTGTTCTGTTTTTGACGATTTGATTCACTGAAGCAACTGATTCAAATAACCACTGATTAAATTAACCGGCTTCCACTGTGCTATGAAAGCTCCATTTACTAAATGTTATAGCCACCTGTAAAACAAAACAAGTAAATTACACAACTAGGACATAAAAAAATTGCCTTTGCAATAACATTTCCCCTTCCCTTTCCCAAGCAGCAAGCAAAAGAACAAACAAGGCAGCCATTTGAGTAAAATAAATCACCTTTTGTGCATTAAACCTAATCTTCCATACATTTGTGGTTATTACGTGATTCTGATTCGGGATTAAGATCAATCAATATTCTATTTGTGTATAGAGTTGACTTGTCCCAGGTAATCCCAGCAGAAAAGTTCCAGTTCTCCAGAAGTTACAACCTCAAACCACGCCCTCGGGCTAAGATTCCACAGGGGTAGGTAAGCTCAGATCAAACAAGTCCTGCTAAATTACAACTGCTATCTTTTAAGAATTCCTCCGTGTCGATAATTGGCGACATTTTGGCTTCGCTCACCCAAGCCATTTTGAGCGCATGGTCGGCCAAGCGATGCCCGGTCCACTATGCATTCGAGATCCTAAAGGGTTAAAATATAACACTAAAGATGGCCTTTTACTTTGTGGAGAATCGTGAAAACTTTGTATACATGTTTCTTCTGAAATATGAAAGTCTGGCTAATAATAGGGCAAAGCTTTTTGGGAGATTTTGAACATAAAGTAAAAATTTTCGTTTGAAAAAAATGAATTGCCAATTAAGTTTTTTTCCCACCGGTACGTTTTGAGTGAAGCAATTTTAAGACGAATTCAACCTCTTGCATTTATCTTAACGTACAGTTTCTTAATTGTTGCGTTTTTTTAGGATAACAGTTTAAGAATATAAAGGAAAAACTTATTGTAAGAGTGCATGAAAATACTATTTTTACCACAAACTTGAAGACTGTCACCAAGGGTTTTTATGAAGCAAATGACAACTTGGCGACATTTTTCGCTTTGAAAATTGGATTTGGTGCTTATAATATGAATGAATTGCAACAGCACAAAAAATGCAAAAAAAAAAAAAAAAGATTGCTTTATAAATGCTTTGAAACGGTTATGACTTTACAAAGTGTTAACGTTATGACAACCACTTTAAAACATTTGAGTTATACGTGTGTTATTTGGGAGCAGGCCAATAATGTAATATGCTAAGAGATCTTTTTGAATTTCCTTTAGAGATTTTCCACAAGTTATTTCCCGCTTTGAGGGGAGGAGCTTCGTGGAACTGAGAGTTTTTGCCAAAGAAGGAAGTAAAGGTTAATGAAAAGTGCGACATCCTATATTTTGGTTAAAATTAAAATTTTATAGCATTGTAAATTTTGATAGAAATGTGTTTATGTAATAAAGCGTGACACATGTGACAAGTTGAGGGAAAGGGGATCGAATATATGTTGAGAAAAAGTGGCATTATTAATGGACAACTGCTTATTGCACTCAAACTTGAAAGAGGTACGAGGTAAAACCCTTGCTTTTATTCAGAAACAATGTAATTCATTTTTAAGTAATCACCGATAATCGCAAAATTCGGCTGAATGAAATGAAATACTCATGTTTTCACATTCCAATTTAAAAGGTTAGGAGTTTAATTATTTCATATGATGTCATAGATGAATATTAACTGTGGGGGCTATATATATTTTAATATTCCTTTCAGTTTTACGCGCTGTATGAACTATTTGCTTTTACTCTGTGGACTTTCACACTATATGTTATAGTATAAAGCTTGTAGAAAATTACATTTATTCACTGTTAATAGAATTATTCATCATAGCTTCTTGGAAAGGTATACTTAAAAAAATATTTTTTTCGCCTATTAATCGGCAAAATTTGGCCAATTATGGCCGTTAAATCGGTGCATCCCTAGTTTAAAAAAAAATCACTGCTTAAAACTTTTTCGCGTTGGAAAAATTACTTCTTTTGAAGGAGAAACACTAAAAGCAATACTCTTGAAAATTATTTTTGACTATAACGGTGTTTTTCTTTTCCATGTATCAGAAGAATAAGCGTTGAATATCTTTCTTTGAATGGATTAATTTACGAAATTCTGCAAAAAAGTACAAAAGAAAAAGAAAAGATCCGTATTCTGTTCCACAACACTCGATTTGTGTCTGCAATTAGTTGCACTGTTTTGGCATTCTAGTTACTGTAACTATTTTTCTTCCCAAGAAAAAAAAAGGGTGGCTCTCTAAAGCAAACAATGCAATCATCTCAAAATGTGGAGAGTCTAAACTGTTAGTTCCGGGAATCGTTGAAATTTAGATCGGTGAATGACCCGTACCGATTTCAAAATGTCAGTCTGATCTCTTGACTGAAGGAAGGTGCAGGTGAAAAAAAATATATATATATATACTTTTCTATCCTCTCTGCCCAAGCTACCGTGACTGAAGACCGTGCCGCCACTTCAAGAAGGCATTCGAAGGGGTTTTTTTTATTTTATTTATCGCCATTTTCTTCTTTGGAGCGTGTTTGTGTCACATTGCTGCAATGCAACACATACTTAACGTGAGTAGTTGATTTTTGTTGCCGGAATGTGGTCTCATACAACCGGGAAGGAACAGCTGTTGATTTGGCGGAGGACGATTGAGCAATCTTTATCGGGTGGGAGGACTTCCACTTTTTTTTTCTTTCTTCAATTTGGATGTTTTTTGGAGGGGGTTCCTCATTCAAAAATGTATGCAGTCACGACATCAGTGGAATTTAGGGCCGAATTCAAGTGAAACACCATTGCAATCGCTTCGAGGCGATCGCAAATTGCAATTGCTACTGGAAGTCGAATTACATTAGAATCGCATCTCGTAGCTATTGCTACGTATCCAAATTTGGGAATTTGCGATTGCATTGGTGAGTTGCGATCGTCCATGTTTCACTTGAATTCCTGCCTTGGTGATCTTTAGAGGATAGGAGGGCTTCCTTTTTCTTCTCAACTTCAATTTTATGGAGTGATTTCTCCTTTTCAAATGTATGCAATTGAAATTGAGCAAGTAACGGAAGCAGCAATGGAAGGGAGCAATCTTTATTTGGTGGAGAACTTCCAACTTTTGCTTCAAGATAAATTTTTATGAAGGTAATTCCTCATTTGAATATGTATACAGACAGTGACTAGAGCAATAGAATCGAGCGATCCTTATTGGGTGGAAAACTTTCAACTTTTATTTTAATCTGAATTTTTTGGCGGGAATTTCTCATTCAAAAATGTATGCAGTGAATGCAACAATAAAATTGGGCCATCTTTAGTGGGTGGAGAATTTCGTATGTTGTTTCCATCTCAATTTTAATGAGGTGATTCCTCACTTTAAAATGTATGCAGTAACTAGAGCTATTCTTGAAGAGAGTGACTAGAGCTTCCATAGAATCTAGCTATCCTTATTAGGTGGAAAACTTTCAACATTTATTTCAATCTCAATTTTTACGAAATAATTCCTCAGTTTAAAGTGTATGTAATGACTGATGCGATACAAATTTCCCATTCAAAAATGTATGTAGTGACTGGATCAGAGACATGGAATCTGCAACCTTTTAAAGTTTTCCAGGTGGTAGTCTTTCCAATTTATTATCACAGTAGCCCCTCGTTATATCGCGCCTCGTTATATCGTTCATTCGGATATATCGCTCTTTTCTTTTGTCTCTCCCCCCCCCCACCCCCCAAAAAAAGAAAAAAAACTTTTAGTTCGAAACCATTCTTGAGAAAATATGTAAGCTGCCCAGAAAAGGTCTCTTTCTCATTTATTTTGTCATCAATGAACAAAACAAAGGTTCTTCTATTCTTCTGAATTCGCTGAAAAGAAGCAGCAAATTCCTGTCACCCAAACTTGCATACTGCAGAGACAGTTTGGAAACTACTGAACACTTTCCTTTGTATTGATACAATGAGATATATTTTTTTGTTACTTTTGACTGAAAAAAAATCTAATGTTTGAATAAATCAATTTTTATGTATGTGCACGTATAATTTACTTGCATGCTGGATAGAAAACTATTTTTAATGACTTCGGTTATATCGCGCTTTCGGATATATCGCGCTTTTTTCTTGTCCCCCGAAAAGCGCGATATAACGAGGGGTTACTGTACTATTTAATTCCTTTTTTTATTTGGGATACATATAAATATGCTTAATTAATCTATGTGACTACACCACAATTCATATAAAATTGGCTGCTTAGTGTATACTACTCCATTTTCAATAAAATTTCGGCATATCTTGTGTCGCCTAGTACACCATGTACAGATCGTGAAAATTTAGCAAGTAATCATGGGCAACTTAGCACCAGAACTAGTACTATTATGCATCATTTTTATCGGGGAAGATTCAAATGTTATTAAGGGAGAGCGCGACATGTTTTGAACTTTGTTTTACTCATTAGACTGTAATTTAGTTAAAGATGTTGAGTGACACACTTTTGTTAGTATTTTAGTTATAAGTTCTAGTCAAAACTTAACCCATTAATGCCTAGCGTCCCATTTTAGGGACGGTCCAAAAAAGGGTCTGAATATCCCCAAAATGAACATTTTAACCAAATAATAGTGTTCAATGAGTACCTTGGTATTGTTTCAATTCGTTATTAACAGATTACAGTACATAACCATTGTAAAGTGTGCTCTGTAGCAGTTTTAATATGATCTTTATCAAAAATCACATCGTTCACAATCTCAAGAAAAAAAGCTAAGTTTTCGAAGTTATTCCCAGTTTATGTTAATTGCTGATTTTATTTCTTCTTATAAAATGTCTTTTTGAATATTATATAGTAGGCAGAAAAAAAATTTAGTAAAAAAAGTATGTACCCTATGGGGTCTATCGTAGCTTTTAACGGACGATTTTTCTTTCCTTAATAAAAAAAATATTTTTATATAATATTTTTTTATTATTTTTCCTGTCCATTAAACAGTTTGTAACCAGTATACAAAATATCTTTGGAAAAAAAAAAATGTCAGGCATTAATGGGTTAAGACGAAATACATTTTTAGAATTTCATATGTAAGATAACAATGAACTTTACTGTAACGGTCGACAAAATGTTTAACCCTTTATACTCCGACGGGACTCAGAAATGGTAAAGGCATAGGGGGCCTCAGACCCTACTGATTTTCAAAAATTTTTCACACTCGGTGTTTTTATTGTTTGGTGTATTTTGAACTAAAAAAAAAACAAACATATGTTGTTACAAATCTTGTAAATAGTTGTTGTTTTTCCTGCCTTGCATCATGTTCACTAGTTTTGGTTTTATCTGGCGACATGTTGCAAAAGTATCTGAAGATATCACTCCTACCATTTGTATACCGACCCTGTAACATTTTGTGGTTTTTACACTTACCCTAACTTTAATAAGCATGAAGACATTTTCGCGCTGAGTGGGTTTTTTTTTTTTTTTTCTTTTTATCACTAGAATTTTCTTGAATGGATTATTTAAGTTTGTGAATGAACGAACACTCCGGATGTTGCTAGAATGTTGTAGAAATTTCCTTCCGAGTACAAATAGCTGTCCAAGAGCCTTGAACAGTTAGTTGTTTTCAGATTTTATTTCTGGTGACTCGTTTCATTCGCTTGGGCGAATGTTTGTTTTGCTTTTTTGTAATTTCTTAATTACTGTTCACGTTAGATACGTGGTGCTGAGTTACTGTTGAGAGTACAGTGTACTGTTTTGCTACCTAATAGCTAGATGTTTAGCAATTGTTTACTGCTCCTATTGTAAATAAGTGTACATACTTGTAAATAAATTTATAGTTACTTCCTCAAGATTGGAATGCTAATTTAAAGAAAGTTGAAGGTGCTACGGACTCGTTACAATATATATAAATTCATTGCTAAATTAATTTGGGACATAAAGGGTTAAACATGCACGACACCCACCCCTCATCGCTTTGTTTTGGCGGGAAATAATTTGCATCACTCAATTTATCACAGTTAAGCAAATCAAATCAATGCTCGTCAATGAGTTATCCCATTAAGGGGATTTCAAAAATCTGCAACGCGAAATTGAAGAGACAGGTTCTGTGGAGCATTTGTCGTGATTCCAAAAAGGAAGGATTCGCTCTTCCTTTTGAGGCGTTTACGTTGTCTCTCAGAAATATCGTATCTGGCAATATCGCTCAATTCGTAGCGACACGTTATTCGTAACCCCACGCATTCGAAGTCAGAATGTTCTTAATTCAAATGCTTTTATTGCCGACGTAGCTTGAAGGCAGCCATCTTTAGAATTCCTCCAGAAAGAGACCACAATCCCCCGAGAATCAAGCGGCACCAGACAGAACTGCTTAAATCAACATCGGTTGGATATGAACGGAAGATGATAGTTTATAAAAATTATTCCCGGAGGTTCTTTGTGAAAACTTGTGTGAAATTGAATTACTGTATGAAGTAAAAGGAGATCCATAGCAGCCATTAAATTTGCAGCTGCTTTGAGAGTAGCCTGAAAAAGAAGAAACAATGATGAGCAGTCCGATAAATAAAAAATTTCACATAAAAATAGTTATTTCAACTTTACAATAACATTTCTCATTTCTGAAGGATAAGGCTCGCAAAAATTCAAAACTTTTGGGAATAAATGGCATTTATCAAACTGAGACCCTTAAGTGAAAGTCGTTCGACAGTCACATAGTGGTCACTAAACGTCACGGTAAAGCCAAACAGGTTTTAGCAACTTACTAATGGTCCTGGACGGTACAAAATGATGTTGTAATAGCTTCGCTACAGCGTCACCTAGTGACTGGTTAAAATTTAGTATATTTGCAGAGACGTGATGTCACATGAAACGTGTCACAAGCGTGACTCCCGTGTAAATTCTCTGTGAAATTTCACTGCACTGTTAAAAATTTTCATGAAATTTTGCGGTAAAAGTTACTGGCATCATTGTTGTTAGTAACTTTTACCGTAAAACATTTTTTACTGTAAAATTTTACGGAAGAGAAAACGAGAATTAAAAAGCGCGAGATACGAACGACAAGGATCGAACCCGGGACCCAATTTTTTCACACTGCTTTACTATCCACGGTACCAGATGAGACACATCAGGAGAGCGGAAATAGGGTGTCATCTGCATCTCACAGTAAGTCACGTGGTGATCAATTGGCGCTGCAATTGCAATTTTTTTATCGGTACAATTCACTGTAAAAATTTTTGTACGGTAAACGCTACATTTTACAGTAACATTTACCATAAAAGCTTCCTGAATTTTTAACAGTGTATGTGAATGTAACTAATGACCAATATGAATTGCATGGATGTCACCTTGCTGGCAGGGGTGCCCATCCCCCCCAAGCTCAATGGCGCAAATTCCCCCCCCCCCAAAAAAAATTTTTCACAACCCTCTTGTACCTTTTATTTTTATTTTTACCCCACTTTTTTATTTTATTTATTTATTTTTATTTTTGAAATATTATTTGTTTATTTATTTTTAAATATTGTTTATTTATTTATTTTAATTATAACTATTGTTTTTTTATATTTTATTAATTTTTTAAAAGTTCGAATTATGCACAGAATAGAATCGCTTTTTTTTCCCTTTTAGACATTCCAAGCACATACACGCACACATAAAGTAAGTAAGAAAATAAATAATAATAGAGAAATAAAAGAAATAATTTAAATTTAAAAAAGTAAAATAATGAATTATTTTTATTAAAAAATCCGTAAATAATTTAAATAAAATAATTTTTCAATAATTTAAATAAAAAAATAAATAAATAAATTAGTTTAAAAAAATCCCCCCCAAAAATTTTGATGGCGCAACTTGCGCCATAATCCCCCCCTGTGGGCACCCCTGCTTGCTGGGATAGGTTCTGCTATCAGGGAAGGCTAGATTTTGTTTAAGACAATTTGTAACACATCTAAGGGGGGTTAGGAAACATTGCCCTCCCCTGAAATGGAAATTTATTAAATTTTTACCGTTAGAAAATGACCAACGATACCCATATCTCCCTCTGAAATTTAACCTCAGGATTTGTTTTCCTTCTAGTTATGCACTGAAGGTGTTAGAATGTTGAAAGTGACGCAGTTTCTTAAACAGAACTCTATAAACAGGATCTGCATTATTAAGAATGATATTTGCGTACCAATTTTGGCTTTGCTTTAGTAATTCCTAAGAAGTGGTGAAAACTTAAACCCTTAAAGCAACGGCATATTTCCCTCCGCTTGGTTTCCGTAGTATCCATAATTCCGAGCTGCTAAAACACTGCTCCGAAGAAGAAAAGTACGGATCCACAATATAACAAATAGAAAATCCCGAACGTTTTCGTTGAAAATTGGTTAATTGAGTTCACAATCGTGAAGAAAATTTTCCTGCTCTGAAATATACATCACGCAAAGCTCCAAAACTTTTGGGGCAGCTACGATACAATGTTGACACGTTCATTACCAATCACGAGTTATCATGCGAGAACAAAAAAAGTCTCCTCAATAGGCATTGTTTACCCTCAAATATCGTTAATTCAAAGACGCTTATGATGAATAACTAAGACGAACTATATTTCCGATCCTCCCCTTATGGTCTGCAGTGGTTCTTCAGATAAGAAAAATTATGATTGTTTAACTGATTTTAAAGGTCCGTTGGACCTTTAGCTTCTATTATAAGGTGTATTAGAGATTGGTGTAGGGGGTCAAATTAATCGGCAACGGGTTAGAAGTGAACTAGCATCTAGTAGAGCCAAATTCAAATGCAGGACCTTCCCTATCGATAATGATGTCTCCGTCCCAACCTCGACTGGCATATTTTGAGTAATTTCCCTAATGCTCTCGAGCCAGTCGAAGCGCAAAGTTCTTCGTCAATTCCCGAAGAAGACAGACCTGGCGAAAAACCCTCCATCCTCCAAAAGCAGCGGCAAGCATCTTCCCACGGGCATAACCCTCTCGTCGAAGAGTCAAGTGCATCCCATTACGTAACTGACGAGGCGAGTTGTGAAGATTCTGAAAGGTACTTTCGTCATGCTCACTTGGCCACGGATGATGCACCTCCCCCTCCCCCTCCCCACCTCCTCCAGGAGTCTAAAGAAAGTCCTCCTCCTCCGAAGAAGAAGGAGTTAATTCTCTTTTCCCGTAAATAAAGCTATTGCCGAGTGTACAGGTTATTCACCGAAGAGTTGTGCGAGCGACGGTCACTGCCGATTTTATGGAAATGACTCTCTGCTGTCGGATGAGTTATGGTTTAATGAATGGCGAATAAATACAGTGGCATGCAAAATTCGGTTTCGAGTGAGTGAGCCGGAAGAGCAGATATCGATCAGTCGGAGTTGTTTGTAAACGTGTTCCGAACACAACCGGCGGAGGTTGTAGGCATGGAAGATGGGGCCGATTACGCCATCTTCTTGTCAAACACCGCCATTAATGGTGGAAATTTTGGGAAAATTCGGATGTCGTTTGTAATGGTAAAATATTTTTATGTCACTCTTTGCCGACGTCTTTCGAGTGTAATTTTGTTTTACGGCAGTGCTGAAAGCGCACCAATCATTTTGTTGGCAACTTGTTGTTTGTGATACAAGCAGCGCATAAAAAGTCACAAGAACTGATGATAACTTGAAATGTTTTCAAAATTCTGGCCTAAATAATTTATGCTCTTCAATAAGTCGTCTTTCAAACAAAAAGAAATCAAAGTTGGTTCATGTGTTTTGGACCTATGATGCCTCAGACAGACACACGCATGATCAGATATACAAATTTATGACCCTATCCACATTTTGTATCTGAGGTCATCTGGGACAAAAAAATATCTCCAATCTACTTACGTCATGAAAATTCTTACATTTTAAAAATTTAAATAAAGTTGTTTTCTATATTTCATAATCTAAAAGCAGAAGGCTTGCATTGTCAAAACATTATCAAGAAGTTCACAAAAGAATTCACGCTCATATTTTCTCATTGACCAAAATAGTTTTTAACAACTAGTTTCACCGAACTTTGGCCCGTTGTATGTTTTTTTTTTCTCAGTGGTTGAAACTATTATTATTAAGGTGTCGCAAAGAGACGATTTTAAGATCCAATCGCCCAACAATAACGTATTCAACTCAAAACTGGAATAAAGGACATTTTGTCCCCAATTTTGCAGTAGCTGCTTTGAGAGACAATGAAGTTGTATCTGTAACACTGTCTAAGGCTCTTTGAGCTCTCTGTAGTTGTTTTGTCCTGGGTTTTTCCTATTCAACGTGTGAATGCGGATTAGTTATTAGAAGTCAAAACAAAAACATATGCAGCCTGTATTGAAATAAACTCCGGAACATCTTCTGCTCAAGATAATACATTTTCATTTCATTTCACACTCCAGGGTCCCCCATACCTACCACAGTTTCGTGGTTTAACCGGGATAGGGCCCTCTTAATTTTGAACCAGAACCTAGGGTCGAGCAAACCCTAGGCCCAGCACCCCCAGAGGTATCGTTTCACTTGGAGGACTTTGTGACCACGACATTTTTAACGCCTCCCACCCACCGTTAATCAAGACGGTGGATCTTTGATCGGCTGGGATCGAATCCAGGTCCCTCCGGACACGAGTCCGATGCCTTATCGATCGGGCCACCACGGCCCAAGATGACAATACAGCCTAACAGCCGCAAAACAGAGTAAAACAAAAAAATTCTGGGAGTTTAACCTCAGATATCTCCTTGCCTGGATACTCCTTCCCTGGCGCTCCTTCAATTTGTTTTAAAAAATTTGTCAGAATGACAGTTTACTTCAAGGCTCCCATAAAATAAAATAAAAAAAAAAGTTCACAACATACATTTTTTTCTGGCTCAGTATAGCTCTTTGAGGTTCCGAAGTCACAAACCATGAAAAACTCAACTCAACTATTCCATGTTTACGAAAAAGCCCATCATTAATTAAAACGTCCGCTCCCAAGAAGCACGAAACCTCCGCACGAATTCGAATGCAGAACTCTTCTATCCCTTTCTTTCACCCCCAGCTCTCTCCTCCCAAACGAAGTTCCAACCATTAACTTCCCAGCCAGAAGTCGAAATATCTCGTGCGTTCCAGTCGGAATGCTCGACCTGATGTGACCGTCGAGCGGCTAATTGCCCCCAAATTTAGGCGAGGGAGGACCCTACAGTTCTCCATCCGCCATTCCAGAATTTCCTATTAGGCACCGATCGGCAGAGCCACTTGACCTGGCGAAATTTTAACTGCTTTTCGGACTCTTGTTTAATGTCTTTTACTGCTCCAGATCATTAGGGAAGGGTCGTGTGTGCTTGTTTATGCAAAACTGTCGCTGTCGTGGGACTGTCTGTGGGCGGTTGGAGAGATTCTTCGATTTGCATTCGCGCAGAATTATGCGTTAGAGAGCCTGGTATGTTCAGTTTATAGATTAAACATTGCAAAAGTTTGGTCCTGATTTGACACTTACGCTGTTTGCGTACTGTGATAACAAGGTCTGGACTTGTAAGTCTCCCATAGTTACGTGAAAAGGCCATTTTCTTTTTCTCAAATTTGTGGTGATGTTATAGTACACATCGGCTCCTTGAACTTTTAGGAGGGAGGGATTTCTCAATTTGCTGAATTTAACTACAAGCTTCTCCGCATGATAAAATACGGTTATATAAATATGTGTATGCAAGTACTTTCAATGAAAAGTTTGCTGAAGACAAATAGCTGAGATTTGTGTTTTACAGACACAAAACAGGTAGAAAAAAAACATACCTCTGTTGTTGGGTTAAAAAACTTTTATGGAGCTTCTTATAATCAGGCTAAACTTTTAAAAATATATTATATTCATTCACATTCGTATCAGAAACGAATTTAACTAAAGAAAACTTTCGTTGCTTTGCAGCAAGTTCAATTATTTTCTTCTTTCAAGTATTAGATTTAAATGAAGGGTTAGAACATTTTAAAAGACACTAAAGGAAAATTTGGAGACTGAATATCTTCGGTTAACGTTCTTAACGTCTGTTAAACGTTCTACAGTGCCGATGGGAGTTCATGTCAGCCTAGTTGGAAACTAGGGACACGCGACACGGCCTTTGCGAAGGCCCGGCTCGGAATCGGAGTAATATAATTTTTTAAGTTTTATGGAGGAGAGAGGGCTCTGCTGCAAATTGAAAATGGGCCTACCCTGTCTCTTGGCGGCCCTGCGTTCTAGAATAAAAATAAATATCCATACTGCATAGATTTCATGCGTAGCTTTTTGGATTAAGGATTATGACCATTCTCCAAAGCTTAAAGTTTCAAAACATGTACACATTTTGTTTGTATGGAAACAGATACATATAGAAGAAAATATCCGCAATGAGTAGTTCTATTATCAAAAGCGTTCTTTATCATGACGAGGATAGTTACTAAATTTGACCTTATTAGATTCTAATTAAATTAATTAGCGTATGCTATTTTATTGTAACAATTTCCCCCATTATTTTTCTCATCAAATGTGTAATTTCTTTCATCATTACAGCTCATAACTGCCAATTATCTAGATATTGTGACTCCCATCAGAATGACAGAAAACTATTTCACCATGATGTCACCGCTAGGATGAGTCGAATTTGCTTTATCCGAGTAATTCAAAGACTGGAAATTCCGTTTCTAAATCATCCATATTCATTTACTAATTAACATAATGATTGAGGCAAAGTAAGAGGCGTAAATCATATTTTATCTCATCGACCATCCAACCCCATCTCCAAATTACCAGCATTCGATGAAATTACTGAAGGCCATCGCATTTCAAGACCTCCTTCCAGTATGGTTTATGGACCTCAAATTGCCAAGAATTCAGCGAGAGGTCCTCTTTTCCGACATAAATCTCGTGGCTGGCAAAAAAGTTTAAGTCGCAATCTCTTGACCCGGCTTATTAGGGGAAAAATCCCGTGTCACAGCGACGGGCTCACTCGTTCATAAAAGATAATTAATTCATTGATGTACCACCGCACATACTTTGCCAAGCAACAAGTTTTGCAACGAAATAAATTGTTTTACGCTTTGTCAGTGGGGCGTGAGAATACTCTGTTGGCTTTCGGAGGGTTTTTGTTTTTTTTCTTTCCTCTTTACCCTTTAAAAGTTCGTCCATTTGTGATTTCGGTTCCTTTTCTGTAGTTTTCATGCTCAGCTAGACTTTTAATTGAGCGAGAGATATTTAATTTGTATTCTACGGATTTTGACGTTTCACTGTTCTTTATCAGGAGAGCTCTCTTCTTGGTGTCTTCTTTTTCATAGGTCTATGATTTTTTTTTTTTCTTTTTTCACACTACTGTAAAGAAACTGCAGTACTAACAGAAGATTTGTGGGAAACAGGACTTCCATGACGGTTTCTAGTCGCAATAAAACCTCTCCTTTAGTAACGTTGTCGACGCAAGTTTCCCAGCAAGTTTCTTTTCTTTTTAACCCAAAAATATATTCTAAGTCATTTATTTCACACGCACACGCACATCGAATGGAAAAATAAAAGAAAAAGGAAAATAAAAACTTGTTTTTTTTTTCCTTTTCATGTTCCTTTAAAAAAATAAATAATAATAATGTTTTTTCAGGGGATCTAACCAGATGGCACATAAGGAAGGTGCATAATGTTAGAAAATTGAGAGGCTTCAAACCAATAGCTAAAGTGTAAACATTTTTTCATTATTATTTATTTATTACCTTTTTTTTTTCAAAAAAAATGTAATAATAATAATAGTGTTTGTTATCTTCAAAATTGTACATTCTTTTGCACATCCCCGGCCACTTGAGGTTTATTACTGCATATTTACTTTTATTATATTTAAAAGTTTCAATAATTTTGCTGAAAATATTATTTGAAAGCTAATGTCTTTTTTGCAACGAAATAGTTGCTAAAATTTAACTAGGATTAAATACGCTTTCTTCCTTTAGTCTATAATCTAATAAGAGACCCAAACTTAATCTTCTAAGCAGCACGTATCGTCTTCAACAATTCAATCTTTTCTTTGGCCTTCACCTTCAAATTTTTTATTTCTGTTATGCCTAATACTTAAGTTGCAACATACAGGTATATAATAAATAAATGTATCTTAATTGTTGAAAAAGCAGGTCCAATTTCCAGTCATGTAAGAAATTGAACAATATAATTGAAATATAGAACGTCATAGTAACCAAACTGTAACGCGAATGTTGAACTTTATGACAACGCAGTAAAGTATATTTGAATAAGAAGAACAACAAAGTAATGTAAATTTAGCCGCGTTTACATTCCTGCTTCAGCTTATAATCGAATAAGAGACTCGAACTTAATCTTCTAAGCATCATCAACAATTCAATCTTCCCTTTGACCTTTCACCTGCAAGTTTTTCCATTTCTCCCTTACCTAATGTTTAGCTCATCACACACAGAATAAATGCGTCTCAACAACTGCTGAAGAAGCATGTCTGACTTTTGCGTGAAAACTGCTCAAAAAAAAAGTGCATTTCTTTTGTTAAGAGCGATGCGAAAGTAACTAATAAGGGGGTCAAAACGGCTCGGCGTTCCATTGTGATGAAGGGCAGCGTAATTGAGTGTTTGTGAGCTGACTAGCAAGTCATATCCTGCTCACGATGAACGTTTTGGGGTTCCGGTATTGTCCGTCGGGGGAGCAGTCACCAAATGAAATGGTGGTGCCTGATATAGCTGCTCGAGTTTTGTTATAATTTTTTAGAAAACACGCGGTTTGTAGGAGGGTCATTCTCATAATAATCAAATTAAAGTTTAAAAAAACTGAAAAATACGCTTTTAGAGTAAATCAAACTATATTTGATGATACTCTAACTGATTTCCCTCTGATTTTCAAAATTATTGAATATCCTCTAAATTTACATGCACTTATAATACATCAACATGTAATGTAGTTTAGCCTTTAATATTAATAATAGTTTTTAATGTATTACTTTGAGATTTGCAAAGAACGTGAATTTTATCGTTCATTCAGGGCCCTGCTCCACATCAACGGAAAACGCGACCGAAACCGTAGGCAGAAACCGAAAATCCTTGTACTTTCCATAGGAACACCATTTAATCCATTTTACGTTTCTGCTTTATTTTTCTGCTTTTCGTCAATGTGGAGCAGGGCCCTCAGAGTTACGTACAAACAACTGAAACCCTTATAATACATCAACATGTAATATAATTTAGCCTTTAGTATTAAAATTAACATTAAATGTATTACTTTCACATTTGTAAAGAACGTTAATTTTATCCTTTTTTCAGAGTTACATACCTACAAACAAACAAGCAAGCAAACAACACAACCCACTTGTGAAACTAATAAAAGCGTATTAAAAATAGTCATTTTGAGCTTACAAAGTTCAAAAAAATTAAAGTTGATGGAATCAGATGAAACATTTTATGGGGGTAGCAAGGACTGTATAAAAAACATATTGGGCTTGAAAAATATTCACAATATTTCTATTCTTTAATTATTTACAAAATTAATAAAGTGAGGGAATGTCACACATGAATTATCAGAATGCAGCGTATTATTATTATTTAGCCATTAAAATTGCAGCCGCAGCCACAACATTACACTAAAGAGACATAATATAATGTCAAAATAATTATTTTATATATACTTTCGTGCTAAGCTAAAGTCGTATCTGCACTTTTAAACAAAATTGAGTTATCACCACCAGGTGGCTCTTTGTGACGTATTTTATTGAAATACAAAATTGGTTATTTGAGAACGGGAAATATTTTTTAAAAAATTCTGAAAAAGTTTCATCTAATCGAATCCATGGTGGCGCAAAACTTTAAAGAGTTGTATCACAGTTTGAGCTCAACTGCAGACACCACTTTTGCGCTTAGCACGGCTGTATAGTAGGGTGGGGCGAAAAATAAGAAGTTTTTCAGATCAACTTCTAATAGTTGCCAAAAGTTGTCTTTGGTGATAGTTAGCTTTTGTGCAAAATTTGAGAAAAATCGGGTAATATCTTCAGGGGGCGCTGCGATCGCAAAGTTTATCATAGCTTTTTATCGGGATTTTATGGTTAAAATATGAAAAATAATGCCGTTAGCTAATCTCATTGCATTTTTTTTACTCATAAGATATATTCATGCATTCAAAGCATATGAAATAACTCACAAAAAATTATTTTATATGATATATTTATATTTCAAGCATTTAAAAAGAAACAAAAACGTGAAAAAAGTGATTTTTTTTTAAATATAAATATATCATATAAAATAATGTTTGTGAGTCATTTCATATGCTTTTAATGCATGAAAACATCTTTTGAGTAAAAAAAACGCAAAGAGACTAGCTAAAGGAGTTCTTTTTGATATTTTAACCGTAAAATCCATAATAAAGCTATGGTGAACTTAGCGATCGCAGCGCCCCCTGAAGATATTAACCGATTTTTCTCAAATTTTGCACAAAAGCTAACTATCACCAAAGACAACTTTTGGCAACTATTAAAAGTTGATCTGAAAAACTTTTTATTTTTCGCCCCACCCTACTGTATAGCCCCGTGGGAGGAAAGCGTTTGGCACTATTTTTGCATGAAATTGATCGTTTCACACCGATTATTATTTTGAGCTGTGGAAGTAAAAATCCATTCGAAACTAGATTAGGTGTCTAATATGTGTTAAAATGGAGGGTTCTGTGGGATTGCCGCTCCTTGCGTATACGTAAACAAGAACTTTTTATTCCCAGAAATGAATGCGTTCGTTTCGAATAAAAATCTAGATGTTCGCCTTTAACCCTACACTGCATAGCGTTGCCAAATGGATACATAGACTAGTTTTCCTTAGGACCAGGCATAAGGCAACTCAAACATAAAAAGCAAGTATTAGGTATCTTTAAAGCAAATATAACCATCTATCCTCAAAATTAAATATTTAAAAATGTTTTCCAATGTTTTCTTATTACATTAGAAAATATACATAGTTCTTTCGAAGAAAAAAAATCACGTAGTGTAGGGTTAAATTTCCACTATTTTTCGCGTTTCAGCAGTATAGACAGGGTTCGTACGCTCCTTTAAAACTCCTCCAATGCTCCTTCATTTTGGAATTTTCTTTGAAGGGCCTTTCAAACTCCAACATTTTATTGCTAACTCCTTCAAAACTCATTCATATTTAGTTTAAGAGTACTACATAATCTTCTTCTATGAAGTATTTAAACTATATAGATTTTCTCTCTTTTTCAATTAATTAAATACAGCTTGACCACTTCATACTAAGAAAGCCAGGAATTCGCTGGGAATTTTGAAATACCAACGGAAAACTCGACGAAATTTGCGATCGACTCTGGAAATAACAATCATTAAAGTGTCGGCTTTTATCGCGAATGTGGTCACATGATTTCACAGCAATGGGCTTTTTGAATGTATCTTTGGGGAAGTTTTTTTTATTACTCTAATGAAGGGGTGCCAACCCGTGGTGGGGGGATTATGGCGCAAGCTGCGCCATTAAAATTTTTGGGGGGATTTTTACAAACTAATTTATTTATCTATTTGAATTATTTTTTTAATTTAAATTATTTACGGTTTTTTTAATAAAAAATATTCGTTAATTTATTCTTTTAATTTGAATTATTTCCTTATTATTTATTTATTTATTTATTTATTTATTTATTTTTGTGTGCGTGTGTGTGTTCTTGGAATGTCTGGAAGGGCAATAGTGATTCTATTCTGCGCATAGTTCGAACTTTAAAAAATTTAATAATACATAAAAAAAATAGTTGTAGTTAAAAAAAATAAATAAAATAAAAAAGAGGGGTAAAAAAAAAGCACAAGTGGGTTGTGAAAAATTTATGGGGGTGGGGATCTGTGGCATTGGGCTTGGGGGGGGATGGGTACCCCTGCTCTAATGTGGGATTAATTCGTGTGTTCGTCCAATCCCTCTTTTCTGAGAGAAAAAAATCAGAAATTCGCAAAAGTCCACACGTACTTTCAGAATTGCCGAGATTTTCTTGGAAATAAGCATTAGGAAATAAATATAGCGAAAATTGAATAAACATTTATCCGATGGAAAATGCTTTGCCCCCCCCCCCCCTCACGCTTCTGTTAATCAGTTCTTATAAAAGTTTCGTTTTCGATTGAAAATTTTGGTTCGGTTCCTGTTGACAATTACGATTTTTGTTATTTACACGAATGATCCAATGAATTTCAGCAATGAACTTATGTTTTGGAACCATGTCAACATAGAAACACGTGCCTCGCCGAAAATTGCCTGCCTTGTTTGAGATTTCAATCCTTTTGCATCCTGAAAATGTTTCAATTGTTTTAAAAATTATGAGATATTTTATGATATTCCGCCGTAACTCGACTAACTTTAATAATTATAATTATTTTAGTAATTTATTCATTTATTAACATTATTTTTGTAGCTCTTTCATACCGTGTAAAATTGCCAAAATAATAATAATAAATTTTTTTTATTCGCATTTAAAATATTTCACATAGCTGTAAGGTGTTTCGTTTTTCCTAATTTATTTGTGCTCCTAAAATCCAAATTTTTTCTTGAAAAAATCAAAATTATTTTTGGAAAAAAGTAACACATTTTCCCTTCGTTTTTTATTTTTATGTATCAGCGTCAAATCCAGTTGATTGAAGGAATTGTCTCATTTAAAAACTTTCACTGCTAATGACCCCTTTAGTAAAAAAAAAAAAAAGACTGGAAACTTGTCATGATTCGCTGAAACTTTCAATTGTTTTGCATTTTCTAAATATTTGAACTGTTTTGAAAATAGGAATATACAGGGTGTCCACTCCTATCGTGGACCAATAGCTAATTTCTAAACCGTTAGAGATACGCATATAGTTCATTTAGGAAAAAATCTCCAAATTACGAAAGGAATTTTGGGTCTATTCAATGTTTTTCAAAAAATCAAATTTTGAAAGAGTTACGAAATTTAAATTTTTATACAGCCCCCCAGTCCTATCAATCATATTTAGTAAAACATTCTTGACACTGTAACGTTTAAAACTAAAAAAAATCACTCTTCTACCATAAAAATTGACCGAGTTATGACGTTTTGAAAAATCAAGATTTTGAAGGATTTCGCATACGGTCCCTCTAGTGATCTCTCGATGACGTCATGAAATAATGCAAAATCTTGATTTTTCAAAACGTCATAACTCGGTCAATTTTTGTGATAGAAGAGTGATTGTTTTTTAGTTTTAAACGTTACAGTGTCAAGAATGTTTTACTAAATATGATTGATAGGACTGGGGGGCTGTATAAAAATTTAAATTTCGTAACTCTTTCAAAATTTGATTTTTTGAAAAACATTGAATAGACCCAAAATTCCTTTCGTAATTTGAAGATTTTTTCCTAAATGAACTATATGCGTATCTCTAACGGTTTAGAAATTAGCTATTGGTCCACGATAGGAGTGGACACCCTGTATTTAAACATACGCTGTCAGTTAGCATAAATCTGCCTATTTTATTTTTATTTTAACAGTCATTTTTTTAACTTAATTTTAGATAGTAAATTATTTAGTGGAAATTCACTGAATTTCAAACGAATCATCTCTAAATCGTTGAAATATTTCTTTAGACCTTTTTTTTAAATTTTTTTATTAAAAACTTGATTAATTTTGCTTTTCCTTCCCTTTTTTTAGGAAAAGGGAGGGGAGAAGCGATGCTTCTTGCTCATGCCTGCAGTTGAAACCAGGGCTGCGGAGTCGGAGTCGAAGAGTCGGAGTCGGACGGATTCTGGACCAAAGGAGTCGGAGTCGGCGTCGCTGAAAAACATTCCGACTCCGACCACCCCCTATTTGGATGAAATTTTATGGAGGTGAAAACATATCTTTGAAACTAACATATACAAATTTTCAGCTTCCAATATCCAAATCTGAAGCATCTAGGATCATTAAAAAGGGCTTCCAAATGGCGGGTCTGCTTTGTGAAACGATTTGCTATGTTTGGGCTTATGCAAGTGAATAAAAAATATTTGCGGCAAAAATGCAATGTGTAAAAATAAAGTTTGGCCATTTAGCAAGAAAAGGATTCGTTTTGTAATGGAGTTAAATGACAAGAGTGGCACTTGTCTTTTGCTCTGGAGAAAATGGACTTTTTGGTAGGTCATAGTGACCTCCAAGAATTGAGGTAAATGTGGAGAAAATACCTATGAGAATTCGAGAAAATGGAATTTTTGAGAGGTCACAATGACCTCCCATGACCTCCAACTGGGATACCTCTGCTTGCTACCCCCCCCTAAACTGAGTCCTGGCTACGATCTTGGGGAAAAAATAAATAATTAAAAAAAGCCTGAGTCGGAGTCGGAAGTTTTAAAATGCCGGAGTCGGAGTCGACCATTTTTCCTCCGACTCCGTAGTCCTGGTTAAAACACACTGAAGTTGAAGTAAATTAATGGTTATACAGTGGCGGCTGCTTATATGAATATGAATCACGTTTGCTCTAAACAGTTTTGATTTAATAAAGCAGCTAATTCAATAAAGCGAGATTTTGATCTTTTTTGACGATTTGATTCATTAAAGCTTTTTATTTTAACCTGATGCTACTAAATAGGACCTTGCTTTAGGGGCGAGAAAGAATAAAGGAACGCCACTCGCAAAAATATTTGTTTTATTATAGTGAAAATAATGCGAATTCAAAGCAGAAAAAGAAGTCTTTCAAATTCTCATTTTCACTCCTTCAACACACCTCCAAAACTCCTTCATTTTATTTCTAAAATTGAGCACGAGCCGTGATTGACCCCCCCCCCTCCCCCGGCACGAACTCGCAGACACCCGGAGATCCGCGCTCCCATTGTCCTTATCTCTCGGCCCGCGATCATCAGAGCACAAATCACTGTGATTTAACCAGGCTAAAAATTTTACCATCTGTATCCAACATTCGAGTGGCTCGCTTTCTTTCTTTTTTCATTACCATTTATTGTTGCGAAGACAATATGGCTTGCCGAGGGAGAAGGTGTTGCCTTTGCCGCCTGTTTCATTTTTCGGTGGATGCTCGGGCTGCATTTTAATTTTCTGATATTTCTAATGAGGCATCGTTTAGTGCTCTTGATCGACAGGTAATTTGATCTTGCTGTACAATGTAGCCGACTGGTGCCTTTGATCTACAAATCATGTTGCTAACTTTCATTTTGTCCACTAGTATTGTTAGATCGACAATTTATTTTGTTGAGTGTTTACCTCTATATTTAGTCGACTGTACGTTTAGTCATTCATTTCATTTACAAAACATTTTAATCAACTAGTCCTCAAGTATTTTTAACTAACCAATAACTTCTTTGATGAAAGTATTTAGTCTACAGATTAGTTCAAAAGTTAGTAGACTATGACTATTCATCATTATAACTAGTAAGACATTTTACTGCAAAATTGCCCAGTTAAATAGGGACGCTAAGATTGCACATTATTTCATCAATTTGTTATCTTACAACCAAAAAAGTGCAATTATTTTCTGACGATTACATTGTGAATCGGGAATTACTCCCATTGTCTTTATGTCTTGACCGCTCTATTCGCGATCATCAGAGCACAAATTACTGTGATTTAACCAGGCTAAAAATTTTACCATCTGTATCCAGCATTCGAGTGGCTCGCTTTCTTTCTTTTTTCATTATCGTTTATTGTTGCGAAGACAATATGGCTTGCCGAGGGAGAAGGTGTTGCCGTTGCCGCCTGTTTCATTTTTCGGTGGATGCTCGGGCTGCATTTTAGTTTTCTGATATTTCTAATGATGCATCGTTGAGTGCTCTTGATCGACAGGTAATTTGATCTTGCTATATATGTAGCCGACTTGTGCGTTTCATCGACAAATCATTTTGTTGACCTTTTATTTAGTCCACTAGTGTATTTGATCGGCAAATTATTTTGTTGAGAGTCAAATGTACGTTTAGTCATCCAACATTTTAATCTACTAGTCTCCAAGTATTTTTAAACTACAGATAAATTCTTTGATGAAAGTTTTAATTTGACAGATTAGCTCAGTTTTACTCGTGCCGCATTTAATTTTCTGATCTCTCGAATGATGCATCTTTTAGTCGACTAGTGCGATTGATCGGCAGGTAATTCGATCTTCCTCTGCATTTAATTGACTAGTGCGTTTGATCGACAAATCATTTTGCTGACCTCTGTCTTTAGTCGACTGGTGCGTTTCATCGACAAATCATGTTGCTGACCTTTTATTTAGTCCACTAGTGTTGTTTGATCGACAAATTACTTTGTTGAGTGTTTACCTCTACATTTAGTCGACTGTACGTTTAGTCATCCATTTCATTCACAAAACATTTTAATCTACTAATCTTCAAGTATTTTTAACCCACAGATAAATTCTTTGATGAAAGTGTTAATTTGACAGGTTAGCTCAGTTTTACTCGGGCTGCATTTAATTTTCTGATCTCTCGAATGATGTATCTTTTAGTCGACTAGTGCGATTGATCGGCAGGTAATTCGATCTTCCTCTGCATTTAATTGACTAGTGCGTTTGATCGACAAATCATTTTGCTGACCTCTGTCTTTAGTCGACTGGTGCGTTTCATCGACAAATCATGTTGCTGACCTTTTATTTAGTCCACTAGTGTTGTTTGATCGACAAATTACTTTGTTGAGTGTTTACCTCTACATTTAGTCGACTGTACGTTTAGTCATCCATTTCATTCACAAAACATTTTAATCTACTAGTCTTCAAGTATTTTTAACCCACAGATAAATTCTTTGATGAAAGTGTTAATTTGACAGGTTAGCTCAGTTTTACTCGGGCTGCATTTAATTTTCTGATCTCTCGAATGATGTATCTTTTAGTCGACTAGTGCGATTGATCGGCAGGTACATAATTCGATCTTCCTCTGCATTTAATTGACTAGTGCGTTTCATCGACAAATCATTTTGCTGACCTCCGTCTTTAGTCGACTGGTGCGTTTCATCGACAAATCATGTTGCTGACCTTTTATTTAGTCCACATATAGTGTGTTTGATCGGCAAATTATTTTGTTGAGAGTTGACCTCTTTATTTAGTCGAATGTACGTTTAGTCATCCATTTCATTCACAAATCATTTTAATCTACTAGTCTTCAAGTATTTTTAACCTACAGATAAATTCTTTGATGTAAGAGTTAATGTGACAGATTAGCTCAGTTTTACTCGGGCTGCATTTAATTTTCTGATATCTCGAATGATACTTCCTTTAGTCCAATAGTGCGATTGATCGGCAGGTAAGTTGATCTTCCTCTGCATTTAATTGACTAGTGCGTTTGGTCGACAAATCTTTGTGCTCACTTCTATATTTAGTCGACTAGTTCAGGCCCTTTCTACTTCCTCGTGCAGCACAATTTTGGAGCAACGAGATGGAGTCGGCAACAGTCCCACTGCTCCACCACTGGTCCAACGCATCACCATATCCTCCATAAAAAAAAATACTGTTCTTGAAAAGACCAGTATTTTTTCCATGGAGCATACTGGTCTTTTCAAGACCAGCACCATATCGCACATCCAGAATGAAAGGGGCACATCTCAAAAAATGCATTTTTTGGAAATATCTGTAAAAAGCACATCTTAGTGCACCTTACATGAGAAACTGACCCATTTTCTTTTCAAGAGTTAACAGTTGCAGCTAAAAAGCAACTTATGCCCTTATCATTCTGTCGATTCTGCCGATTGTGAAGGGAGAATCGAGTTTGTAAGGGGCACATCTTTGATAAATAATCAGAGTTCGGGCTGAGCTTCATTGGTGCAAATTATGGTTAGTACTTTTTTAAAACCAATTAAGAAAACCGTAATCTTGATTTTTTTTTAATGACACTCATTTTAATTGTTTGTTATTAAGTATAAATTGTTTGTGCACAAGTAATTTATGAAGGGTTCCTTTTTTTAGAACAAGAAGACTAGTATTATGTAACCTAGCGTCAAATCATCTACTTATATTAAAAACTGAGTATCTTTCTAACTATCTTTCTTTCTATCTTTCTATGTCACGCTTCTTTCTCCTGAACGCCAATGAACTGAAAGTCGAACCAGGTACCGATAGATAGGTAATTTTTCAAGCTTCATTAGTTTCAATCTATATAACTATACGATTTTAATTAGCGAAGATATCAATTAATAAGTAGTCAAATTTAAAGCGATTAAGCCTAATAAATGATTAAACTTCCAAGACATTTTTTCTTACCGTTGCCATTTTGAATTAAAACGTTAATTAAATTATTGAACTATTTAAAGCTCCAAGATATTTATTTCTTTCCGTTGCTATTTTAAGGCAGGGATTCAAGTGAAACACGGACGATCGCAACTCACCAATGCAATCGCAAATTCCAAAATTTGGATTCAAGTGAAACGAATTCACTTGAATTCGACTTACAGTAGCGGTTGCAATATGCAAACGCCTCGAAGCGATTGCAATGGTGTTTCACTTGAATTCGGCCCTAAATTAAAACGTTAATTAAATTGAACTTTTTAAAATGAAAGCGTGTTATTTTTTTCCATTGTCATTTTAAATACGTGTTATAACAAAATTCTAACAATTGTTTTTATTCTAATTATTAATGACATATTTTTTCTCTGGTACCATTTTGAAAATGTGTTTTTAAATAAAATTGCAATTGCTGTTTTTAGAATGGACTTTTTCTGGCTGCGATCCAAATATTAAAAGAACTTTTTCGTTTAGAATTTTGCAATTAATTTTACAGGAAGAAAGCGGTTTGGAAATAATTGTTTTTGGAAAGGAATTTTATTTGTTATTTAGGGAGAGTGCTAAGTATGCGCTACTTGACATCGTCTTTATTTTTGAGGAAGTATGTGCAAATAATTCGATTGATTCTTTGATGCAGGAAAGCTTTTTAGCGAACCGCTTTAGCGGGGAGTAGTTTATTAAACTTTTCCTTGGTACTTTAAAGGCGAGCCGCCTTGGCGGCGAGTAGTGAATTGAAACTTTCCTCGCTACTGTAAAGGCGAGCCGCCTTGACGGCGAGTAAACTGTTTAAACTTTCCTCATTTCTTTAAAGGCGAGCCGCCTTGGTGGCGAATAGTTTTCTCAAACTGCCTTCACTACATTACAGCCCGTGCAACGCCGGGCTACGCAGCTAGTTAGAATTAAAATTTGATTTAATATCGTTCTGAAATGAAACAGCAATAGGTAGGTTAAAGTCCGACATGAACTTCAAAAAAATTTAAATAGTGTACAAGCCGATGCCCGTAAGAATAGTTATTTTGAGATGTGCCCCTTTCATTCTCCACGAAAATGGAGAATGATAGGGGCACTTCTCATTAATTACCAAGTTATTTAAAATTGGCCGGGAAACGCACACCATAGTCACCTAGCAGAACCTTTAATGAACCGAGCAATGAAAGTTTGGCTAGTTGTAATAATTTATTAGAGTCAGGGCAAGGATTTAAAAAAGCTTAAATTTTCAAATCGATTTTTCTCAAAACAGCTATTTTGAGATGTGCCCCTTTCATTCTGGATGTGCGATATGCTCCATAAAAAAAATACTGGTCTTGAAAAGTATTCACAATATTTCAATTTTTTAATTATTTACAAAATTGATAAAGTGAGGGAATGTCACATGTAATGAAGGAATGATGAATTATCAGAATGCAGCGTAAGAGCACTGCCACTGCTCCTATGGTGATGGCATTTGATGGAGCATATGGTGGTCCTCCACCATGCAGGCAGGACCACCATATGCTCCATCAAATGACTGCACCACCATGCAGTCATTTGGGCCATAAAACTAATGTATTTACTTGTAAGTGGGCGTGGTTTTTGCTGTCATTTGGTATAATTTGCATTGAATATATACACATTGGATACATACACACAACGAAATGACGTGCATGCATGCAGGACATGATGATGACGACTCAGCACACACATACCCCTATCGAACTTCGTCCTTGCGAAAAACATAATTTGAATATTTGAACTCAAAAAAAATTCAAACTCTTTTTTGCTTCTTTTTAATTTTTAATTACCTATTCTTTCATTGCACAACTAAATGGGTTAAAAATGTGTTTTGAATACAAACTCCTCGACTGAAGTTGTAGATATTTATTCTATCCACATCTTTAAGCGAATAGAAATTGCATATCTTCTTTTTTAAACCATTCCGTAATATTAACTTTAGCAAAACCACCTGAGACATGGAAAAGAGAATGTTTTGCTCAAAGATAAGGTAATTGGAAATTATAGTCATTAATTACTGCATGTAACCAAAAATATCTACCACCGAAAAAATGCTCAGCCTCTTTTAAGAATAATGTTTGGGACTTATAAACAAGTTTTGTGTTTGATAATAAACAAATTCATTTCAATAAATCCAGCCGTTTAGTTGCACGAAAAGTTTTACTAATTTGTTAGTTTTGCTAAAGTGCGATGACCGAAAGCGAAAGAAAGACAAATTATTTTAAACATTCCAAGCATTTCCTTTGGTTTTTACTTGAATAAAAACAAGACAAATTGAACTTCGTATAATATACTCAATCGCAGCAGCACTTTTGAAATGAAGAAAAAAAAAAAAAAGTCGCCAAATTTCTCAAGTGATATTTAAAGAATTTCAGCACGCAGCTACTGAATGAAAACAAATCCTTTCATTCCAATAAACAGTCTTTTATTTAAACGAAAAGTTTTACGAGTTACTGTTTCTTTTATTGAAGCACGATAATCGAAAAAAAATTAAAACATGTTATTGTAAACAGCTCGATTGTTTCCTTTAGATTTAAACCTGCCTGAAAAGAAGGAAACGTTGAACTTTGCTATATCACACTCAACTGTAGCTTTTTAAATAAAAATGTAGAGGTCGAGAAACTTTAGAGATAGAAGGAATATTTGCGACCATCAGCAATTGAGTAACCACAAAACTATTCAATTTCAGTAAATTGAGGAGTTAATGGGCAATTCCACGAAAAGTGGTCTTGGCACAATGAATTTTTTTTTTCACACATAAAGTGAAAACAAATTTTATTTTTAGACTAAAAAATTTCTGAACTTCTTAATTTCAGCATCAGTTTTGAGATTAAAATATTTTTTATGTTACATTTTGGCCGTATTTGACAGCATATCTACACCAGCTAAAAAAAGCATTGTTGTTGAGATGAATTCAAAAGCGATATTTTTCCTAGTAATTATTAATTTTTCTCGAAAAAACTATAAAATACCATTAAAATTAATGCTACACTATAACTTTGCGTTATAAATTTATAATAGAGTAATAATAATTTATAATGTTTTGAACTTTTAAGAGCGTGTTCTTAAAGGTATGACCTGTGTTAATTTGAACTTTTACGAGTCATGGTTTTGTTTTTCCACAACGTGTCGTACACTGGTACTGAATTGTTGTTATTACGTATTTAGAATGTCCCAATACTTATTCAAAATACAATTCACTTCTTTTTAGAAATGAAACTATATCTGAAATAGATGAAGACAAAATAATATGCAAATTGCCTTCACGTTCAGCAACAGGGTCTTCAGTGCGTCATAAGCAATAACCTAAGTTCCTCATGAATTTCAGTGCATATGAAAGACCCCTGCACTTCTCTGACAGATAAAAAAGCCTCTTTTTTTCTACAATGTTTTGCAATTAAATATTCACTAAATGAGATTTATTTGTTATAAATTGCTCATTTTTCATATGGTAAAGGTACAGTACCCCACATCCCAAAGTTATAAAACCTTGCATCTCAAGGTACTTCACTTCACTTCACTCCTCGAGGGGCCACAGTACCTGTCATTGTTGTGACTTAACCTGATACGGCAAAGGGATACTTTGCAAGAGTATAAAAAACATAAGTCTTACAAAATAAAATATTTTTAATTTTAAAGTGCTCATAGATTTTTTTTTTTAAATGGTAAACAGTAAGATTTTAGTTACATTTCTACGATAATCTTTGTCCAATAAGAAACAAAGACATTTGCTTTCAAACTGTTCTTAGGTACATCTTCCCCTGAGAGAGACTACGACAAAAAAAAAAGAGGAAAAGAAAAAAATATATATTCCAATCATTTTCTCTAGTTATTAACCCGAATCAAAATAAAAGAAACGCAGAACTACCCATTATATCCTCAACGACTACAGCAATTCGAAGCAAAAAATTAAAGGTCAGCAAACTTTTCCTAACCAACGCCTCCCACCTTTGGCGACAGGCAACGACTGAGTGACCACAAAAATAGGAGGCTCTCCTGTAACATATTGAGCACGTGCCTCGCAGGCCTTTGCTCCCTGGACAATGGCCTCCTTTGGGGGAGGTCTCTTTGCCTTCGATTTCCGTGGGTGCCTAATCAGATCACAAAGACAAAGGCCAAAGAAATCTCCGTGCTGCTGATCTGGGAGATAGCTCAGACGGGGAAATTACCGACTTTCAATGGGAGCATATGCTTTTTCGGCTTGGATTTTGACGCTGTTGGTGTATGTATCCCTTTCATTTTCGAGGCATAGGCGGTTCGTACAGGGGGCAATGGGGGGGGGGGCTGCCCCCTCACTTTTCACGGTTAAAAAATTATGATCGAGTGAAAAATAATTTTTTACTCAGTGGATTAATTGATTTCATCAAAATAAAAGTTGAAAATTATAAAAATCGTACTTTTTTCATGTTATTCCATAAGAATGGATGAAAATCAACCAGTCAGGTCGATTTTTAAGGCCCTATTTCACATTTTTAGCAGTGTTGAAATCCAGTATTATAGCCAAATTATAGCAAAAAATCCTTTGAAGGTGCTACATCCTACACCTCCCTCATTTCTTTTAACCCCATCTCCCCAAGATTCTCTTGACCCCTCACTTTTTTGGTGCACAAGCCGCCTATGTTCAAGAGAATATGCGTTGACGGCAGAGGCTGGATACAGATATAGTTTTTGAGAGGGGGCCGGAAAAGTAAAAATTGCCCCCTCCCCTTAATTTTTATTTAAAAACATTACCATGAGACTCCTTAAGGAGAATCCTCAAAAGTACTTTAGAATACGTCTGTCTTTTCAAGATAATCAATTTTCTGAGACCTCTTTTGAATTGATTGGTCATTTAGCTCTTGCATGTTGAAGATTGGTTAAGTGTGCGGAGAACTAATTTTTAACAGGAATAACTAAAGGCTTATTGGCAGCGATCTTTGAGCAATATGCTCATTGAAAGCAAGAGCGAGATCGGCTTTTTGCTCAGAATACTCTTTGAAGAAAAGTTACACGAAAAAACTAGAGCACTTTGTTCTGCTACGAATACTTCGCATTTAACATCTAGGTAACCAAAAAGCAAGAAAAAATTTCTTCGGCTGTTTCACACAACTTCCTTAGAAAACAGAAAACAGTAAACAGATCTTGCCGCCTTTCACAGAAATTTTTTATTGTTCAAATTTGCTAAAGAATTATTCTGATTGCTATCAACCCAGTTATTGAAAATTATATATATATTTTTTCGAACGAACTTGAGACTACGCGAAATATAGAGAGACAGATTTTTTTGCTTTTATTATTACTGCCTACTATCACTATTTCAACTTCGCATGTTTAAAACTGAAACATGCACTCACTCACAAATATTCAGGGCTTCAAATAAATTCCAAAAATTAGCAGTACAAACTTTTCAGATTCACAACCTACCAGCCTATTTAACAAACTCTCATCAGCTCTCCTTTTTTTTTCATCTAATTCTCAAAGATAATGACTCTTTCGGCTCCATTTATTATTTTATGACAAATGTAAGCAGCTGTAATTAAGGTCTCATTCATACTTTCTTTTCACAAGTACATTATTGCTTAATAATTCCATTATTTATTGACGCTTTTATTTCAGCAGTCATCAACAAAAACAAAAAGATTGAAAACTTGCCTACAAAAACGATATGACGAACCTTCATTAAAGGAGCAATATTTATTTAAACACTCAATCATTTATCTAGGTTGGAAATATATTAGCCATAATTTCTTTGTTGGTAACAAATGATTTAGAGCGAAACGTCTGTCTTCGAAAAATGGTATCGAAATAAAATCGTTTGTTCTCTCATTGTATCGGTATGAAGTGGTGCTGACGGGGTATTTGATCTCATAAATGTTTTTGAATAACAGACTATGCTTCCACGGTTTGACCACAGGAAAAAAAAGCAGCTTTTTAAATTGCCAGTGAATCGTCTTTGTTACCATGTTCTTTACAGTTATCAAGTATTTTATTATCGCAATGTATGAGTCATATTTTGGATCCGCGTTGTAAGGAATAACAGCTAAAAATTTGTTGCTTATAAATTAGGGTCAGCGAATTAGGAGCAATGATCAGTGGTCGAGCTAACTACTTTTTTGGTAGTTAGCTACCGTATCTCAATTGCAGAAATAGGAAACAGAAGCGTACCTATAAGTCCAGCGTCCGTGGCGAGCTTAATTGTTCCGCTCCCGACCGCAGGGCTGTCTCGTGGGAGGTCTTTGTGACTTCCCAAAAGTTTTGCTCTTTGGAAAATTTTAATTGATTAAATTCGCAAATTTGGAAACAATATTGAAACTTTGATATTTTACTTTGTTTTAATAATGTCCTATGTTCCTTCGCATTAGATGCTATACTGCCGTGCTAAGCGTAAAAGTGGTATCTACAATCGAGCTCAAACTGAGATATAACACGGATAATTCTTTAAAGTTTTACGCCACCATGTATTTGATTCAAATGAAACTTTTTCGGAATTTTTTAAAAAATATTTCCCATTCTCAAATGGCCATACAATTTTGTATTTAGGTAAAATACGTCATAAAGAGCCACCTGTTGGCGATAACTCAATTTTGTTGAAAAGTGTAGATACGACTTTTGTGCTTAGCACGGCAGTATATATGTATGATATGTGTGCTTGCTCGTATGTTATCGTTTGGTAAAATTGGAATTTCATTCGACAAGTTGAAAATTTTCCTCTTCTCAACTATTTTAGTTCAGGACGCCCCTGCCTCTTACCATCATTTTACATACATTCAATAAAAACCAATAATATTTGCGATTCCTTACTAAACTTATTGTTTTCTAAGAAATTAGGATTGTTTCATTTCCCCCCTCTAGCTCTTATTTTCAAATTTTTTTTTTTCCTTTAATATTTTTGATTATTATTTTTTTTTTCAAACATTTTTTTTCCTTAACCCATTAATGCCGAGCGTTCCTTTTTAGAGACGGTCCAACAAAGGGTCAGAATTTCCCCCAAAATGAACATTTCAACTAAATAATAGTGTTCAATGCGTACCTTGGTATTGTTTCAATTCGTTATTAACAGATTGCAGCACATAACCATTATAAAGTGTGCTCTGTAGCAGTTTTTATATGATTTTTATAAAAAATGACATCGTTTACAATCTCAAGAAAAAAAGCTCAGTTTTCCAAGTGATTCCCAGCTTCCCAGTTTATGTTAATTTGCTGATTTTATTTCTTCTTTTAAAATGTCTTTTTAAATATTTTATCGTAGGCAGAAAAAAATTTTAGTAAAAAAGTATGTACCCTCTGGGGTCTATCGTAACTTTTAAGGGACGATTTTTCTTTCCTTAATAAAACAATTATTTTTTACCTAATATTTTTTTTTAATTTTTCCTGTCCATTAAACACTGTTTGTAACCAGTGTATAAAATTACTTTGGAAAAAAAAATGTCGGGCATTAATGGGTTAACAACATTTTTTTTTTACATCGGTCAAAATGCCGCCGCCCTTGCTACTTGTGTCCCTGGCAAAAGCTGCTCCGTTAACCCATAGTTATGCCACTGGGAGGAAATTGCTACAACGATTGTTTTTTCAGTGTAGTAATTGGAGCAATAATTTTGATGAAGGATCAAATCTATTCCGATTTTATGTTTAAGATCAGCATCAAAAATTACCTTAGAAACACTTTTTATGCTTCATATAAGAAAATCTGTTTACCAGTATTACGGACAACGATTTCCGATTCATAATTTAAATATGGTCTCTCACTTTGCCACTTTTCCTGAACTTCTTTAGGCAAAACCTTATTTTGGAAGATCAATGTCGTTAAATAATACTTAGAAACACACTTTCCAGAAAAACCGACGATAGAAATTCGGAAAGAATGACACAAGACATTGACAGACATTGATATTCCGACTCGCCCCGATTTCCAGACAGATAGACTAAGAATAGTGAGTCTGGGATGGATTAAGCTCAGTGCAAGAGGAAGTTGAATCCAGATAATAGTTAAGACGGCTCCCAGACAAGTATAATAATAGTAGTCATTCCCCAGCAAGAGAAAAGGAATAGGTAGGTTGGTGTATCTGAGGAAATCTCGATCGGATCAAATAGTGCGTAAAATTTTGCGTGTTGAAAATGCTTCTCGAATTTGCATATTGTACTCCAGTGAAATACGATAGAAATGATTAATCTTTCACGGAAAATTCAAAACAATATAGAAATTAGATGGAATTACCGAGTTGGGGGTATATTGCATGTTTCTGCCTTAGCCCTGTCTTAGGGGGGGGGGTGACTTAGTGCTTTATACCAGCTCTGCCTTAAAATTTACGAGTTGTTCCGTATCGTTGTGCTGTCTCTCGCTGGTGCTCTAATTTCATATTAGCTACCAGGCCCGTCATTTAGGGGGGGGCAGGGGGGTCATTCCCCCCCGGCTTTGAGAAATCAATGTATTTGCATATAAGTGGGCGTGGTTTTTGATGTTTTCCGGTGAAATTGCATTGTGTTTGGACCCTTTGCCCCCCCCCCCCCGTAAAAACTTGAAATGACGTCCCTGTTAGCTACCTTTTTTTTTTGGCTCTCTTTGCTTCTCTTAGAGGATGTTTGCCTCCGACTGACTCGATTTTTCCTTTTCCAAGCTGATGACGAGTGTCAATAAGCACGAATCTGCATCCTTGGATGGATATGCTTGTAAATATTTGAAACATTCCACTGTAAAATGTTCTACTGGCCTAACCCACAGTGTTTTAGTATTGTTAACTCCGACTATATGGAGTAAATGTCAAAGTTTGAATTATTCACCATATACTCAAAGTTCTCTATCCCACTCTCCTCGTCTACCGGTACAACTTCTTATATAACCTGTGTAACCCTGTTTTTAATGAGAAAGTGTAAACTGCTAACTTTGTGATTATATGTTTCAATTACTTTATGTCTTTGTGTCATTAGATGTTGTAATGTTTTATGCTTCGTGTTACTATTCGTTGTAATTATCGTATGTTTTTGTGAAAATTAGATATTGTAATTGTTATAATTGTTTAATAAAAAGCCTCGAGGATGCCGTATCAGGTTAAGTCACAACAATGACAGGTACTGTGGGCCCTCGAGGAGTGAAGTGAAGTGAAGTACCTTGGATGGAGTAACCGAATTGGTGGGTTATTGCATATTGCAACTATACATCATGTTTGGTGTTATGTTTAATATAACGTTACGTTATGAGGAGTCTGGGCTTCGTTTGAATAGGGCACAAACCTAGATTGTAAACATTTCTCTAACTTTTAAGTTCGCCAGTCAAGCAAAAAAATTTTCCGAAAAAAAACGTCTTCCTTTGCTGTAAATTCAGGTTTGTTGAAGTTGTAATATTATTGCAACAATGCATTACACATTTTTTAAAATAATTATCCGTTACAATCCACATACAATAGCACCAACCTATTGTTAAGATTAATTTTACATTTATTTCTTTGTAAGCTATTGAAGTTAAAGCTGCGAAGTGATTTGATTTGATAGGAATTATTTTATTGGTCTGTGATGGGGAACCGAATAAGCGTTTGCTTACACGTCTCTGTGGTGCTTTTACACAGTATAGTCCGTGGAGTTAGTGCAAACATATTTCACTTCCGGATACCAGTCTGAAATTTTATGTGGGGCTTAAATTCACATAGGAGGACAAAAAAAACGCCGGGAGACACTTGATCGGAGGTTAAGGTCATTCCGTGATGACGTCATCAAAATGGCCGCTTTTACAGGTAAATACGTTTGTTTAACTCCCCCTAAAACTCCATCATAGATTCAATTATTGCAAAACTCAAATATATCATCTGAAAGCTCTTTAAAAGAGCTATTTAGAAAGATTTAATTTTTCTTTCTGAGGTCAAGGTCCCACCTGTAATGACGTCATCAAAATGGCCTCAAATGACGTCATCACAGGTGGGCATTTGACCTTAGAAAGAAAAATTAAATCTTTCTAGATAGCTCTTTTAAAGAGCTTTTAGATGATATATTTGAGTTTTGCAATAATTGAATCTATGATGGAGTTTTAGGGGGAGTTAAACAAACGTATTTACCTGTAAAAGCGGCCATTTTGATGACGTCATCACAGGTGGGTCCTTAAAATTAGAAAGAAAAATTAAATCTTTCTACAGGGTGCACCAGAGAAACTTACTTTTTTGAAATGTCAATAAAAACAAAACTACTTAAGTTATTGTTTTAATTCTTTTTTTATTTGAGAATACAATATCCCATTTTTTTTTTCATTTAGTCTTGAAAATGACATCGGTTAAATGATGACCCCCATTGAGCATACACTGATTAAGACGATTTTTAAAGTTTGTGAGCACTCTTTGCAGCATATCAATTGGTATGTTGGCAATTTCGTCGCGAATGTTATTCTTGAGGTGAGCTATTATGCGTGGTCGATCAACATAAACCAGGGATTTCAAATAACCCCATAAAAAAATTGCACGGCCCCAAATCTGGGGAGCGTGCTGGCCATGGGAGATCGCCTTTGAGAGAGATGAGGTGGTCGGGGAAATGTTGTCGCAACAAATTCATTGAATCTCGTGCTGTGTGTGCTGTGACTCCCAGGACCCGATTAAGATATTACGGGGCCCTAGACCAAACACTCTTTTGGGGCCCCCTATACTGAGGCTTTACAATTTTAGGCATTGGATAAAACATTTTTAGCCATCGATTAGAGCAATTCTAGCCATTTGGGGGCCCATACATTGTGGGGGGCCCTAGGCCACGGCCTAATTGGCCTATTCAGTAATCAGGCACTGATGACTCCATCTTGCTGAATCCACACGTCCCTAATGTTCATTTTTTCGAGGCTGGGAAGGAAGAAATCCTCGATGCGCGCGTTGCGTAGCAGTAACTGAGCGACCGTTCGAAAAGTAGCTTTCGACGGCAAAGGCGCGCTGTTCTTTTGACCATAGCATGATGGCGATTAATTAAAGGGAAAACAAAACTTGGAGATTTCCCGCTCCAGATGCGCCCACTCTTGGCTTTCTACGCAGCCAATTCACAGCGCAGGAATTTTTTCAAAAAAGTAAGTTTCTCTGGCGCACCCTGTAGATTGCTCTTTTAAAGAGCTTTCAGATGATACATTTGAGTTTTGCAATATTTGAATCTATGATGGAGTTTTAAGCAGTTAAACGAACGTATTTACTTGTAAAAGCGGCCATTTTGATGACGTCATCACAGGTGAGCCCTTGACCTCAGAAAGAAAAATTAAATCTTTATGAATAGATCTTTTAAAGCGCTTTCAGATGATATAGTTGAGTTTTGAAATATTTAAATCTATGATGGAGTTTTAGGGGGAGTTAAACAAACGTATTTACCTGTAAAAGCGGCCATTTTGATGACGTCATTACAGGTGGTCCCTTGACCTCAGAAAGAAAAATTAAATATTTCTAAATAGCTCTTTTAAACAGCTTTCAGATGATACATTTGAGTTTTGCAATATTTTAATCTATGATGGAGTTTTAAGCAATTAAACGAACGTATTACCTGTAAAAGCGGCCATCTTGATGACGTCATTACGGGAGTTCATGACCCCTGATCAAGTGTCTCCCGGCGGTTTTTTGTTCTTATATATGTACCTAAGCTCTGAACCAAATTTCACACTGATTTCCGGAAGTGAAATATTTCGGCTGTTTTTGTCGCTAACTCCACAGACTAGTACTGTTCACAAGATGCGTGAAATTTCAAGGCGTCTCGGCGGAAGGATACAACGAACCGCACAACGCCTCGCACTCGCCCTGCTCTGTGTGCATTTTTCTGGGAATAAATCATTCCAGGTGACACGCACTGTGGGCGAAAACCATACATTCATATTAGAAATCGCCCGAAAATAAGTCACTCATTTTGACACGAATTGACTGATTATGACGATATTATACTATTGACAGATTGTAACGATGTTGACTGATTTTAACGACACTAATTTTGACTGATTATGACGATACTAATTTTGACTGATTATGACAACACTAATTTTGACTGATTATGACGACACTAATTTTGACTGATTATGATGATACTAATTTTGTCTGATTATGACGACACTAATTTTGATTGATTATGACGACACTAATTTTGATTGATTACGACACTAATTTTGACTGATCATGATGTTACTAATTTTGACTGATTATGACGATACTAATTTTGACTGATTATGACGATACTAATTTTGACTGTTAATGACGACTCTAATTTTGACTGATTATGACAAAACTAGTTTTGACTGATGATGACTACACTAATTTTGACTGATTATGATGATACTAATTCTGACTGATTATGACGATACTAATTCTGACTGAATATGATAATACTAATTTTGACTGATTACTACTTTTGACTAATTATGACGATACTAAATTTGATTGATTACGACGACACTGATTTTGACTGTACTAATTTTGACTGATTATGACGACACTAATTTTGACTGATTATGACGACATTGATGTTGGCTGATTATGACAACACTAATTTTGACTGGTTAAGACGACACTAATTTTGACTGGTTATGAAGACACTCATTTTGACTGATTATGACGACACTAATTTTGACTGTTTATGACGACACTAATTTTGACTGTTTATGACGACACTAATTTTGACTGATTATGACGACACTAATTTTCACTGATAATGACGATACTAATTTTGACTTTGTTGTGGCGACACAAATTTTGACTGATTATGACGATACTAATTTTGACTTTGTTGTGGCGACACAAATTTTGACTGATTATGACGATACGAATTTTGATTGATTATATGACGACACTATTTTTGACCGAATAAGACAACCTTTACTTTGACAATCATTATAATATTGTATACAGTTCATCTTCAGTTTTGCCTTCGCACATGTCATCTATTTTCATTATGATATTTTTAACATGGACAAGAAATGACTGATTATGACTGAACTAATTATGACAAAAAATCGACGACTCTGATTCGGACAAGATGGGACTGATTTTGAATGGGTCTGATTTGAATACAAAAAAAAATTGATTATGATGACTCCAACTTTGATAAGAAATGACTATTATGAAAACGCAGATATTTACAAGAAAGGACTTGTGATTGAATTAATGTTTAAAAAAAACGAAACTGATGCCGACGACATGAACTGGGATAGCAAATGACTATTATGATGACGCAGATATTGACAAAAAGATTTTGTAATTGCGTTAATTTTTATTAAAATCGAAACTGATGAAACAGTCACTTAATAAAAATTCACTATTGTGACGCGCAAATATTGACAAGAAAGGACTTGTGATTGCATTAATTTTTATTAAAAATAGAACTGGTGAAGACGACGCGAACTTTGACTAGAATGAACTAGGTTTTGCGGGTTTGAAGATTGCAACTGCTCTATTTTCTACCAAAGTCAATGTATTCAATACAAACGATAGAGTTACTGCGGAAAACATATTCTAAATTCATTTTAATATCCATGTAAATTAAAAAAAAAAAAACTATTTTTGAAACTCAACTCAACCGTAATGTTAATTTAAATATATTATATTTGGACACCTAAACTGTTTAGCAATGAACAATAAAAAATATTTTTGGCTTAAAAAGGAGTAAGTCTCAGTTTTCGTATTGCTACATTTGTAATTTGTCACCATAGAGGAAATTTAAGATGGTTTTAAAATATTTCCATAATCTCCATAACTCGAAGTCTCAAGGGACCAAGGGTGGATCTAAAAATGTTCCAAGGGTGGGCGTTTGATTTTATTACGTATCCGTTACTATACATCTTGGTTAACAAATTTGACTTCAGATGTTTTGGACTTCAATTGCTAAACTTATCCTTAGGAGAGCTCTAAACATTCCTTCTGCTACACTGCGAAAAAAAACTGTTGTTTTTACTGTGCAATACTGGCAGCCGAGTGTCCAGTTTAAAACCGTAAAATACACAGTAATAAACTGTAATAAACTGTCAAAATTAGCAATTTTAGAGTTTATTACATTTTGCAGTTTTAAACTGGAACCTCTGCTGTCAGTGTCATACAGTTGTTTTTACTGTATGATACAGCTAATTTTACAGTAATTCTACAGTAATAAACTGTAAGATTGCTAGTTTTACAGCGATAAACTGAAATAGCTAGTTCTACAGTTTATTACTGTGCTTTTACGGGATCCGGCTAGAAGGTCCAAAACCAAAAGGTCCACGAACAGCAGATCCACGTCCAAAAGGTCAGCGGGATAAAAGGTCCACGAGACATAAAGTCCGCCAGACAGGGGGTCCAATAGCCATAAGGTCCAAGGCACATAAGGTCCGACAGCCAAAAGGTCCACGAACAGAAGGTCCACATTTTTGGGCAGCGATGGCATAAGGTCCAGATTTCTCAGCGGAGTTCTTCTGTTCGTGGGCCTTTTGATTTTGGACCTTCCATCCGACATTCGCTTTTACAATTTGAAACTGGAAACTCTGCTTCTCCAGTATTATACTGTAACAACAGTTTATTTTTTGCCGTGTAGTGTCAAAGATAGTCCAAAAAAAAAATTTTTTTTTTTTGAACTTCAATATTGAAAATTTACTAGTGGTGAGTCTCTCAAGGGCCATCGCCCCCTCCCCCCTCATCAATTTTTTTTCCAATGAGCTCAAGATGGATAATGGTTGTGCAACTGATAAAATGTGTCTCTTATCACGGGGGGGGGGGGGTATGACCCTTTGAGCACCCCCTGAAACCACCCTTGCTAAGTTGTGAACCTAAAACAAATAAAAATAAGAAAAAAAATCGCCCGTCCGCTCAAGAAATGCAACACACGAAACGAAAAGTAGATTCAGAAATAAAATTAAAAAACCGTTGGAGAGCAATATAAAAAAGAATAAAATAATAGGCCGAAAAATAAAAATGCTACCCCCCCCCCCCATTTGCAACTTAATTCAACACTCTTAATGGCTTTTTCCGCTGAAGTTACATGACTCTTAGCGTATGATTTCAAAACTTAGTCAACCTTATCTAAAACGTCAAATTGTGCCGGGACCTGTCTCAGAATTCCAAAAGGATTTCTATTTTCGATTCAAGTGAAAGCTGATTTTTCTCGTCGAGCAAAAATCTACTTATATTAAAAACTGAGTATCTTTCTAACTATCTTTCTTTCTAACTATCTTTCTTTCTAACTATCTTTCTTTCTAACTATCTTTCTATGTCACGCTTCTTTCTCCTGAACGCCAATGACCTGAAAGTCGAACCAGGTACCGATAGATAGGTAATTTTTCAGGCTTCATTAGTTTCAATTGATATAATTATACGATTTTAATTAGCGAAGATATCAATTAATAAGTAGTCAAGTTTGAAGCGATTAAGCCTAATAAATGATTAAATATGAAATCCATTCTTGCAAACCGTCGTTGCTATGAAACAGTATAATAACAATGATAATGAGAATTTTGAATGAAGGCTTAACTAAATCAAACACGAAACTCATAAGCGGGCCACTTACGTAGAATTTTTATCGCTAGCTACTGGTAATATTTTGAAACATTTATTTGTTGAAGAGCCATCTACTTATATTAAAAACTGAGTATCTATGTCTGCTTTTTTCCTTTGAGCGAGCTGAACTTACTGAAACTTTCCTCACCATCTTGAAGGCGTGAAGCATCTCAATAATTCGAATGATTTTTTTTATATAGGAAAAAAGTAAAGGCGTGAAGCGCCTGTAAGCGAGCCGCCTTGGCGGGGAGTAGTTTCTTTAAATTTTTTTCTCACTACTTTCAGGGCACGAAGTGCCCGTGCAACGCCGGGCCACGTGCGTGGTATGTCTTGAAATCGAATGAACATTAAATTATATCAAATAATATAACTTCAGAATGAGGTAAAAGTTAGAGAGGGGGGACGTTATGCATCAACATGCCGCAGGAAGCTAATCTAGCTGCCCTGGCAGCTAGTAATAGTAATAAAAAGCAAACTTCAACAGATGTAACACTAAAATGAAGAATAATAATAAAAAGAAGAAGAGCCGTGTTTAAATGCAATCAGTGTCTTCAAAAATGAACTCCTTCAGTGCCGAAGAACAATGGGACGAATGAAATTAGAAACTAAAAAAGAATAAAAGAGTTCCATTTTCCAACTGCATTATGGGATAAGTCGGGCTGGTCATCGGATGGTACTGAGGTAATTTTGTTCTTGATGGTGGTTACTTTGTTTGACCTTCGACGGGGGCGTTGACCTTGAGCTGATGACAAGGGCAAGTGGGGTGGAAAAATTTATAAGGGATATTTTTTAACTTTGTTTTTTCTTTTTCTTTTTTCTTCCTTTCTTTTCAGTGTATAATGTCTGAAACCAAATATTATCGATATATTTGTCATAGAAAAAAAAATTGTGAGCAAAATTAATTTAAACGTTCTTTTCTCATTTTCTATCGTTCTCTTTTCTTTTATTTTTCAAAAAATTGTGAAACTGTATGTATTTGAATTTTCTATCTTTCTATTCTTTTTTCTTTTTTTTAAAATTCTATCTTTCTTTTCTCTCTGTTTCAGTGAAAAAATGTCTGAAACAAAATAATATCAAGATATTCTTCAATGAAAAAATTTAACTTTTCTTTTCTCTTTTTCTTTTTGTCAATTATTATATTTTTCTTCTTCTTTTTTTTCGGACTCAGTGTAAAAATGTCTGAAACAAAATATCTCAATATTTTTCAATAAAAAATTTCTAAACGATATTTATTCAAATGTTTATCAACTTTTTCTTTCTATCTGTTATTTTTCTCTTTTCTTTCTTTCTTTCTTTTTTTTTTTTCTTCTTTGTATGAAATAAATTCTAATCGAGGTTTTTTGTTTTTGAAAAACCGCAACTTTCTTACTTCTAAACCGAAACTTTGCAGTATTTACCTTGATGTGAACGTTAACAGAAGAGTTTCTGAAGCAAAAAAAAACGAGTTGGAATCAAAAGTGGAAAAAAAAGAAGGTCGCTTGAGGTAAAATGAAAAAGCGAAGTAACGCAATCCCTCCTCCCCCCCCCCTTTTGCCTATACTTCCGCTGTCTAGCCGGGAAGCAAATTTTGTACACACACACACACACAAAAGAAAAAAAAAAAAAGTTGTGGAAAAGGCTGTCGTACCTCCATAATAAGTTTCATGAACACGCCGACACTGATTGCTCGATTACGGTTAGTGATCTTCGGACCTTGAATTATACCGATGGTCGATTTTCACCTAGGTGGTCTCAGTATTTTTTTTTTTTTTTTCTGAAAAAATCAAAGAAAGTTTTCTGAAGTTTCCCAGAGATAACCTGTCATTAAAAGCTACTGTTCCGAAAAGATGTTCTTTACGAACCGAAAAGTCATGTTCCATTGGGCGTTGTTGCAATGTGTATGTTGCACCCCCCTCCCCCCAAAATTAAATTTTTGGGTACGCTGTTGTTTACATTAATCTGTTTCCTCCCTTGAAAAATAGTTCATTTTCACAAGATGTGCAAAAGTAAACATTATTTAGTAAAAAAAAAAAAAGATGTCGCGATGAAGAATAATATAATAATAATGTGTGGTTAAAGCAAAAATTTGCCACCCTGCGCATTGCCTATTCTGCCTATTAGAACATTTGGCCCTGGTAGTAAGTAACATGAATAGATATTATCTTTTGCTTATTGAGTTGAAATTATAGTGAAAATAAAATTTCTGTTTCAGCTCTTGAGAAGGCCGTTGTACCATATAACCCTTTAATTCACCCGCCGACATTGATTGCTCCGTTACGGTTGCTTGACCTTCGGACCTTGAGCAATACCGTCTGTCGATTTACACCTATGTGGTCTCGCAATTTTTTTTTTTTAATTCAGAAAAATACCAAAAAAAAAAAAAGTTTTCTGAAGTTTTCTGGAGATAACCCGTCATTAAAATCTACTTCACTTCACTCTCCAGGGTCCCGCTAGGCCGTCATTTATAGGAAAGTCCCCCCCCCCCCGGCTTTGACTTTGAGAAGTCAATGCATTTACATATAAGTGGGAGTGGCTTTTGATGTTTTCCGATGAAATTGCATTGTGTTTGGACTCTTAGCCCCCCCCTCCCCCTGGAAAAACTTGAAATAACGGCCCTGGGTGCCGCATACCTACCACAGTACGCGGTTTAACAGCCCCAAAAGATTTTTTTCATTGCCAATAATTTTTGTTTTGTTCTCTTCGAAAAGAATAACTGTTAAAAATAGTTTGCTTACTGTAATGAAAATTTTCAAAAAGTACTAGAAAAGCATTCACACACACATTTGCAGGTTTCTTCTTTTTCTTTTTTTATCTGTGAAAAAAATCATTTGCGATCTCTTTTCTTTTTGGTGCTTCTGTGTATATCATCGCTTTAGGAAAACACATCCGACCCCCCATTGCGGTATAATTCCGAGTCATCAGGATGCACCCTTCCCCCTCCAAGTTCTGAAACACTTACCTGGGACACCCTGCATTACTGCCTTGCTAAGCGCAAAAGTGGTATCTGTAGTGGAGCTCAAACTGAGATATTAGGGCCCTGCTCCACATTGACGTAAAGCAGAAACGTAAAATGGAGCAAATAGTGTTCCTATGGAAAGTAAACGGAATTTCGGTTTCTGCCTTCGGTTTCGGTCGCGTTTTACGCTGATGTGGAGCAGGGCCCTTAGGGCGCTTTTCCACTTACCGACACTACAACGATAAATCGTACACGATTGTCGTCATCTGACATTGGAGCACGCAAAATGCATTAAAATATGCTATGCGCTTTTCCATCTCCCGATTCCAGGACAATTGTGTCGTCTCCGACCGAACGCTGTCGTTTATCGTCCCATTCGTGTCGGATGGCAGCTGTCTCGCCTTTAAAATCGGGACGGCATTCATTCGTTTGTTTACTTTCTTCGAAGAAGCAACACATAGAAATGGCATTTAAATTTAACATCGCTGCATTAATAAAATATAAGCTTAAATTTGCAGACGATAAATAAAGAATGTATAGCAATATACTAATTTTGTTCATTTTACTTAATATTTTGTTTCTCTTCTGTTGCTCAGACGATCTTTATTGCAGCAGAAAAGCTTAGATTTTCATTCTGATGTATGCATTTCGTTCTTAGTAAACAAGGTGGGAATGAAATAAATTTGTGAGTATCATGCATCCATTATCTTCTATTAACCTGTTTTCTCTTTTGTGGAGGTAAAGCAAATCTAACAGTCGTAGTCAATTAAATTGAGGAGCCATAATAATATACATGCGAACACACCGGTGCTTCGAAATAAAATGCGGTGGAAAATGACCGTTTCGGAGAAACGATATCGGTTGAGTGGAAATACAGTGTTGTAGACGACGCGACACGGTACTTATCGTTGCAGTATTTCCGTCCGACTTTCGTCGTTGTCGTGTCGTCAAGTGGAAAAGCGCCCTTACTCTTTAAAGTTTTGAGCCTCCATGTATTTGATTCAAATGAAACTCTTTCAGAATTTTTTTAAAAAGATTTCCCGTTCTCAAATGACCATATAATTTGGTATGTAGGTAAAATACGTCACAAAGAGCCACCTGGTGGCGATCACTCAATTTTGTTAAATAGTGCAGATACGACGTTTGTGCTTAGCACGGCAGCATACACGAAATGAGAGAAAATTAGCTGACCTGGTCACAGGGGTGCCCACAGGGGGGGATTATGGCGCAAGTTGCGCCATCAAAATTTTTGGGGGGGATTTTTTTAATCTAATTTATTTATTTATTTTATTTTTTATTTAAATTATTTATTAATTAATTTTTTTAATTTAAATTATTTACGGATTTTTTAATAAAAATTATACATTAATTTATTTTTTTAATTTAAATTATTTCTTTTACTTCCCTATTATTATTTGTTTATTTACTTATTTATTTTGTGTGTGCGTGTGTGTGTTTGGAATGTCTGAAAGGGAAGAAAAGCGATTCTATTCTGTGCATAATTCGAACTTATAAAAAACTAATAATATATAAAAAAGTAATAGTTATAATTAAAATAAATAAATAATATTTAAAAATAAATAAATAAATAATATTAAAAAAATAAATAAAATAAATAAAAGGGGTAAAAATAAAAAGCACAAGAGGGTTGTGAAAAATTTGGGAGGGGGGGGGATTTGCGCCATGGAGCTTGGGGGGGATGGGCACCCCTGCCTGGTCAAAAGAAGATAACGTCCTTAGTGCATGCAGAGCATAACCTAGTCCTGTAAAAGGCCCCCATTACCTCATTACGAAAGGCAGTCGTTAATGGCGTGAAACGACACTGTCCGTTTTGTCCAGGATGAATAAGTAAGAGAGAAAGCGAGAGGTAGGGCAAGCGAATGAATCGATACATAAAGTCATTGAATCTTCTTAGCTCAGCAAGAGTGAGCTAAATTAGAAACTACGAGTATGCTAGACAGCAACTTAAGTTGACACTAAACGTCACAACGGGCGGAGCCAATAAGAGCTCACAAGCAGTTAGCGATCTCCTCTAATTCGCCAAGTAAGCTGTGACGTGTTACCTAGCTCAATTTCATAGGCTAACGTCACGCTGACGTCACGATGTTTTTGTCAAGAAACCTTGCAGTGTAGTATAGTAAAAATTTGCTACAGTGAACTCTCATTTATACACCGCCTCATTTATACGCCTTTTTCACTTATACGACCATTTTCAATAGTCCCAGCACATTCCATAGCAAAATAATAATATCATTCGTTTATGCATCGCTCTTAAGATAAATATTTCACTTATACGCCGAATTCTTCGTAAAATGTAAAAAAAACTATTAATTTTCTTTAAAAAATAAGCATGTTTCTTCAACTTCCTCTTTAATCTTTGGCCTAAATTGTTCACGGAAGACATTTTTTCCGCATGAAGTAGAGTTCGGAGATTTACAATTATCAATTATTGATTTGAAATGATTAGCTTGTGATTAGGTATGCTACAATTTTTGTTTTCTATTTATCATAGTAGTTACGTTACAGTAATTGTCAAACCATAGTAATATGTCCTTTTTCTATAGAAACAATCTTATTTATGCTCTCATTAGAGCTTATCTTGCGTTTTAGACATTTAAATAGGCTTGTTCACTTATGCGTCTCTCTCACTTATGCGCCTTTTTCCCTTTTAATAGGCAGGTCCCTTGGGCCGGCGCATAAAGTGAGAGTTTACTGTATTCGCAAAAGCAGAATAAAAAGAGAAAATTGAAAATTCTTATACTCAAATCAATTACAAGTATTTAAATTATTAGCAAAGAGAAACTGGCTACAGATAAACATTTTAAATCATAGAGTTCTTTCCACGTCGGCCAGACATAGGCTTCCAATCGTGTAAATTTAAGCCTTAGCCGCATTTTCTAAAAAACGTTATAAATCGAGCTCTACTTTACATAGAAGTTCCAAACGCATCTTATAAGACGCAGATTCTTTTTTCTTTCATTTGCTGCTATTGTTTTAAATTTTCCAGTATGTTAACACTTTAAAAATCGCGAAAAACGTTTTAAAGGTTCGTCCACCTAGCTAAGAATACTCGATCATTTCACCTCTCCAAAAAATAAAAATCAACATCAGCGCATCCGTTTTGCACCAGAGGGCCACCTAGAGATGCACAGACACGTCAAACTTATAAAGCCTTGGTTTCCTAGAACGTCGCTGACGCCGGGCGTGACTGCACGCTGGAATCAGAACCAGTTTGATTGGAGCGTGGCGTGAAGCGACGTCAATCTGCGGCTCAGGCGCATGCGCAGAAGAAGGCGGCGACCGTCGCGTCGCCTCGTCAGAGATCGACGATTTCACTCCTAGGAAACCAAGGCTTATTACTCGTTAGTAACGACGGTGGATCTTTGATCGGCTGGGATCGAACCCGGGACCCTCCGGGCATGGGTCCGACATCTTACCGATCCAGCTACCACAGTCCTGCTACGAATATACAGTGGATTCGCGCAACAACGCAATTCGACTTACTCAAACAGCTATAACGCGAGTTTTTCACAAGCAGCTAAATTTTAGAGCCAACGCGAATTTCTCGACCTCAACACGAAAATTTTACGAAATTAATCGCCAAAAAGGTGTTAGTGTCACTCAGCACTCGTTTTTCTTTTTTATCTTTTTCTGACGAGTAGCCTGATGTGCATACGCTGTCAGGAATGATAACGATCTGATCGCGTGGTATAAAAAACCATCATCTTCTTTTGTGAAGTTATAAAAAAAACTATATCTACTGTGCAGTACTATCATAGTGCTGCATTTAATCACTGCTGTATACTGAATTTACCGTACTGTTTTATTTTATGCCTCTCTCTCCCCGCAATGTACCTCGTAAAGCTTGATCACGTACAGCTGGCGGCTGACCTTGAAGCGGAAATGAGCCGCTTCATTTTATAATCGATAGTATCAGAGAGATTACGCAGGCAGTAAAAATTTAATGAACAAAGAAAGTAAAAAACGAAAGTCCTCGCTGATCCTAACTATTTTAAAATGAAGCGGTCTGTTTACACCTCAAGGTCACGCGCGATCTCTTCGTGGTCAAACTTTAACAGTATTTTACGCACACAGTTATTTATTTATTAATTTATTTTGTTATTGCAATAAAAATTCAGGTCCTTTCGTAAGAAACGGTAATATATAGTTCGGAAATTGTTTCAAATAGTTTGGGAGGTTTTTTTCAAACGTCTAAAATAATTGGGTATGTTTATAAAACCATTCATATAAATACCCTTTTGTAGAACGCAAAATTTCCACTTACACGATGGGTTTTGGAAAGCAACCCTCGCGTAAGTTGAGACTCGACTATACAGTACAGCCATATATAACAATCAGAGGCTGTCCATAAAGCACCGCTAGAGAGCGCACTGCACGAGAACTTTTAGTTTAATAATTTTAAACACGAAAAAAGTACTACAACTTTCAACTGTGAGGAAATTTGCGAGTGACGAGATTGTTCGAAAGGCTTAAGGGCCAATCCTGTACCTCAGAACCAGACTAACGTAAGTCCATTTTCGTCATTTTTCGGTAGAGGGGAAAAACGATTGTCGAATACATCGTTTTTCCCCTCTACTGAAAAATGACGAAAATGGACTTACGTTAGTCTGGTTCTGAGGTACAGAATCCATGAGAAATAAGACATAGACATCAAAATATGAAACTCACTTAATAATAACATGTTACATGTCATTTTATTCACAAGAAAGCATAGTCTCCTAATTTAAAGTGTAAAATATATCCTAGTTTTTACTGTAAACATGGTTTCAACGTCCTAAAGTTACGGTTTTTCTAAGCCATTTTTTCAGTTAAAAATTATTCAGTTTCCAGCCTAGACCCTGGCCACACCGGGTTCAACTTGAAAGATAACGAATTATAGTGCTTTAGTAAGCACCCCCTTTGACCTTTTCCAGCAATCAGTTTCTTTGTAGGTTGTATTAGGTTTTAATTACAGGCAGGCAAAATTATCTAGAATCTTTGTAACGACCGTAACCGAAAACAAGTATTTGTTATTCTGTAACAAAATGTCAACCTCAGAAGAGGAAAATAAAATACCGAAGTGAAAAAAGTATCAAAAAATAAATAAATAAATAAAAATCATACAACGTAAGAAGTTTTAAAAAATTAAAAAAGTATTGTAATTATCACTGAAATTAGCCATAATAAATAGTTTGTAGTGTATCTACTGCTTGTTATTCGATGATTACGTTAGTCACGTTACGTTAGTCACACTCCATCTTGAGTAAAAGTGACACTGAAGACTACAAAAAAATACGATTTAATAAATGTGTTTTATGTTTTTAAAACCCAGCTTTACACATTTTTCAAATATACTCTTCAATTTTTAACACTTGCTTAACTTTAAGAAATTTTTGCCTCACAACATGAGCATTCATTTTCAGGGTTGCAAAAATATTACGTTAGTCACGCTGCTATTTAGGTTGAAAAAGTATCTACTGTCAGAAATTTTGTTTTAAATTCTTAGCAGAAATTTTACATAGATACCATGTACATTGTAAATCCACCAGTATAACTAAAAAATATTTTTTATCCTTTAAGTTATAAGTAAAAACAGTTCCAAAATCAGCTCTGAGTGTTACGTTAGTCACTATGGAATGACTCTAGATTTTTTGTGGGTGGGACATATTTTCTTAGAAGATGAAAATATTCGAAATTAAAACGTATTGGGACTAGATTTGGCTTGCGGTTAGAGGTTGCCCATTAAGCATTTTTTGGAAAAGGGTCGTGAAATTGGGAGTGTCTGACAACGGAGAGGAGGAGTGAAACAAAAATAGTAACATTCCGTCCATTTGTAAGAATATTCCAATAAAAAATAGCGTGAGATGTGTCAAAGGGGGTACGGAGAAGTGTGACACTTGGTAATTAACAGGGAGCTGGTCAAGAATAGGGAAAAATGGATTCATTTATGGAACAGCACCTGAGTACGCATTTTCTTAACAAGAAGGTAAGAAAAAAACTTCAAATAACTTGCGAAGGTAAGAACAAATCATGAATCGTAATAGGGAATAAATAATCGAAGTCCTTAATTACAAAAAAAAAGTTTGAAGTTTTATTGATACGTCTGTTAGTGGAATTGCTCAATAATGATTATAATATCCTTTTAACCATAAGCTCACTTTCTTTACATTGAAAAAGGTGTTTTTAGCAACACCGAAACACGTGAATGTAGTAATGTGCTAGTTTTGTGCAATACCAGATTGTCCTTTTTGAGTACCTTAGTATGGGGGGGGGGATGTCGGATGAGTCACATTTGCTTACAGTCAATAAAATAGTTTGACGTTAACTAAAGCATGAGTAACATGCGAAACCGATGCCACCATCTTCGAGCTGATACTATCAACAAAAGGTGACAGATTCAAAACTCCACACAGAACCCTATCGTGACCGGGCGTCACGTGACGACAACAATCTCCGGATGTCGGTCCATTCCGTCTCCCCATTACCCAATCAGGCAGCTTCCTCCCGAGGGCGAACAATATGCGATTGGTGACGTCTTATCAGATCCTCAGGATGTCAACCCCTTTCCTCTCTTCCTTCGAAGATAATCGCCTGCGATGATGCTCTTCCCGCGAGATCTGTCTTGAATTTTGAAGCGGATGGGGAGGAGGAGGGATGGAGGGTCATCTTCTGTGTTCGAAAAATCGAACGGGCGAAATCCAAACGTCTCACTTTGCCGCACTTGACATAGATTCCATTATCTCTCTCTCTCTGGCTTGCTTGCGGATGGTCTATTAAAGATTCAGGGCTGGACACCTTTGGATTATGTAAATGGTGGAGGAACTGGGTTTAAAATGTGCCACCAAGTGAGAGGGATTGTTGGGAGATTTTGTTCGAAACATCGATTTTGAAATTCATCGAAACGATGAGCATCCTTTCGATATGTTGTTAATTTAATAACTGTTAACTTTAAACCCTTTGATCACCATAAGCTTTGAAGTAGAATATTGAGGTTTGTGGTGTTTCCAAAATAAATTACATTACGTTTTTAAACAATAACTATTTTTTGTGTGTGTTTATGGAGATTAGAATTCTAATGTCTTACTGACATATTATTTATCAACAATTCGCTTCAATGAATTATAATATAAATTTCATGCACAGTGATGTGCAAAAATTAAGGACAAATTTGAAAACTCAGCGTACTAGCAGAAAGAAAAGGAAGAGTGGACTGAAAGGCCAATCAAGACATCGATTAGAGTTTAAGTTTTTAAAATACATCCCATGTATACTAAATGAAAAATAAATAAAAGCAACAATATTTTAAATAAAAATAACAAATCAACTTTTAAAAATTTTAATGACTTAACTGTGAACCTTTTTCATTGTAAAGTGTCTTACATCTGGAATAATTGTTGAAATCTGCAATCTACTGTCATCTTTCATCTGAATCAAACTTTTTTTTTAATTTTTGGCGCAGTGGACTTTGAGTAAGATTTATCACATACGCAGGTGAAAACAGGTGACTTTTGATGTTTCTCAGTTTTTTTTTTTTTTTTTAATTTTATTTTTATTTTATTTTATTTATTTTTTTAGGCAATTTCAACCGAATTTTTTTAAACCCATTTATGCCCAGTAGCCTAAAAACGGGACGCTTGTTAGTTACTGTATACAAAAACCTGTAATGGGTATATTCTTTTACTAAAGCTGTTTTTCACAAGTTAAATGGTCCTTTTTGAGAAAACCAGTTACAGCCACTATTTGGACATCAGAGTTTATTTATTGACAGCTATTTTCAGACAAATCAGTCAAGCAACGATCCAGCATGGGTAGCCACAGAAAGTAAGGTTTTTTTTTTTTTTTTGCGAACTTATTTTTCATAAAGTTAAACTATTTTAAAATGATTTGCTTCAAATTCATCAGAGATTCCTTCTGTAATGTTACTTTGCAAAAGTGAAGTCAAGTAAATTCGTATTTTGCTCACATATCTGCAAAATATCCCATAAACAGGACGTTAAATAACTTAATAAATATGGCAATGGCGAACTATTTTAAACCTAAAATGCGTGTAAAACATTCCAAGAAAGAGTTTTAAGCAGAAAAAATTGAAATAAATTGTTAATAAAAACTTGGGCATAAATGGGTTAATGTTATTCTAAAAAGAAAAAATACCAACTTGATAAAATTCTAATTTCAACGGAGTGTCTCAACAGGAAAATGCTCAAGTCTGATAAAATGTAAAACCAAGCGAATTTTTGCATTTTATTCAGAATTGGCTCAATTATATATCTTGTAAATAATGTTATAGAAAACATGCCAAATAAATGCTCAATTCTTCACCTGTGTCAGAGAATAGACTATATATAGCCTGCCTCTCGATCAACGTATTTGAAGTTAAGCTCTCATGAAATTATTGTTTTATATTATCCATTAAATCAATATATTTTTCATTTGTATTTTACAGGCAAACTGACTTTTTAAGAATTCCAAATTGTATAAAAGTCCAAATTTTGATGAAATGAAGGCGCTTTGATTGAGCAAAATAGTAATGACTTTGTGAAGAAACCTCTGTCAGTCCAGGAAAGTTAGGGTCTCGTAACCCAGATTGAAAACTCCCAATTGAGGAAATTTGAAAAAATCGACCATTATAAATTCTTTGAGTGGGCTTGGAAACGTACGAGATTTCTGGTACTTTATTCCATTATATTGTCTTTTTAGTTTCTGATTGAACCTAAACCCCATTCCCTTTATAATAATAAAAAAAATGTAAACAAGTTATGTTTTTTCCTGTTACTAATGCGTAAAAAGAAGAATAAAACGTTGCTTGGAATTTCCGATCATAAAACTGATTTGTTGTCTGCAAAATCATTAGCATTTCATTAATAAACAGGAACCAGTTCTGTAAACATCTAAGTTATTACTTTTTATCACGAAACGAAACTCATACAAACCGGAGTCTTCTAAAACAACGAAATGGGAGAAGTAAAAAAATGATAAAACTGCTCATTATGACTGCTGCAAATTTACAAATCCAAAAAAAATTACCGATAGAAGCTTGGAAATGTCGTTTAGAGCTGTCACATGTGGTCTATAAAACGTAATATACCAACTTCCTGATCTAACTAGACCCCGCACTTACAATAATTTACATTAATGCAACTTTGAAGGTCCTCCTAACTTTTTCTTTCGTCGCCGTATTTGTTGTTAATTCCTTCTTCTAATTCGTTGACCTTCAACCGAAGACGACCAAGGTCGCCATGATGTATGTTGGTCAACGTTTAGCCGTTGTCATGCTATGAGATATATAAAAAAACATGCACATAATTTATAGCATTTGATTACGATATTTAATGCAATGTTTTTGCACCACAGCCATGATGATCTGCAGACGCAAGTGCGGGCTGTTTTTTATGCCTGTAATCCGGCTTTAATGGCCTACCTAAGGCCGTGGCCCGTTGATTGAATTTTGCGAATACCGCTGTTTAATTGAAAGCTCTGACTTGTGAGGGGTTTGGTGGCCGAAAAAGTTTTAGATTTATGGCATTGCGCATGCGGTCCTATTTGAAAAGAAATTGCTAAGGTGTTGTAACAAGGGGGATCTCATCTCGAGGCACCTCGCCCACATACGAAGAACCCATTTAACGAAACGAGTTTGTAAAGACAAAGATGCTCTTGGAATACCTAATGCAGGCAGATCTGGGAATTAGGTACTTGATGGATCTGCGAAAAAGAAATGTAAGACATACAATGGCGTGTGCCATGGGTGACTAATGCATGTCCGCTTGCGTATGTTTCGAGATTGTATGCATGGCCGAAGGGGTGGAACAAACTCTGGGTGCTACAAGAATTTGGGAACCATGCTAGGTGCGCTGCGCCGGAAGAATATATTTGAACCTTAGGACAACATCCTTCAAAGTCCGATTTGACCAAATTTAATTTGCAATAAAAATCTGTCCATGATGTAGTAAACTTCTCAGTACAACAACGACCAATGTTTGATCAAAATCTGACATTGGCCGTTGTTGTCCTACTTGTATCACGTGACCAAAGCGGTGGAACAAAACTCTGGGTGCTGCAAGATTTTGGGAAGAAGGCTATGTGCACTACGTTACCTGCCGGGACAATGTGTTTGTACCTTAGAACAACAACATTCAATGTCCGATTTGACCAAATTTAATTTGCGGTAGAAAGATGTCCATAAAGTCAATGCCAACAAAAGATCATCTAGTCAGAAATTATGGGCCCGATATTGATTTGGGGTACTTTAATTTTTGTAAGTTTTATGGATGGACGAGGCCCAGAGATCAAACTAGATCGCCTTGGCTCTCTGTGGCTCTGCGTAAAGTAGTAACCTTTTCAAAACAACAACGACCAATGTTTGGTCAAAATGTATCAGTGACTGCTGTTGTTCCTACAGATGTAAGAAGTTCCATTTTGTTGACATAATTACTAAAGTTGCGATATAATTACTTTTGCGATTTGAGCTCAATGCATTTCGAGAAAGCGCTAGAAGCTTTTCTCAATGTTTAAAAGATGTGCAAAGGGAAACGGAGAGTTTATTTATTTCTCTCTTTCTTTTTCTTTACATTTATTTCCAGTTAAAGTTACAAAACGTTTTTTTTTTTAAATAAATAATGTTGTAATCAACCTTGTTTAGTCTTTCGCCCTCTAGTGCGCGAATTTTAAACTGCGGAACGGTTAAAAATAATTGGTTTTTCCAAAACAAAAGTTCGAGGTGAGAATTTGGATGTCAGTTAATTTTTCTTTTATTTCATGAAAAGAGTAATAACGATCAGACGAAAGAGAGAACAATTGATTTTGCTCCATATGAACTCTTGAAAAAAAAAAAAAAAAACAGATGATTCAAAGTTGGACGAATAAGGTAGTTGAAGTTGAAACAACCCACAGCACAGGGACGTCATTTCAAGTTTTTCCAAAGGGGGGGGGGGGGGGCAAAGGGTCCAAACACAATGCAATTTCATCGGAAAACATAAAAAACCACGCCCACTTATATGTAAATACATTGATTTCTCAAAGTCAGGGGGTCAATTGCCCCCCATGCTCCCCCTAAATGACGTGCCTGCCACAGCAACATATTGATTTCTTCCAAAGTTGGTGTTGGGAAATATCATTTGATTTCCGTTCATTTCGATCGCTACAAAACCTTCGATGAGACAAACAGTTTCAGCAATCGGTACAAAGTATACAATAAAAGTGTTTAAAAATTCCGCCATGAATAATATCTGGCAATAAAAACGTCATTACTTTCCAGGCCTTTTTAATAATACTAGGTTCATTACTTTAAGCATTAGAACTCTCAAAAAAGCAAAATTTGGATGCACTTCGAGCAAAGTATATTATCATCCGAGTAAAATGCTTCTCAAAAAGTTAGGGCCGAATTCAAGTGAAACACCATTGCAATCGCTTCGAGGCGATCGCAATTGCAATCGCCACTGGAAGTCGAATTATACGATAGAATAGCATCTCGTAGCGATTGTAACGTTTCACTTGAATCCAAATTTGGGAATTTGCGATTGCATTGGTGAGTTGCGATCGTCTGTGTTTCACTTGAATTCCTGCCTAAGTAAATTAATAAATGAGTAAAAATATTCTTTCTATTTTTTAAGTTAAGAACAAAAGTAATTAGTTTGAATGTATGTGCAAAAATGTTGGGTAAAGTGTCTTTGGAAAAATAAGTTATTGGGGAAAAAATAAACTACGCTTCTTTGAGAACTGTTTAAAAAAAAGTTATGTGCATCATATTTTTTTGGTTTTGACATCCTGTTTTTGTTGTAGTTTACAGTAATTACTTTTATGTTCTGATAAGACGTCATCGCTAGAAGCTCCTGGTAAAACAACACACCTCTGTGTACCATCGAAACAAAAGTACTTCTTGGAACAAATATAAGGAAATGATAAGATCTCTGTTAATAACACTAAGTTGCAAGACTAAACCTTAACAAAAGCAAAGAAAAAAAAAGATTAAAAATTGCGACACCTCCATAAAAGCGCTCTCTTCACTTCACTTCACCCGAGCCAATTTAAAAAAACTTCAAATCCTCGCCTATAAAATTTTGCGCGGCGTGCCACGGGGCAGTTAGCAGACACCTGTTGACCCGCAATGGTGCCTGCAGAGGTCGCCAACCTTTTCCACAGAGCGGCCCCTCAGGTTGCTTTTTCTCACTGGTAATTGCTCAATCAACATTTGATGCCCTTTTCTCCAGTTTAGAGTCACCGATATATCGGGTATTGCGTTTTTCCCGCGCCGAAATAGAAGATATCGGAAGCGAATTAGTTCTCAGCGGCGTAAAGTTACGGTCGCTGAGTGAGAAGATTCCTAATTTTTACGGGAATGTGTTCTTCCTTTTTTTTTGTTTTCCGCAAATGGGCTCCTTTTACGACTTTGTTTTCATTTTACGGTGGATTTTCTTTTCGTTTTTTTGTGTTTTGTATTTCGTTTGTAGTTTCTTGAGCGTTGCAAACGATAATTTAAGAGGATCTGTCGGAGAGAAGTTGAGCAATATCTTGTTACTGAGAAAACTATCTTTCGAAAGCCGTGACTTCGAAGAAATAAAACAGTTTTTTATTTGAAACTGTTTAGATATGAACAGGTTCGTCGATTACCTTTTAAAAGCTTATTTATTTATTTTTAGCATTAGAATCCTTCAAATAGTTTAGGATTCATCCCCTGGACCCCTTGATGGAGAAGTTTATTTTATTTTTTTTTGATTTAATTTCATTCACCTTAAACAGATGAGGCAACCTAAGTGTTTTTGTAACCTCAGTAGTGAGGGTTATGGGAGAAAAAAAGTTGTTTCTTGTGTCCTACAACGGAACAATTAGCGCATTTAACTAAGACAATTTCCCAACATTTTGCGTTGTTGATTTATAGAAATACATATTGATTTATAGAAACTATCGTAACTGTGCATACGTACTTATAAAGCTAAAAATTGTAAATGTTACAGAGCTCTCGTTTGCAAATATAGAGTTTTTGTTAAAATCTCTTCAGAACTTCATACAATTTACTCTTAAAAGTAACATTGCTTTGCTATTGCAACTGTGTTTTTTCACTAGTCATCAAATAGAATTCTGTCACTTCAGAAATCGGTACATTTCAGTATGTGCGGCAAGGGCAGATCCAGCTTCTGGCAAAGGAGGGGGTCATTTTCGGAAAGGGAGGGTCAAAGTGCAATTTTTGGGCAAAAATGGGGAGTTTTGACAATTTTTTCGTAATATAAGTACCAAAAATTAAATTTTTTGCTATATTTTGTAGGTTAAGGGGGGGGTCATGACCCCCATAACCCCCCTCTGGATCCGTGCCTGATGTGCGGGGACAGTGGGACAGACGACCTGAAAATCAGACTGTCCAGTTTAAAAGGGGGTCACCTTAGTCATACCCTGTCAATATCCCATATAAAATGATCTTAGAATTTTTTTGGTACGTAAGAGGAGAAAAGAACAAGTATTTGTTCTCAACTGCATACTTTGTTGTATCACTTTTGTGGCATTCAAAATAGTGTAAAATCTATAGTTTTCAAAGTCAACTGTGCCGTTAGTAGCTTTGGCAGTTTCAAACATTTAGCCAGAGTGAGAAATCAAACATTTAAATCCATGTAATTCTATTTTAATTCTAAGTTCATTTCTGTGTACTTTACTTGAAAATAAATTCCTGATTTTTTTTTTCGTGCATATCTTATCACTTAAATTGCTACAAAAAAAAGGAAAATGCATTTGTCTCAAAATATGTTCTACAGTGAATAAAGTGATTTTTTTTTTTTTTTTTTGTTTAATAGTACATCAGAAAAAACTTTCTTGCGAACTTCATAAATAGTATTAAGTGAACATTATGAAATGTGCTATTGTACCTAGTGAAAAACTCGTCTTTATTACAAACTAATTACCATTAGATCAAATAATTTCATGTGCTCATTAACAAATATTTCCGAGGCAGTTATAATTGATGGAAAGACTATCCTTTCTGGAGACTAAAATTCAATAGTTCGAATAAGTTCAAGTCTTTTTTTTTTTAATTTCATATTTCTAAACTGAATTACCATCGCTTTTTTCAAGGAAACTATACAGCTTCCACCGCATACAGACGTTTCTGTATTTCTTTCGTTTTTGAGTTACCTAATTAAAAAAGCCAGCATTTGAACTATTATTTCGTCTCGATGGCATAAATCATTGTTACGGGCATATAAAGCAATTTACGGACAATAACCAACGACCTTTTTTTATTACGAATGACTGATTCTTTTAAACCACAACACAACAACCGATGCAACTTCTAATTCCCCTAATACCAACGCGAGGCTGAACTGCCCTATGACAGGAGGAATCCTCGCCGCTCTTGCCATCAACCAGCGAAGGACCAGTCGTGCAGAAAATAACACCATACAAGTTTCTTTGTGATCCCACTATGCAGAGTATTTTTCTAGTTCTTTTTTTGAGCAACAAAAATGAACTTTGTTTTAAGGTCAAGCTTCAACGCGTTTTCCACTTTCTTCCCGTTGTGCTTCTTTTTTTATTGCATTTTCCGCACGCACTTTTGTCCATACCGTGTCAGCTTTTTTCCCTCCATCAGCATGTCTAAGATGTGCAATAACGAAACAATTATGTTTTTTAGCGCTTGTAATGAAGCTAATTACGAGCGCTTCCTTGTGGCCGTATTGTTGGCATGCTTGCGTTCGACATCGCTTGCTAATGACCTCTCCCCCTTTCGCTCTGTGTTCCAGAATATCTGTTGATGCGAGCAAGGCCTCCGCAGTTTGCTTCACAGAAGTTTCGAGCTGTATTCACAGCTCAGAAAGTGGCAGAGTTAATTGGACTGAAATGCGTGTAAAGGATTTTCTTTATTAGGATTTTTGTTCTGAGAAAACTATGTATAAATCTTTTGTCTGTGTTGTGGCAGCTTTTTTCGCTTCATCAGTATGTCCAAGGTGTACAACAATGAACTTTATTGGGACTTCTTTTTAAGGACATTAGATGTGTAAAAATCTTGGCCATACCCAGTCTGTTTGCTCTCCTTCATCTGCATGTCCAAAATGTGCAACAATGTTTTTTTAGGCCTTCTGTTTCAAGGGCATTAAAAATATTCATGTCCATACCGTGTCAGCTTTTTTCCCTCCATCAGCATGTCTAAGATGTGCAATAACGAAACAATTATGTTTTTTAGCCCTTGTAATGAAGTTAATTACGAGCGCTTCCTTGTGGCCGTATTGTTGGCATGCCTGCGTTCGACATCACTTGCCGTGTTCTTTTTGCTAATGACCTCTCCCCCTTTCGCTCCGTGTTCCAGAATATCTGTTGAAGCGAGCAAGGCCTCCGCAGTTTGCTTCAATGCAATTTCAGGCTGTATTCAACTCAGAAAGTGGCAGAGTTAATTGGACTGAAATGCTTGCAAAGGATTTTCTTTATACAGATTTTTGGTTTAAGGACTCCCTGTACAAATCTTGGTTGTTACATGTCAGCATTTTTCCCTGCATCAGCATGTCTAAGGTGTACAAGGAACTTTATTGGGACTTCCTTTTTAAGGACAATACATGTGTAAAAATCTTGGCCATATCGAGTCTGTTTGCTCTCCTCCATCAGCATGTCCAAGATGTGCAACAATGTATTTTTTAAGACTTCTTTTCAAGGACATTAAAAGTATTAAAATTTTGTCTATACCATATCAACTTTTTCCCTCCAGCAGCATGATGTCTAAAATGTACAATTACGAAACAATTATGTTTTTTAGCTCTTGCAATGGAGTTAATTAAGAGGGCTTTCTTGTGTTGGCATTCTTACGTTTGACATTGCTTTGCCGTGTCGGATGCAAACATGCTCAAGGTCTCCAAAGTTTGTTTCACTGCATTTACGGGCAAAAATCAGCCCAGAAAAAAACGAGTTAGTTGAATTGAAATACATATAAAGGGTTTCCTTTATTTGAACTCTCATTTTAAGAGCATCATGTACATCGTGTGTATGTATTTCGGGTCGGTTTTTTCCCCTCCAGCACCTTCAAGATGAGCAACACTGTGCCTTTTTAGGACTTTCCTTTCGAGAACGCTACATATACACTCAGGCGCATTGAAAATAGCGACCCAAGAAGAAATCGTCGGATTTATCAGCGACTGCATCTACAGCGGTGCCAAGCCAGATCAATGTGGAATGTCACAGATTGGCAAAAAGTTGTGTTTAGTGATGAGTCTCGGTTTGTATTAGGGACTGATGATAACCGCGTACGGGTGTAAAGGCGCCCAGGTGAGCGGTACAATTCCTCCCACACTGTTCTACGTCACACTGCCCGCACAGCCGGTGTAATGGTCTGGGGGGCCATATCCTATGATAGTCGGTCCAATCTAATTGTGATGCATGGAAACTTAACCGGTCAACGTTACGTTGATGATATTCTTCGACCCCATGTAGGACCTTTCCTAAATAGTCTCCCAGGGGAAATTTTACAGCAAGATAATGCTCGTCCGCATACAGCAAGAGTTGCTCGAGACTTCCTACGTCATTTTCAGACTCTTCCATGACCGGCCCGCTCCTCCGACTTATCCCCCATAGAGCATGTGTGGGATCAGCTAAAACGTTAGATGCCATCGTGTCACTGTGCGTAATTTGGAGTTGGCTGTTACAAATTTGTGGGCCCATCTGCCTCAGGACAACATCAGGCGTCTAATCAACTCAATGTCGGACCGGTTGGCGGCATGTATTGCAGCTAGAGGTGGTCCAACGCGATATCGAAGTTGCTCTGTATTTCTGTCCTTGCACGCCCTGTATTCGTTCCTTTGTTTTGATTTTGAGATCAAGTGAATATCTCATCTGTATCATTATGTGTATTGAATTTCATTTCAATCCGATGCTTTCTTCTTGTGTCTCTATTTTCAATGTGCCTGAGTGTATAAAAATCTTTTCCATACCATATCAGATCTTTTCAATTCATCAACATGTCTAAAATGTTCAATAACGAAACAATTATGTTTTTAGCGCTTGTAATGAAGTTAATTACGAGAGCTTCCTTGTGGCCTTATTGTTGGCTTTCCTGCGCTTGACGTTGCTTCTTTTGCCTAGTAACCTCTTCCCCGTTATCTCTATTGAAGAATATCCTACATTTCGTGCAAGGTCTACGCAGTTTGCTTCACTGTAAATAACTTCAATTTGGTAAAAATTCTGTACAAATTGGAATAAAATGCATACAACGTAATTTCTTCATTGGATTTTTTTTCTCTCTATTTTAACCACATGCTTCACCTCCTTGCCCTCTTCTTTCTTCTCTTCCACTCACTGTATGTGAATATTTTTTTCTTTTTTTTGGAGGGGGGGGGGGGTATAACAAACTGCTTATTGTTCTCACCGGGCCGTAATTGATTTAATCTCATTCTTTAATTGAGAGAAATTTGGTGATAAATGAAACCGAAGAGTTCAATCACTGTTAAAAAATCTTAGTTGGGAAATTTAACTCCAATTCGGCATGTTTTTCAGGAGTGATTGTGAGTTCATGAAAAAACACCTGAAAGTTTTGAAGAGAAAATGTGTGTGTGGGGAGGGGGGGTGCTTTTTTCAAAATACTAAACCCCCTATTATTTAAGCACACCTAATTTTATAATTATACCTTTTTAATAATAAATTGCCTTTCATTTTCATAAACAAACAAGACACATTTCATACATTCGAATACTTTCAAATAGTTTTTAGTCAAAAAAAAAAAGAATATCATCTTAACATTTTTGTTCAATGAATGTCATTAGTAATTATCGGAAAATCACCGAAAATTCAAAAAATAAAAAAATACCGAATTTGGGAAGACAAAAGCATAATCAAAAATATTTTATTTTCGGTATTTTTGAACATGAAAATACCGGAAATTCGGTGAAATACTGGAACACAATCATCCTGTATTATTTTCCCCAAAAGTTGCTTTAAGATGTAAAAAAATCCCTGAAAAAGTGTAAACTAGGTCGTTAAGAAAATCCATTTTGTTGAACTTGAATTGAAAATACTTGTTATCAATCATTTTGGGGAACGTTAATCCTTATTACACCCGATTTAACTAATGAATTTTAACATTATTAAACGATTATGAACAAAACCAAGGGCTCTCACTAAAGACATTACTGCTGAAATAAAAATATGAATAATTTTGAATACTGCAGATGATACTTATCAGTTTGTTCCTACGAAATTTTTAAACTATAAAATAAGTTTTGTTATGATATTTAAAACGAATAAAGATATGAAGCAATAAACATTTGCGTAGCACTGTAATTTCTAGAAATAGAAAGTGAACAATAAGATGCAATTCTTGTTAGTCAAAACTTTTAATTTTTCCGAAACAAATTTGAGTTTTACCTTTTTAGGGGGGGGGGTGTTCCTTCTAAAGTCAAACAGTGTACAATTTGTTCTTTTATAATATTAGGTAAAGTACAGTACTCCCTTGTTATGTCGCTGGGGGACGACAAAAAGGAACTACATAATCGATGTCATAAAAAGTAAAGATTCAATCAATGTACACATTAATGACGCGTACCTACAGAAAAGATAAGATCATTATTATATTAGATTGATTTTCTTCATGAAAACGGAAAAAAAGTTAGCTTGTAAATTTTTCTTTGAGAAATAAATAAATAAATAAATATTTATACTGTTCTATGGAGGAACATGAAACGAAAGTTACAGATAAATCGGAAAGAAATTCAACCGAACGGAAAACATATCAGTTTTGTATATTTTAATCATACCTGTTTTCTAAGAAATGCTATTTTCACCCCTCTGATGCAATAATTTTTTTTATGTATAATTTTTCGGGAGGCAGAAGAAGAACGCGATATATCCGAATGAACGCTATAGCGAGGAGCGATGTAACAAGGGGATGCCGTATACAGTCGAACCTGCCTATCTCAAAAACCTCTTTATGTCGAAATTTTTCAATTTCCCTGCTTTTGCAGTATAAATTTAGTGCTTCTTCCCATGTTTATGTCGAAAGAAGCTTCCAGAAAATCTTTGTCTCGAAATTCGACTACTCTATTTTGAATTTTATCTACAGTTAATTCTTTAATGCCTAGCGTCCCTTTTTAGGCACGGTCCAAAAAGTGTCTGAACTGACCAAAAATGAACATTTCAACCAAATAATAGCGTTCAATTATTACTTTGGTGTTGTTTCAATTCATCAGTTACAGATTGCAGCATATAACCATTGTAAGGAGTGTTCTGTAGCCGTGTAACTAGTATACAAAATATCTTTGGAAAAAAAAGTCAGGCTTTAATGGGTTAAACCTTTATCAAGGGTATAACTTGAAGACAAAAATCATATTTTGCACAATCATTGAAAGACAATATTCGTACTTATAAGTATGCATAAAATTACTGTTGATATAATCATGAAAATTAGTAAAACGTGTACTCACAACATGTCATACTATCTAAATTTTTTTCGTACGACCTCCGCCGCATCTACGCACGCTCCAAGTCTCTCCGGACTTTCTCGAAATAGGGGGGGGGGAGCAACGAGGAAGTAGTAAGCGAACAAAAGCTGAAGGCATCGGGTAGTGCGCATCCAAAACCTAACTCCCCTTTTTCAGATGGAAGCGTCCGTGGCTGCCAGGCGCACAAAACGCAAACAGACAGTAGTACTGTTAAATATTGTACAATATCAATGAATAAGAAGTTCTGTCAAGAACTAAACGAGCCTACTTTCCCGTACATCGACATCGGCATTCTAGCATCTAATCAATATTCTCTTGAATATCTGAAACTGAAAATTTTGTCAAACATACCCTTATAGCACTTAAAGCTGATTTCTAAAAGCAAAATATACCCCTCTCATCAGATGAAATGAACACGTAAAAAGTAAATAAACGAGTAAATCAAGTTCTGTCGCACCTTTTAAAGAATGTAACTGTTATAGTTCTTCCGTAGAAAAATTTCACAATCGTTTTCAAAAGAAAAAAAAAATAAATAAAATAAAAGTACAAAGAACATCAAAACACATTTTATCAAACAAAGAAAAAAAAACCTCGTTCGTTAATAAAATGTCTCGAATTTTATTTTTAATCCGTTGCCAGTTGTTAAATATAAATAAAGAATAAAATGCTCTCGTGAATGAACAATTTTTGTAATAAAAAAAAATATCGTCTGCCAAAAAAAAAATAAATAAATAAAAATAATAATAATAAATTAAACAAAAAAAATGAATAAATAAACAAAAAATCGTCTGCCCAGTCAGTCATTTTTTTCTGAGCCTGCATTTCCGCCATGTTTGCGGAGTCGGAGTCGGAATCAGAGTCCTCACAGAAGATTTTTCAGAAAAGTACTTTACATACATTTTTTATCAAAAACGTTTTCTTACAAAGTTAGTTTGAAGGAAATCCGCCTTTAAGTTCAGAATCAACATTCAATTTAAATTTCCCAGTAGGCGCTCATGTTAAAAAATTTTCTGAACGGTTCATCATTGAACGAAAAATGGTTCGAATTGAAAAGTGAAATATGGGAATGAGTCTCTCCGAGATCTTTCGAACAAAAAAAGTTTATTCAATTCGGACGGTTCACTTAAAAGTTATTAGGTGGGGAAAGGTTGCTTGAACGGTTCAATGTTGAACCAAAAATGTTCAAACTTAAAATTTAAATACGGTAATAAAGTATCCTTGCCGAGATGCTTCGAAAAAAAAATGTTTAAATCGGTCTGTTCACTCAAAAGTTATTAGGGGTGACAGCTTGTTTGAACGGTTCAATGTTGAACGAAAAATTGTTCAAATCGAAAATGTAGATGCGGGAATGAAGTATCCTTGAAAAGATCTTTCGAACAAAAAAGAAGTTTGTTCAAATCGGACTGTTCATTCAAAAGTTAGTATCGCGGGACCGGTTGTTTGAACGGCTCAAAGTTGAACCAAAAATTGTTCAAATCAAAAAATCAAATATGGGAATGAGCTGTTCTCGCCGAGATCTTTCCAACAAAAAAAAGTTTGTCCAAATCGGAATGTTCATTCAAAAGTTATTAGGGGGGGACAGACAGACCGACAGACCGACCGACCGACCGACAGACCGACACACAAATTCCCCATCTCAATACCCTACTTTCAAATTTTTAATTTTTCGATATTCATTTTACCTCTTTATTTTTTTAACTTGGCGATATTTTTTGGACTTGGCGATATTTTTTTTAACTTGGCGATATTTTTTTTAACTTGGCGATATTTTTTGGACTTGACGATATTTTTTAGATGCATTAAGCTACTTTTAATACTTTTTTCGTCTTTCTTTTGTTTTTAACGGAACAGTAGGCTAAAAACGATCTCTTTAGTGTTTGAATTTTGTTCCAATTGCTTATTTTTGCAAATTTCATCACAACCTCTGTATCTTGAAACCTCCGTATCTCGAATTTTTCCAGGGACGTCATTTCAAGTCTTTCTGGGGGGGGGGGGCAAAGGGTAAAAACACAATACAATTTCACCAGAAAACAACAAAAAAACACGCCCACTTATATGTAAATACACCGATTTCTCAAAGTCAGGGGGGGCAATTGACCCCCCTGCCCCCCTAAATGACGGGCCTGAATTTTTCTTCTGTCCCGTGAAATTCGAGTTAGACGGGGTTGACTGTATTACATCCCGAATCTTTCGATAGATCCTCTCCATCATCTGGGGATGGGGACGGGGTGTGGTGACTCGGGCACCTGACTTCCTCGAGGAGCGCAAGTCACCTGGAACCATTCATCGGATGCGTTGAACCGCGGAAGGTATGTCCAGCTATGGACGGAGAGGGTGGCTGTTGTGAGGAAAGGTGAAGTCATGGGTGGATGGCCTGTGGAGACATTTTTTAACACTTTCGGGAGAAAAAGAGAAGGAACTGGTTCGGTCGTGTGCCACTTCAGATACCTTACGTTAATGTGTGCAAAGTTTGTGAAAAAGTGTAACAAAAGTTGGCCTCTCATTATACAGAAACTCAAGTGGAGCTACTAAGTCGCAGTCGTGGAGTCAGGCCTGATTTTGGGGGAAAGAAGGCGGTGTCGGGTAGGGGTGCGACATCGAAGACAAACTTTTGTCGGATGTCTGGGCATCCATAAGCTCAGAATTTTTTTTTTTTTTTGCATTGAAAAAGGCGTTCCTTGTAACGCCGAAACATGTGTCAGCAGTATCCCTGCTTATTATCCCCTTGCCTCCTTAACGTTATTTTCTCTACATCAATAGCACAAAGGTATTTGTAAACTTCATTAGTGATGATGTTTCCGAAATTGAATGATGTTGGGTCTATTTTTTAATGTCATTGTTTTTTTTCATTTTGAAGATGTTTTTCCATCGATGTCACTTCTCTGTGAGAAATGTAATTAAGTTTTTAATTTAAAATGAAAAAACATCGACATCGGAAAAAACATCGAACCCGAAACATCGATGTTTTAAAAACATCGACACTTAAAGCATCGATGTTTCCAAAACATCGACATCGAAGTCGCAGCCCTAGTGTCGGGAGTCAGGGCCATGCTCCACATCAGCGTAAAACGCGACCGAAACTGAAGGCAGAAACCGAAAATCCGGGTACTTTCCATAGGAATACCATTGAATCCATTTTACGCTTCTGCCTATTTTTTCTGCTTTACGTCGATGTGGAGCATGGCCCTCAGTGTTTAAAATTCCAAGAGCAAGAGTCGAAGCTGATTATTTTCCCTCAATGGTGGAGCCAGAAATTTTTGAGGAAGAGGGGATTGATATTTATTACTTACCGTTTATTGTGTAACATATTGGTTCACGAGTGTTTCGGACTTCAATTCCATGGACCGTGGTCCCCTGATCGATAAGGCGTCGGACTCGTAACCGTAGGGTCCTGGTCTCAATCCTAGCCGAAGGCACCGTCTTCCCTAATGGTGGCTGGGGGACGTTGAAAATGCTCGTTGACCAAAGTCTTCGTAGTGAATAGATACCTCCTAGTATATCGAGGTCACTGTGACCTCCCAATAATTTCTGTATTCGGCACATTTTTCTGAAGATTCGGCAATTTGAAGACAATAAATTGCAACATTGGGATTACTTGTTCTTTTTAGTTTTTAGAATTGTGTTTTAAAAGATGCCTAATGTTTTCTCTTACTAAATGTTACGCATGTACAACATGTGTACAATGTGCATGCTTGTTTTTTTACATTCCTCCCCTGTGTACTACTCTCAACAATCACTAAAGCGTTATCCTAACTCAGATGAAGGGTTCTTTAGCACCATTTTTAGTGCTGTTAGTTGTTACGTTGCAGATTCAAAATTAAACCAAATGGATAGTATTTTTAGCTCTTCGATGAAAACAGAATTTCGTTTCAGCAACAAATTCCTTCCAGTAATAAAGTGTTTAAGGATTTTAAAACGTCACGATAATTTGGGTTTGAATAATGCATTACAGATCACATGGAAATCCTTTAAGATGTTATCAATTTTTGCTCAATTTTGACCATAATGATCTTGGATGTTTTTGCCATAACTCTTAAAAACGCCTTATTTAAGGATTAGTACATAAATTGTTGTAGTCGAAGAATTTTTAGAGTACTTATAACTTGTTAACCCTTGATTAAGCAGTTAATCCCAACGACGCCCAAAATGGGGAAAAGAGTAATCGCTTCTTAACTGGCCCAGTTCGACAACGAAGCAATCTTTTTTCTCTTTATTTTTTCTTTTTAAAGCCACTTGTTGGAGTGGGATGAGAAAGGAAAAACCGTTAAGTATCGCCAGATCGCAGATGATTTGTGGAGCGTAGGAGTGAAATACTCTTTAGTGTCGATTTTTGAGGGACATTAATCAGCGAACGAGCACTTAACAATAAATTTTCGGAAGCATCTTCCACGCTGTTATGAGCTTTGCGCGATTGATTTTGACCCGTTTTTTTTAAATGTTCTTGATCTCTATTTTCGAAAGATTTTGAGGCTTTACTATATTTCTAACGAGCTTATTACTCGGCGTTGCCCGGTATTGCATTATGTTCAGTTTATTTCATGCTAAAATGAAATAGGTGAGCCTCAAATTGATAATTCATTGTTTATCTTAATCTTTGTTGGAAAATACTCATATTTGAATGTGTTTAATTTTATCAACTTGTATGATTAAAGGCTCATCTCTTTTGCTCTATCTATTCACAATTGGAAGAAAATGCCATTTTAAGACGAAAAATTTGAATTTAGAGCTTTTTGGGGTTTTTTTAAATTTCAAAACCCCGCTTATGTGAATTCTAGTGCATCAAGGATCCTCTGTGCCAAGTTTGATGAAAATCCGAAGAAAACTAGATTTGTATAAGGAACAGACATACAAACAAATATACAGACATACGTCCATTTTTATATATATAACTGCAGTGCGTGTAAGATATATGTTCTTATGTTCAGCTCTCTGTGAGTTTGTGATTGGTTTTTTGCTTTGTTCTTATAGTTCCTCAAATTTTCAAAAGAATTCAGAAACCTTCCCAATCAGAGCCAGATATGTTTCTAGAATAAATCAGAAACCTTCCCAAAAAACTAACATATGTTATAGTAACAGCTTGGTATGTTCCTGATTTCCCGGGAAAGTTAGGAAAACAAATGCGTCCAAAGCTGAGGCAGAATGACAAGCAAATAATTATTAACAGCTTCGTATTAGCCAGCGATTCTTGTTGTTGCTGTCTTGTGGCAGCTAGACTGGCAATTTGGTTTGCGCTGCTCCACTTTTCCGACTGTACCGTACTTTGGTGTGAAGTCCGACTCTCACAACACACACATGCCATGTGGGGCCACAGGGATATTTGCCATAGGATATATGTTTACATGGTGGACAGCCCAACAACACATTCATACAAAGAAAGGACAAAGACAGAAGAGATAAACTACTGTCCGTTCGTGAGCGCCGCGCCTAGCACTCGCGAACCATTCCACTTAAAAAGGGGGGTGATGGGTTGTGAGTGGGAACAAACCCAAGTTTTCAATTTAAAACTTTCATTTGCTGTGCTTTTGACACCTTCAACTAAACTATGTATTTGAAATTAACATTATTCCACGTCGTTTGATACGACTCAAAATGCTTCTTTTTATTCTTCCCTTGTTGTTATCTTACCTATCACCCCTATTTTGGTAGAATCAGAGAAGACTTGACGCATGCGTGAATACGCGGAAGGTTTTACCCAAGAAGATCAGACCGCGCATCCATGCCCGTATGCCCGAGCCGGTATTCGAACCCGGAGCTTTCCCATCCGAACCAACTTCTCTGAGTACTACACAAAGTGACCGGCCTGCACTTCTTGCAAAGCTACAATGTAATGAGACTGTCTTTCGCCCTCATTTGAGGCTCAGCCAACCTAGAAAGGCCGTAAATAAGCTAAAGCCGAAATATTTACGGAAAAAACTGAGTATATCTTCCTAGTGTTAGACAAAAATGTTTTGCACATCAGTGAGAAGAGAAGTCTGCATTCATGAAGCTTGTAGAGTGTGTGTGTTTTAAGAATTTTAAGTGGAATGATTCGCTAGTGCTAGGGACGGTTTTCACGGACGGACAGTAGTTTCTCTCTCTTCTGTTTTTGTCCTTTCTTCGTGTGAATGTGTTGTTGTGCTGCTCATGATTGCCTACCCTATTAACATATTTCCCTATGGCATGTGTCCCTATGGCCCCCATGGCATGTGTGTGTTGCGAGAGTCTGACTTCACACCAAATGACGGCACAGTCAGAGAAGTGGAGCAGGGCAATCCAAATGGCCAGTCTAGCTGCAACAAGACTACAACAAGAATTGCTGGCAAATACGAAGCTGTTAATTATTTGTTCGCTATTCTGCCTCAGCTTTGGACGCATTTGCTCTCCCAACTTTCCTGAGAAATCAGGAACATACCAAGCTGAAACTATAACATACACTGGCGGAAAAAAAAAATCCCAACACCAAGAAAGACTTGTATTTAGTGATTGCAAAACCGGTATACCGGTATACCGAATACCGGTATTTTGAGCTATTTTCCAATCTCGAAATACCGGTATTTACTGAGGCAAAATACCGGCATTTTCGGTATTAGCGAAAAAAAAATGAATAATTTTTAACCGATGAGCTTTTCATTTCATTTGTTATGTATTTATTGTTACTTTATATGAGTATTTTTTTTATCTAAGGGACGCTACAAAAATAAATTGTTTGATGCCAAAATATCACTAAAAAACAAAAACTACTGATTCATAGAGAATCATTCTCAAGGAATAGCTTTTTTGTTGTCGCTTGTATAAGCTGGTGTATTGTCTCGCTATTTATCTCTATACTTGGCCGCAAGGGCGGATCCAGAAATGTTCCAAGGGTGGGGCGATTCATTTTATTTTTCTTACTTGCCCATTTTTTTCGCCATGCATCCTTGTTAACACATGTTGATTACAAATGTTTTGGTCTTCCATTTCGAAAAAAATTCAGATCAGAGCCCCGAATCCCCACCCTTTCCCTTAATATCATAAAAGATCCACTAAAATTGCCTGTTTTGAACTTCAAAATCTAAAAACTGCTGAAGAAGAGTCCCTCAAGGGAGGGGCGATCGCCCCCATCGCCCCTCCCTTGTATCCGCCCTTGACTTGGCGATATTTTCCTCTTGTCTTAGCACTTTTAGTTATTGCTTCAGTCAGCTTATTTTAAATTTATTGCCAAGTTGATTGTTCCTTTAGAGTGGCAACCATCATGAGAATCGAAATCAAAATGAAATCGCTGCAAATTTTTCAGCATATATTCATGGTTATCGAATCCCTGCACTGTCTTTGCATTCGTTACGTTATGGTAGTTATGATATTGTGAGTTAGTGCTTTAAACTTTTGAACATTTAGTTTTTTTTTTTTTGTTTTTTTTTTTTTAATTGGTGAGTTTTATTGTCTGATTGTCTCACTGTACTTTGCTCAAAATATTTTTGACGCATAGTTTTCGAGTTTTACTTGTTCATAATGGATAATGATGAGTTCAAAGAGCATGAAAAATCATCTGACATTTTTTCGGCTTGGTATTTTTTTTTTTTTTAATGATGAAAAAAATATGCTAGCAAAATGCAAAACATGTTCAAGGATCATCTAAGTTTTTGGAGGCAGCACAAGTGGACTACATACGCATCTGAAAACGCAACATAATATTAACATGCTGAAACGAAAAGAGTCCGAGACAAGTTTTAACTCGCCTAGAAATGACATCAAATACCGGTATTAATACCGGTATCCCGGTATTGGCGTTTTAAAAATACCGAATACCGGTATTGTGTTTTTGCTCCGGTATTGCAATCCCTACTTGTATTAGATAAACGAAATTTGGTACGCGTGTTTATACAACTGAAAGATGACTTCGATTGAAATTTCGTGCTCCGCGCATAAGTGTGGCGCAGCTGGCGTCACTCAGAACATGCAAATAAGGCTTGTTTTAAAAGCATGTTGTGAAACTCATGTGTATTATTTTTCCGTGAAATTGGACGAATTGCGTTCATGTTAGCCAGGAATACCTTTTAAGAAGACGAAGAAGCCATTATCAACAGCTCACCGAGTTTAAACGAGGTCGTACAATTTGGCTACGAGAAGTTGGATTTTCATTTCTCGATATTGCAGAAAGACTTGGGTGGGAATGTTTCCACCATGCATGATTATTGGAAGCTACGGGCAAGGGATGGTACTACCTCAAGAAGATCCGAGTTCCGAGCTGCCACGTGGCACGACTGAGAAGGAAGATCGCCGAATCTTGCGTACGGCTGTGGCGCATCGTACTGTATCTGCGACTGACATTCGAGCTGCAGTTGGTACCGTCGTGACCCAAGGAACGGTAAGAAACTGTTTACTTCAAGGACAGCTCCGAGCCAGGCAGCCTGTAGCCGGTATTACATTGACTGCAAACCATTGCCTTTTTCGACGGCAGTGGTGCCACGACAGAGCTCACTGGAAGTCGGAGTGGAGATCTGTTGTAATTTTTGATGAAAACAGATTCTGAATTAGTGCCAGTGGTGGCTGTATATTGGTCAGAAGGTGGCCAGGGGACCGCCTGCATTCATGCGGTCTACGGCCTAGACACCCGGGACTCACGCCTGGAGTTATGGTCTCTGGAACAATTTCCTACGACAGCAGGGACATTCTTGTGGTCCCAAACTCACTGACTGAAAATTTGTCGTCAGTCTGTTAATTTAACCAGTAGTACAGCCCTTCGTGAGTAGCATTCAAGGGGGCGTTTTCCAACCGGATAACGCTCGCCCTCACATCGCTGCTGTAACGCAATGTGCTCTACAGAGTGTTGACATGTTACCATGACCTGCAAAATCACCAGGTCTGTCTCCAATTGATAACGTATGGGATATCATGGGATGGCACCTCAAGCATCATCCACAGTCAGCAATGACGGTCCTAGTATTGACACAGTAAGTGCAACAAGCATGGAACTCCATACCACCTGTATGACATAATGCATGCACGCTTGCAGGCTTGCCTTCAAAATTCTGGAGGTTACACCCTCTATTAAAATAACATAATTTCACATTTGCACAGCATTTTCTTGAGCTTAAATTATCCAGTGATCGTGTGCATTTAATCAATTAAACATGTTAACTAGACAATTGCATTACCCACATTTTATTACTCTACGGCAATTTTTTCTTGGTGTTGGGATTTTTTTTCCGCCAGTGTATATTAGTTTTTCTCTGAAAACTGGTGAAAACCCGTTGTAATGACTCTGCTGTAATTGTCTACTCCTCCCCCCACCCTTCGACTCTTCATGTGGAAAACTGCTTGATTAACGAGGATCATCTGTCAGTGGGTTTTTCCGTATAATTATCTGGTGTTTCTCGTCTCAAGTATTGAGGAGCACACTTGGAAATTCATGGGATCACTACTTGAGAGTGAAAATGATTCCCCCCCCCCCCCCCGAGAGAGAGAGAGGGGTCTGGTGTATGACGGTAGAGCGGCATGTAAGTTGTGCTGCTCGCGAGCTCACCAAGACATAAACTGATATAATAGTGAAATTATTATCATGAAAATATTGTACATATATTGTGTTTAACATAAAGTATAGTCTGAACTTGGTGTCTTTTCCCCAAGTCATCACACCGTAAATCCCATAATATTTCCCGAAAATATTCTTAACTTTTTGGAAATTTCTTAATTCCCCCATATAACTCTATTACATCTATTTTTTTAGTGTAGAAATTTTAAAAGAAGTTCAGTTTACTAGTTTTTTTTTTTTTTTTTTTTTTTTTTTTTTTTGTAGACATGCCCACTGCCCAGTCTAAGAAATCTCAAATTTTTAAAATCCCACTTGCATTAAAATTTTTGGTGCTAAATTTATTGATGCAAAGTCTCCCAAATTTTACAGGTTCGTTTCTCCAATTTGTAGCTTTTAATGTTGGCAACTCTAATAATCAGTAAGCGAAACTTGTTAAATTTAATTTGAACCTTTGTATACGATGTTTCCTGATCCTGTTCTAATGTAAGTCTCATGTTTCCTACGGTTTCTAATTCAGGAAACAAGCGGCGAGGAAATCGGAAAACACAACCGCAACCCTTTTTTATTCGAATCCAAAAGGCATAACATAACGAGAACAATAAATTAAACTCGTCCCATCAAACACACATTTCTCACGGCATCACAACAACAAAACCCCTCCTCCACTTCCGATCTCCAAAAACACAAGCGCTCACAATGGGCACCAAAAAACAATCCAAGCAAAAGGGCCCCATTAGCGGGGCATCAAACCAAACACCCAAACACTGAAACGAATACTTTAATGATCGCTGCTGATTAAATAAGTGAGCGGGCACGTAATGCATACATATCCGTTTCTCACCCCCTCTGGTGTATCGGAAATGTGCCTATTAACAGCTCACCCCCTTCTTTGCCTTTCCGGGCCCGTGGGAGTATTTACCCATTGATTCCGGATTTCAATGAACTGTTTTCCGAGACTTCGGGTCGTTTTCCGACTCCGACAATGCGGAAAAGTGTCATAAAAGGTGTGAATTTCGCACGTATGCGGAAAAGGTGATATGGGTGAGGTAAGGTGTCGTGTCGGAATCATGTTTCCCGAATTTTAACCCCAAGTGAGACAAAGGGGTACCGTGGTATATCTGCAATGCAAATAAATGAGAAAATCCGTTTGATGACGTCTGTGTAAAACAAGTGTAAAGGATGTTTCAAATTAACGGAATCTCTACCTGTGTACTCGTTGAACTTCCGTTGAGCATACGTACTACCACAACTCCGATGTGGTAGAAATATCGATATTGAAATCTTTGTTTAGGCCAAAAAATGCATTTCGATTTGTTCTCAATGTTTTTGTGTGGATAGTAAGTATAATTGAGTATTGTTGTTCTTTCTAAGATAATATTCATCCGTGATGGATACTTTCGCGATGGTCCTTGAAATTCGAGGTAATGAACAATCAAAGTGAAGCTGGTTGAACTTTTAAAATTTAGCTCTAAAATTTGCCAAGAAAAAGAATGTGCCCTTTCTGAGTAACTGTATCTCATGGAACTTAGCTGATAAAGCCATTGCAATTCTTGACTTTCAAAGAATTAAGCTTTGCTATGCGTAATGGCTTATAGCGTGAATTGCATGTTTTTTTTTCTTTCGTCTGACTAACTTTTGCTCAACTACAAACTAGATTGTCCTGAATGTGTAGCCAAATGTTACACACAACATCTATGGCAACTTCATTACCTCTAACGAAGACATTCAAATGCTCTTGGTTGATTACGAAGTACTAAAATTTTGTTAGTACTCTTCCTTGTAAAGGGGAACTCAATTTTCTCAACTGATATTTAAGTTATTCTGGTATGAGCATTTGTCCAGTCTATTGCTCTGTTAAATAACTGCTAACTTCGTGACAATTTTGAACATTGAAAACAAAATAAAGGTATGAATGCAGAATTTTTTATTGCCTTGAAAATTAAATGCGTAGAACGTTGCATATTTACAACAACATGAGATAACGTGATTTTGCTTTTACAACTAGAATTCATTTCACTAAAATTTGGCGTGATAACTTCCAGGGGCCGAACAAACCAAAATGATGCCCAATTTCTTGTAGGATTTAGGTGCGGTATCCTCTTAATTAAAAATCCGCACATTTTCAAAGTAGTAGTTTCAAATAAAGGTTAGAAAAGAAATTTACCCTATTTTAGTGCCCCTAAATTATGGTACCCGTGTCCGTTGATCTTCGACATAGGCAATGTTTCCTCTGTTTCGTGTAGTAGGAAAATGTCATTGGAGCTGAAATGAGTCGGGTTCCTTTCGTTCTCGCTTGCAAAATTGTTCCAACTCCAATCTGCGACAATTATCCTTTCCTATTACTCGAAATTAGGGAAACATTGTCTACGTCATTGCTCAACTTTTTAGAGGAGCACAATATACTCCACCATAACTTTGTTGAAAACTTGAGTGATCTGTGCAATTTGCTATTCGTCCCTATCAAGCAAGCAAAAAAAAAAGGCGCGCCAGTCACGTCACCTGGAGGAAGGGATATGCAGGCCAGTTGTGGGAGGCCGGTCTTTTCATTTCACGTGCCCGAGATATCCCCTCTCTCCTCCTCCGCCGAATAAAACATGGTCATTCCTTTAAAATGCTGTCAAGGTCCCCCATTCATAAATTATGCATGCTTTTGCAAAAAACTCTGTTGGCCGCTCGGAGAGACAATGAACCAAGTCTAACCAGGCAAATGTCTGGTTGCCCTTTGATCGCTCGTTTTGCCTGGACTTCCAAGGCCCTTTGCTGAAGTATCCATCTTCAGCGAAAGTTGGCTTCGTGAGAACAACAATACCGCTGTCAAATTTAAAAGGCCCGAAATCCAAATTTTTCTGAGATTCATTTATGCAATTTTTTTTTTTTTGTTGTTTTTTCAAAGATATACTCATCAAAGAAGTTAAAAATTGGTTCCTGCAGGGTTCTACTTATGAGCTAAAACATTTTTTTTTTTCGATTTATGAAGGTTACAATTGTATGTCTTCTAGTTTTTCCCAACATTTTCCCCCCTTGGAGATAGGGCTTTCTTTTTCTATGACGGCAGTATGCAAGATATAAGCACTGAAAAATATCATTAGATACAATCGTTTTGCTTTTTTATAGCTTGACTATCCTTAAAGAATTTGATATCGATAACCTTATTTCTACTGTTAAATCAAGGGTGGCCAACCTTTTTAGAAAGAGTGACCATTTTGAAAGAGTGCGAAAAAGAAATCCGCGTGCAACTATAAATTTTTCCAACGTACTTTACATACACAAGTTATTTGGTATGTTTTTATTTTATTTTTAAATATTCGAAAAAGTCTTCGCGTACCACAATTACTGCTCCAACGTATCCCACTGTGGAACGTGTGCCTCATGTCTGTCATCTCAGCGTTAAATGACTCCAGCTTCACGTAGTTCTCTGCCCCTTCAGTATGAAAAGCGTTTTGAACTCATAAAAATTAACGTTCCTTCATTTTTTAGAGTCTCAATTCTACTATTAATTTTAGCTATACAGTTGTAATTTTGAGCTAAGCTTAGGTGCATGATTTCCATTCCGAAATTTTTACGCCTTATTCTGAAAAAGTTTCTGTTCTCAAAATGACTTGACCATGCATGATTTCAAAGTTATAATAAAAAGTAGGGTATCTATAAAAGTGTAATGTAAGGAGTAATACGCCCTTTTCCTTCACTAGGGTAGGCAACTATACCGTTTGGCTTCTATACTGTACTATGCAAAATGAGATATATGCCGAACCACGTTCCGTTATACACGCCGGAGTTTTTTTTTTTTTTTTTTTTTTTTTTTTTTTTACTTTTTGGAAAATTATGGTCACTTGTAAAACTTTAAACGAGAAAGCAAATGGAAAAAAAAAGGAAAAAAGCTCAACTAAGAAACTGTAAACAAAAACAAAAACTGGAAAGGTATGACAAATTATCAACAGCAAAGGACACCATGGAAGAGTAAGATGAGAATTTAAAAGCACGAAAGGAGCGTATCAAACTGAAAAAGTCAAAAGGTGAACAAGAAGACAAGTTCCAAAAAAAAAATAATAATAATACCAAAAATAAATAAATAATTAAGAAAAGGAAAAAATAAAGAACATAGCTAAAATCATGAAATTTAAAACCGTGAGAAGAGGGCCATAAATTGTTCATTGCCTTATGATTCAGACACCAGGGAAATTGACATTTGAGGCAAATCCCAAGTGATCTGGTATCAGATCTAGAAAATGTTGATTATATGACACTACACAGCAAAATTTTAACCCATTAATGCCTAGCGTCCCTTTTTAGGGATGGTCCAAAATGTGTCTGAATTTACCAAAAATGAACATTTCAACCAAATAGTAGTGTTTAATAGTAACTTTGGTATTGCTTCAATTCATTATTAACAGATTGCAGACGAAACCATTGTAAAGTGTGTTCTGTAGCCGTGTAACCAGTATACAAAGTATCTTTGGAGAAAAAAATGTCAGGCATTAACGAGTTAAACCTGAATCTTTTATTTTAGGTTACAGAAAAACAGCCTTACAATTTAAAGGGATGGTAAACGAAAGTAACCGAAGTGGGGTAAAAATTGTCCACCAAGCAAGTATAGATATAAATTACAACAAAAATTTGCGATTTTTGATGAGGCGATGATAGTAACAACTTTAAGAGGCTAAGAGAACACTTATAAAGCAGTTTACATATGTTTTTCTATGTTCTTAAAAAGTCAAAAAACTTAACCTAAACCTTCAAGTCATTAGGTATTATTTTAAAAAGTCACAAAGTTCAAAAGGAAACTTTGGAAGTGGTAGTCGTAGTTGCGACAACTCACTTTACTAATCTTTCACCTGATTTACATGATAGTCCTATTTTAGAAACAAACCACAAATTGTGCGACAACTGGTCTAAAACTAGTGAAAAGTGGTCAAAGGCCTCATTTTCTTGGTGACCGTTCATAATTGATGATGGTGTGCTATATGGAGATTTAGATCTTAATGTGCGGGCCCGTAAGAAGGAGGAGTTAGAGGGAAGAATATTTTTGACTGTTTCACTAAGGAAGAGTTGAATTAGACATAAATCATAAAATAAGAAATTAGTATTATGGACGCCGCAACCTTAAATTGAGTTTACGGCCCGTCGAACAGGAAAATTGTGAACAGTATTCCTACACATAAACCTTGAGCGAACTCCCCAGGAAGAGAAATTACAGAGATTGTTCCGAAAATCTTTATTATCCATCCGGTGATTCATAACATTGCCCCAGGGTATTTATGTCGAACGGGCTAGGATGTTAAACAGGGTTAACGCAGTAACCGACCTCCAGATCCATAAAGGATTCTCGATTAAAAACGTAGGTCAAACACCTATTCATTTTCGCACACCACGAGGAGGCAGCAGGGCACGTACTGTCCATTCCAAATATCATTTCGAGTTACCCCCCGGTTTTATTGTGTATCGGTGCCCCCGAGGCCTGGGGGTCCCCGGCAATCATCCATATTGCAATATGAGGCCGCAGAATGGGGGAAAAATAATGGTAAAAAATAAATGGAGAGACGGCGAGGAGGGGGTGATATCTTCTCCCCCGAAAAGAGGGGGTGGTGAGTCCAGATAGCACGACAGATGGCTCTTCCGTGAATTCTGCCGTTTTACGGGGGCGGGGCTCAAAAAATGCAACCCCCGCATTGATCGATGTGCTGCATTAGCTATCTTCTGCATCCCCCCTCTGATCCTCCCTGTCCTTTAGCATCATCTTATGCCCCCAGAAAAAAAACTCATATTGGGGGGCGGAAAGGAGAATTCACCCGCATCACTTTTGTGGTGAGTCATTTTCAGGGGGAGTTGGTTGAGGTTTCCCGCAAGAACCAAACGACTCATTAACCACTGAGTCGCGGGGATGGAGGAGGCCGTGGCAAATCTCGCCACTCTGCCAATCTCCCATCCATGCGGGGCTGGAAATCCGACTTTTTGAGATTGTAACTTCGTTCGGTTTTAATTTGCCGGCTAGAAGTGCGTTATTTGATGCTATTTCGTCCTCTTTTCGAACTCCCCCCCCCCCTCCTCACCTTCATTATTTGAATTGCGCGGGTGTCGAAATCACGTGTCGGCTTTTAGGCCACGTGGATCCTTTGTCACGCAACAAACCCTCCTGGCCGTTTGGGGAACGCCTGTCCATAGGTTTTGTCAACTGATAAGGAAGTGCGTGCTTTTTCACATTTGTGTAATTCACCCGTCATCGTGCAGATTATCACTCTGGTTATTGAACGTCATATTTCTACAACTGAATGAATTGGTATAGAAAGTTTATTCAATAAATGTTACTATGTTTTTCTTTTTTTTTACGGTGCCAAAAATAAACCAATTTAAATGTTTCTTTAAGTCGATATCAACTGTTTTCGCTTCAAATCAGTTTCAGAACAAGATACCTTTTGACCCCCTAGGAAAATTTTCAAGCTAGGGACCTGATGAACTCTCCAATATGAAGTAACTCCTACCTGATACACAATTAACCCTCGTGGGTCCCTACCATTTCAGTTACACTCAAGACCCTTGGGGTCATAAACGACCCCAATGCTTCATTTAATTAATTCATTATAATTATTGAATGTTACATGCATTATTTAAGTTCACACACTTTTTAATGCTAAAAAAACAAAAAATAAAAAGATACAATTAAAGTAAAATTTAGTTTATGAATTAAAATTATAATTTTAGAGCAAAACTTACAATAACTGTAGATTTATTTACATCTGTTACAGACCTGAAAAAACATGATTTTTGCAAGTGAATTTCAAACACTTATGACATTTTTCAATGCATTTTCTGTCCAGTTCTCTTGGACAAAAGTTGCAACGTCCTCTTTTTTTTTTGGCCTTCTGGGGAAGTGACCTCAAGGGTCTTATGTGCAAAAAATGCAATTCGGGAAAAATAAAACACAATAATAGCATTATTTTGAATAGAAAACTAGAAGAATAAAAGCCACAAAATGCCATTAAAAACAAATGGTTGATTAACAAAATATATTAAACAGAAATTGCATTGGGGTCACATATGACCCCAAGGAACCCACGAGGGTTAAATTCTGCTTATTAGGGTAATTTTTTTCCGTCGGTCCGGTGAATTAGTATTGGAATTGTTTTCTTTTTCTTTCTTTCCTTTCTTTTAATGATGCCCAGTGCCCCTTCTTTTTAGATGTAGGAATGTGTATGGCACAAGTTCGTATTTTGAGATTCGGTGAAATTCCAAGTTTCTTTCACAGATCATCTCCCTTTCAAAAAATTTAGTTAGGAGATCTCCTGATAAAATATGTTTCAGAAACCGCCTGCTTGTGATACCAATAGTCAGAGATGGACAAGAAATCTAAACTCTTAGAAACCACGATGACATTTTAGGTGCTAGAATTGATAGCAAATTTCGCTTCTGAATGCTTCTCTTTCTGAAAATTGCCAAGTTATTATTATTATTTTTTTTTTTTTTATTTTTTTTTAAATACATATCGCACATCCAGAATGAAAGGGGCACATCTCAAAATAGCTGTTTTGAGAAAAATTGATTTGAAAATTTTAATTTCTTTAAATCCTTGCCCTGGCTCTAATAACTATTACAATTAGCCAAACTGTCATTGCTTGGTTCATTAAAGGTTCTGCTAGGTGACTATGGTGTGCGTTTCCCGGCCAATTTTAAATAAGTTGGTAATTAATGAGAAGTGCCCCTTTCATTCTCCATTTTCGTGGAGAATGAAAGGGGCACATCTCAAAATAGCTATTCTTACGGGCATCGGCTTGTACACTATTTAAATTTTTTTGAAATTCATGTCGGACTTTAACCTACCTTCATTTCAGAACGATATTAAATCAAATTTTAATTCCTGATGATTTGACGCTAGGTTACATAATACTAGTCTTCTTGTTCTAAAAAAAGGAACCCTTCATAAATTACTTGTGCACAAACAATTTATACTTAATAACAAACAATTAAAATGAGTGTCATTTAAAAAAAATCAAGATTACGGTTTTCTTAATTGGTTTTAAAAAAGTACTAACCATAATTTGCACCAATGAAGCTCGGCGAACTCTGATTATCAAAGATGTGCCCCTTACAAACTCAATTCTCCCTTCACAATCGGCAGAATTGACAGAATGATAAGGGCATAAGTTGCTTTTTAGCTGCGACTGTTAACTCTAGAAAAAAATGGGTAAGTTTCTCATGTAAGGTGTACTAAGGTATGCTTTTTAAAAATATTTCCAAAAAATGCAATTTTTGAGATGTGCCCCTTTCATTCTGGATGTGCGATATATGTATATGAAATATCTTCAAATAAACTTTATGATCTATTTAAATTTATATTAATTACACAGGCCTACGAAATTAAATTTATTGAAAAATATAAAATAAATTTTATCTGATCTGTATGTTAATACGTACTGATTTCAAAAATAACCTACATTTTTCCCAAATGCATCAGAATTCTCGAGTCGAGAGATAAATTAAAAGTACCATTAAGTTTGAACACAGCAACGTATAATTCAGTTTCTGAATGAAAATCACAGAAACCCTACTTTATTTATTTACATTAAGGTGTAACATACATAAAATCGATGATTGAGCAAAAAGAGTAAGTAATGTGTATGAAGTTTGAAACATTTTAAAATAGTAGTAAAAAAAAAAAAAAAAATTCTATTTATGTACGCTATATTTGTTCCCCCAGGCCCGTCATTTAGGGGAATCAGGTGGGGGTCAATTGCGCCCCCCCCCCCCGGCTTTGAGAAATCAATGTATTTGCATATAAGTGGGCTTGGCTTTTGTTGTTTTCCGATGAAATTGTATTGTGTTTTCACCCTTTGGGCCCCCCCTGGCAAGGGAATGATTTTTCCTTCGAAATTTCTTTCTGACATTCTTCTTTTATGTTTCATCTCAGGTACATCTTTTGTTAGCATCCAACAGTAGTTAGTCGGTAAGTCCTTAATATTTGCCTCTATTGTCCTCGATACTTGCACTCTATATCTTTAATGTCTTGATGGAACCTTCAAAACTTACCAAAGTCTAGGATGCCATACCTCTAAATAATTTAACAAGTTTTGTGTGCATTTTAAAGTCGGGAAGTCTATGGGCTTGTTGAGAAGTTAAAAAAATATCGCCAAGTTGACAGAACTTTTGGTGCCAAATTTAGTGAAAAATCGCTAAATGAGCTTAACTCAACTACTATTATTCACTTTTCAAACCTAAGTCTAGATCTAGTTTAATCATTCCGGAAATTACTATTTGTTTTTCACTGTCCATAGCTGCAACTTTCATTTCCAGACCGATATTATTAGTTCCAAGTTAAGAGCGCTGTTTTGGCAAGTCTGTTGAATACCCTTTGTTTTGTGGTTTTGCCATAATATTGCTTAATCGTATTTGAAAGTAAATACGTGTTATGCATGCATTGGCGTTTACGCTGTATAATAAGATTTAGGGCATGTTTTAGCTGTACATACTTCTTAGCAAATATGTGTGAATAAATTAACAAAAGAACTTAGACGTGATTGTCGAAAAATATCTGAACTAAACGCGGGCTCGTAATAATTTTTTCATACATTTTTTAAATTCTGTAAATTATTTTCCCTGCTCTGTAAAATATGAATGTTGTTTTTGCATTATATTACAGCTAATTTAATAGTAATATCTGTACCTCAGAACCAGACTAACGTAAGTCCATTTTCGTCATTTTTCAGTAGAGGGGAAAAACGATGTATTCGACAATCGTTTTTCCCCTCTACCGAAAAATGACGAAAATGGACTTACGTTAGTCTGGTTCTGAGGTACAGATATACTGTAATTTTTTTTTGATTTCACACTAATAAACTGTAAAAATTTCTGATTTTACCGTAATAAACTAAAAATTTCTGATTATTTTCTCTGCACTGTAAAATATGAGTGTTGTTTTTGCAATATATTACAGCTAATTTAATAGTAATATACTGTATTTTTTTTTTTTTGATTTCACAGTAATAAACTGTAAAAATTTCTGATTTTTACCGTAATAAACCAAAAATTTCTGACCTTACAGCAATAAAACGTAAAATAACGAATTTTACAGCAAAAATTGCTGTAAAATTAACATTAAACTGTAAAATTGCTAATTTTACGGTTTATTACCGTGCATTTTACAGTTTTAAAAAGGAACCCCCCGCTTGCCAGTATACAAGTTGTATTTTA
>JAXGGA010000802.1:0-188923 GCA_038373865.1 Uloborus plumipes | reverse complement strand
TTTCTTACCGTTGTCATTTTGAATTAAAACGTTAATTAAATTATTGAACTATTTAAAATTCCAAGACATTTATTTCTTTCAGTCGCCATTTTAAATTAAAGCGTTAATTAAATTATTGAACTATTTAAAATTCCAAGACTTTTATTTCTTTCCGTAGCCATTTTAAATTAAAGCGTTAATTGAATTGTTAAACTATTTAAAATTCCAAGACTTTTATTTTTTTACCGTTGCCATTTTTAATTAAAACTTTAATTAAATTATTGAACTATTTAAAGTTCCAGGACATTTATTTCTTTCAGTCGCCATTTTAAATTAAAGCGTTAATTAAATTATTGCACTATTTTAAATTCCAAGACTTTTATTTCGTACCGTTGCCATTTTAAATTAAAACGTTAATTAAATTGTTGAACTATTTAAAATTCTAAGACTTTTATTTCTTTCCGTAGCCATTTTAAATTAAAGCGTTAATTAAATTATTGAACTATTTAAAATTTCAAGACATTTATTTCTTACCGTTGCCATTTTAAATTAAAACGTTAATTAAATTATTGAACTTTTTAAAATTAAAGAGTGTTATTTCTTTCCATTGGCATTTTGAATACGTGTTACAACAAAGTTCTAACAATTGTTTTTATTCTAATTATTAATGACTTATATTTTTTCTCTGGTATACCAATTTGAAAATGTGTTTTTAAATAAAATTGCACTTGCTGTTTTTAGAAGGGACTTTTTTTGGCTGCGATCCATATATTAAAAGAACTTTTTCGTTTAGAATTTTGCAATTAATTTTTCAGGAAGAAAGCGATTTGAAAATAATTGTTTTTGGTAAGGAATTTTAGTTGTTATTTAGGGAGAGTGCTAAGTATGCGCTACTTGACATCGTCTTTTTTTTGAGGAAGCATGTGCAAATAATTCGATTGATTCTTTTACGCAGAGCGAGCCGCTTTAGCGGGGAGTAATTTGTTGTAATTTTCCTTGGTACTTTAAAGGAGAGCCGCCTTGGCGGCGAATAGTTTATTGAAACTTTCCTCGCTACTGTAAAGGCGAGCCACCTTGACGGCGAGTAAACTGTTTAAACTTTCCTCATTACTTTAAAGGCGAGCCGCCTTGGTGGTGAGTAGTTTGTTGAAACTGTCCTTGCTACTTTAAAGGCGGGCTGCCTTGGCGGCGAGTAGGTTATTTAAACTTTCCTCACTACTTTAAAGGCGAGCCGCCTTGGCGGCGAGTAGTTTTCTCAAACTGCCTTCACTGCATTACAGCCCGTGCAACGCCGGGCCACGCAACTAGTTAGTACTATTAAAATCTGTCCGCGTCTGTTTTTCTGTCTGTCCGTCTGAAGCTTGCACTCCTCAAAAACCGCTGAGCGTTAAGAATCAAACATAATACCATTCGATTCGAAATTTTCTAAGGAAGACAATAAGATCAACCCCGTAATTGTACGACGTTAATTAGCTGAGATATTAATTAAAACGTTAATTAAATTCTTTGAACTTTTAAAATTCCAAGACATTTATTTCTTTCCGTCGCCATTTTAAATTAAAGCGCTAATTAAATTATTGCACTATTTAAAATTCCAAAACTTTTATTTCTTTCCGTAGCCATTTTGATTTTAAAACGTTAATTAAATTATTGAACTATTTAAAATTCCAAGACTTTTATTTCTTACCGTTGCCATTTTGAATTAAAACGTTAATTAAATTATTGAACTATTTAAAATTCCAAGACTTTTATTTCTTTCCGTAGCCTTTTTAAATTAAAGCGTTAATTAAATTATTGAACTATTTAAAATTCCAAGACTTTTATTTCTTTCCGTAGCCTTTTTAAATTAAAGCGTTGATTAAATTGTTGAACTATTTAAAATTCCAAGACTTTTATTTCTTACCGTTGCCATTTTGCATTTAAACGTTAATTAAATTATTGAACTATTTTAAATCCCAAGACTTTTATTTCTTTCCGTAGCCATTTTGAAGAAATACCATTCTAACATAATACCATTCGATTCGAAATTTCCTAATGAAGACAATAAGACCAACCGCGTAATTGTACGACGTTAATTAGCTGAGATATTAATTAAAACGTTCATTAAATTCTTTGCACTTTTAAATTTCAAGACATTTTTTTCTTTCCGTTGCCATTTTGAATTAAAACTTTAATTAAATTTCTTGAACTTTTCAAAATTCCAAGACTTTTATTTCTTACCGTTGCCATTTTAAATTAAACGTTAATTAAATTATTGAACTATTTAAGATTCCAAGACATTTATTTCTTACCGTTGCCATTTTGAATAAAAACGTTAATTAAATTATTGAACTACTTAAAATTCCAAGACATTTATTTCTTACGGTTGCCATTTTAAATAATAACGTTAATTAAATAATTGAACTTTTTAAAATTAAAGCGTGTTATTTTTTCCGTTGTCATTTTGAATACGTGTTACAACAAAGTTCTAACAATTGTTTTTATTCTAATTAATGACTTATATTTTGTCTCTGGTACCATTTTGAAATTGTGTTTTTAAATAAAATTGCAATTGCTGTTTTTAGAAGGGACTTTGTTTGGTTGCGATCAAAATATTAAAACAACTTTTTCGTTTAGAATTTTGCAATTAATTTTACAGGAAGAAAGCGGTTTGGAAATAATTGTTTTTGGTAAGGAATTTTTATTGTTATTTAAGGAGAGTGCTAAGTATGCACTACTTGAAATCGTCTTTATTTCTGAGGAAGCATGTGCAAATAATTCGATTGACTTTTTGATGCAGGAAAGCTTTTTAGCGAGCCGCTTTAGCGGGGCGTAGTTTGTTGAAACTTTTCTTGAAAACTTTAAAGGCGAGCCGCCTTGGCGGCGAGTATCTTGTTGAAACTTTCCTCGCTACTGTAAAGGCGAGCCGCCTTGACGGCGAGTAGACTGTTCAAACTTTCCTCATTACTTTAAATGTGAGCCGCTTTGGTGGCGAGTAGTTTGTTGAAACTTTCCTCGCTACTTTAAAGGCGAGCCGCCTTGGCGGCGAATAGGTTGTTTAAAACTTTCCTCACTATTTTAAAGGCGAGCCGCCTTGGCGGTGAGTAGTTTCCTCAAACTTCCTTCACTACATTAAAGCCCGTGCAACGCCGGGCCACGCAGCTAGTTACATATGGAAAATTGAAGTGTATAGACTAATTCCATGTGTTGTGTAACTGAGTGACATTTTCAAAGCAAAACATTAAGTATTTTGTAACACTCAATACAAAACATATACATTCTACAGAACTTCTCCCCTTCATTTTGGTGTGTTTCAAGCTGAATTTAATAGTATAAATGCATTCCCAAAATATATTTAGGATGATTAACAAGGAAAAAAAAACTCTACAGTAATTTGTACCAATTTAATGCGTATATTTATATTGTTTTTTTATACATAAAAAATAGGCATATTTTAAAACTACTTCGTTGGAAAAAAAGGAAGTAGTCAAATAGATAAACGTAGTTTAAAGTCAATTAGGTTAAACCGTATGAGAAATGATGTTCAACGCACAAGCAGTACAACTTTAAACCAGAAAACGAACATTTCTAAATGTTAATGACCTTATTTTTATTTTGTAGCATTTCTCAAGATATATTTGTGCCTCTCTACTTTTCCTGGAAAATAGGCTAAAAGAGTATTTAAATTATTATAGCTACTTACAGCTATAAACCAGATGGTGAACATACGTTTTTGGAAGGAGACGTATATTTATTCATTAACTTTCCAGCCGTTCAGACAACGCAGAGGGGGGGGGGGGCGGTGCAGAACCAAGTCTCGTGTGCAGCATATGTCTGATAATGAGGGTAATTTGAATATGTTTACTTAGTTGAAGCTGTTTCCTTAATTAAAATTCTGTTTAGTTGAAGTAATAGTTTATATTTTCTCTAAAGGTCATTGAAACCTTTTGAGATGAAAATCGATGGAGCGCTTGTGGGTCTTCATTCCGATGCACCTCAAATTCAGTGAAATTTCAAGATTAAATTACACTTTGAAGAAGTGATAAAAAGGAATGTATCACTTTGCTTTGAAAGTACTTAACCCTTCACTGCACGATTTTTTATATTTTCATGAAAAAAATCATTTGTTACCTTTTAAATAGCCCTGAGTTCAGGAAAAATGAAGAAAAAAATTAATCTTAAAAATGTGCACCAAAAATGATGTTTTAATTGTTTGTTCTATATATGGCACAAAGCACATGCTTTGTATACCATAAGTTTAATAATCTACAATGTGTTTTGTGCCATAAGTGGTATAAACAAACTTTCCACTAAGTGTATTTAAGCATTTTTAGAACAAAGGAAATAATGACTAAGCACACTTCTAACGGAAATGCAGACACTCTTTTTTTCAAAAGCAAGAACTGTAATACCTAGACTAGTGCAACTAACTAGTGCATAAAAATCACACTAAACTATTATAGCAATGTTCCAGAAGGGGCACAAAGCTCAGTTTAACTGCATTTAAAAATCATAGGAATATATGAGGGTTTATTTGGTTTGTGCCAGATCTGGCACACCGTGCAGTGAAGGGTTAAAGATCAAACATTTATTTAGGTTTTTTTTTTGGTTACGTTTGGTTTCTTATAAAAATTTTACGAATGTTTCAACAGAAAATTTTGGTAAAGTTTGATGAGAAGACCAAAGTATTTATAGCACAAATTGAAAAAAAATATTTCACGATCGTGTTTTGGGGTAGCAAGTAGGAGCCCTTTAGCTAAGATTATAGTCACACACATTTAAGGTAACTTTTTAGGCCGTGACTGTTAACTTTTGTTCCACTTCAAATTTTTTAAAATTTGTTTCATTTTAAAATATAACTAGAAGCCCCAGCGCTGAAGTTTCTTGACAAGGTTATTTTTCATTTAACTTCTTAATAACTACATCTTGACGTCGGAAGAAGTTAACCCATTTTGCATTGAGCTTCTTTATTCTTAGTGACTGCTGTTTAACGTCGAGAATTAAAACCATTTTCTTCGTTGAACTTCTTATTATTAGTGACTGCTGTTTGTAAAAACAACATTCCTTTTTTACATTGCGGCATTGATTTTTATCCCTTTTTCTGGAAGGAAGGGAACAGTTTTTTCTCATATTGACCGTGTTTTATCACTGCATGATTAAAAAATAAATTACTGTGAAACTAGAAAATTTGACACCAATCTTATTCAAACTAATAGATGAAAATTTAATGCCTATTTCAGCCTGGAAAATAAGACAATGGAAATGAATATAAATTTCGTTATAGATATTTACCCACTTATTAGCTGGCTAATTAGGATGATTGTTTAACAAACCTCATCCCGACAGGTTTCGCAATTTACTTCAATGCTTAATGACTATAATTGACACAGCGCAATTAGTCCTTAGTATAATTACCTTATAATAATGCCTGATGCAATTCTTAAACTGCAATTAATTTAATTGCTAATAAAGCTTGGTAAGGCATATTTTGTTTAAGGTGTATTAATGCGTACATGCCAAAAGCAGTTTTCTTTTATAGCAAAAAATATCGGGCACCTTGCATGTGGAAATGCAGGGAATTAAAGATAAAAGAGAAAATTATTGTGACGTCCTCGACTGTTGTCCATGGAAACAACCAAATCGTTTTTCCTTGCTTGTGTGTTTTAGCTGTGGTATGTGGCAATTACGCAGAAAAAGAGTCATGAATTTTGTGCGTTTAATTAAACTTCTGCTTGAGATGCAGTTTTTTTTTCATATGAAGCAAAGTTGTGTGAGTTTTTTTTAAAAGTATTGTCGATTTTTCGTTCGGGGCGATGAAATTGAAATAGAAGCAAGCACTAAATAAAGACCTGAAACTAGACTAAAAACTTTTCAAAACTACGTGTAGTGCTTATTTCAAAACATTATAAAATTTGTTAAAGCATTATAAAGGTTTTTGTATCTGATAAAAAGTTTGAATAGCTATCAAAGTATTTTATTTTCCTTTACTCTTTCTTCTCGTTGTTATTCATTTCTAGTATTTATTTTTGCTGGAGTGACCCATGAAAAATGCAAACACCTTTATAGGTTAGCATTTCTCCCTCATAGACAGCTTTGTTTTTTCCTTTTCCTGTTTCATTTTTCTCTTCGGTAGTTAATTTATGTTTTTGTTTTTATTGCGAGGTCATTTGTATGCAGTAACAGCCTATTTTACAGTTTCCGCTACACCAGTGACTGTATTGGTAGGAGCAGATGAAGGGAAAAATAAAAATAATAAAATACAAAAGCAAATAATGTGAACCTTATTTGACGTAGCAAAGGATTTATCTCTGTTGGATAATGACTTTGGTAAATTCATAAAATCCTACATCATTATCGGACATTATCTGACTGAGAGAGAGAGTGTGTGTAATTTTTCTTTTTTCTTTTTTCTTTTTCTTTTCTTTTTTTTTGTAGGATTTAAAGTAACTTTTGTACTTAAAACCATGGATAAATATTTAAAAAAAAAATCTCTTTTCCTCATCTTTCTATGTGATTTATTTTTAGCCTTCATTTTTACTTGAATGACCTATAAAAAATATAAACAAGTATAAGCTTTACAGGTTAGCATTTTTTCACCATGCACAACTTTTTGTTCTCCTCTTTTTTGTTTTTCTCCTTTTCTTTTCTTTCTTCTCTCCCTCCATAGTTAAATTACACTGGCGGAAAAAAAATCCCAACACCAAGAAAGACTTGCGTTAGATAAACGAAATTTGGTAGGCGTGTTAATACAACTGAAAGATGACAATGCAAATAAGGCTTGTTTTAAAAGCGTGTTGTAAAGCTCGTGAGTATTAGTTTTCCGTGAAAATTGACGCATTGCGTTCATGCTGGCCAGGAATTCCTTTAAGAAGACGAAGAAGCCATTATCAAATGCTCCCCGACTTTAAACGAGGTCGTTCAATTTGGCTAAGAGAAGGTGAATTTTCATTTCGCGATATTGCAGAAAGATTTGGTGGGAATGTTTCCACCGTGCATGATTATTGGAAGCTATGGTCAAGGGATGGTACTACCTCAAGCAGATCGAGTTCCGGGCTGCCATGTGGCATGACTGCGAGGGAAGATCGCCAAATCTTGCGTACGGTTATAGCGCATCGTACTGCATCTGCGGGGCTGACATTTGAGCTGCAATTGGTACCACCGTGACCCAAAGAATGATAAGAAATCGCTTACCTCAAGGACAGCTCCGAGCCAGTTAGCCTGTAGCCTGCATTCCGTTGACTGCAAACCATTGCCGTTTGCGACGGCAGTGGTTGCGAAGACAGAGCTCATTGGAGATCGGAGTGGAGATCTGTTGTAATTTCTGATGAAAACATATTCTGCCTTGGTGCCAGTGATGGTCGTATGTTGGTCAGAAGGAGGCCACGGGACCGCCTGCGTTCAAGCAGTCTGCGACCTAGACACACGGGACCTACACCTGGAGTCATGGTCTCGGGAGCAATTTTCTATGACAGCAGGAGCACTCTTGTGGTTATTCCAAACACACTGACTGCAAATTTGTCGTCAGTCTGGAAATTCAACCTATAATAGTACAGCCCTTCATGAGTAGCATTCATGGTTTTCTAACAGGATAACGCTCGCCCTCACACCACTGCTGCTACGCAATGTGCTCTGCAGAGTGTTGACATGTTACCATGACCTGCAAGATCACCAGATCTGTCTCCAATTGATCACGTATGGATTATCATTGAACGGCAACTGCAGCATCATCCACAGCCAACAATGACTGTCCTAGTATTAACACAACAAGTGCAACAAGCATGGCACTCCATACCACAAACTGCCATTCCGCACCAGTACGACTCAATGCATGCACGCTTGCAGGCTTGCCTTCAAAATTCTGGAGGTTACACCCAGGGTTGCCAGATTTAAGAACTGCAAATACGGGACAGGATCCTTGGGGGGGGGGGGATAAAAACTAAAAATCAAATTTTTACAACCTTGACTTTGACATCAAACGTTTCTCATAAAGATACAAAAAAAAAAAAAAGAAAAAAAAAACACACACACACACACACAATGACCATATGAACAAACACTACATTTTTTTACCATTGCACAGTTATTTTTTTTTTTCATGAATAATAGTGGGAAAAGTCTAAGCACTAAATATTTTGAAAGCTCGTGTTTATCTGCAATTAACCCCCTTTTTAATGATGCAGGCCCTTCATTTTGAATTTTTCGCGGGGGAGGGGGCAAGGGTACATATTTAATGCAAATTATACCAAATATCAGCAAAAACCACTTTCATTTATATATAAAAGTAATAATTTCCCATAAACGAAGTGGCAATTGACAAACACTTTCCTTGATTGATTTCCCCGAATCCCTCAATTGACTGGCCTGTCTTGGCGTGGAAGATATAATAGTCGTTTTTAGCGATGACTTATGTTTAGTATGTACTTTTTTAAAATGCCAGACATACAAAAGGGAAAATTTTAATACGTGCGAAATAAATTGAACGACACAAAAATCTTGATTACAATTGAGCAGACGCAGAGTTAAATAATAAATTAACCTAGAACAAATAAAAATTTAATATTCAATATCTTTATATAAAAAAACTGTGTACAGTTTTTTGAATATTTAGCTACTTATATTAAAAACTGAGTATATCTTTCTATCTATATTTCTTTCTTTGTTTATATCTATGTCATGCTTCTTTCCCCTGAACGCCAATTAACTGAAATTCGAAGCAGGTACCCATAAATAGATCATTTTTCAGGCTTCATTAGTTTTTATTTGTATAATTATATGCTTTTAATTAATGAAGATATCAATTAATAAGTAGTCAAATTGAAAGCAATTTGGCCTAAATTATTAAATATGAAATCCATTGTTACAAAACGTGGTTGCTATGAAACAGTAATAACAATGATAATGAGAATTTTGAATGAAGGCTTAACTAAATCAAACATTAAGCTCATTAGCGGGCCACGTACGTAGTATTTTTGTCGCTAGCAACTTGTAATTTTTTGAAGTGTAAATTAGTTGAAAAGCCATCTTCTTGTATTAAAAGCTGAGCATCTATCTATGTCTGCTTCTTTCCCTTGAGCGAGCTGAACCTGCTGAAACTTTCCTCACCATTTTGAAGGCACGTAGCATCTCTAATTCGAATGTTTTTTCGATGCAGGAAAAAGTAAAGACGTGAAGTGCCTTTTAGTGAGCCGCCTAGGCAGTGAGTAGTTTGTCGAAACTTTCTTTGCTGGCGAAGCGCCCGTGCAACGTCGGGTAACGCAGCTACTGCTTGGGGCATTAGCGGGCCGCGTGCGTTGTGTGTCTTGAAATCTTATGAGCATTAAATTATATCAAATAATATAACATCAGAATGAGGTAAAAGTAGGGGGAGGGCATAATGCATCAACATTCCGCAGGAAGCTAATCTAGCTGCCTTGGCAGCTAGTTATAACATAAAATTGTCCTAACATAATGTCGGGGAATTTTTGATTTTTAAATCAAATCTGCTATTTGATTTCACTGCTGTAATAATTCTTTCAAAGTTTTATTGTGTCTTTTTTTTTTTTTTTTTTTGCATAAAACTCATAGTAATTTATATTTGTGTCGTCCATTGTAAAAACGGTGTATCTTCATAGTTTTAAAATATAATATGTATTTGTTTGCTAAATGGAATTGCATTTAATTACTTCTTTTAGATTAAGAGTGAAGCAAAGCACATTTCAAAAGATAACTATCCAGTGACTAATAGTAGCTGAACATTTATATTTCTTTCCTGAGGAAATATTTAAGAATGGCTTTATATAATAAGGCAGAGTAAAATCTTACAAGGAACTGCACCACTTTCAAAATGAACTACATCTTTGTTAAATAAATTATCACAATAATTTAGGCTCTAACTGAACATAAAACTAACATTACACTTCAGAACAGAAAAATATTATGATTCAATCAATTTCCCATTTCCACTCCATTTCACATTTTTTATTTTACTTTATTTTTTCTCAAAAGAATGTCTCGTTTTGTAAAATGTTGCTTCTAGCTAGAATACGGGACTTTAGCCGTCCTTATCAATGATACCCGGGACGCGGGACAGTTTCTCAAAAAACGGGACTGTCCCTTGAAATCCGGGACGTCTGGCAACCCTGGTTACACCGGCTATTAAAATAACATAATTTCATATTTGCACAGCATTTTCTTGAGCTTAAATTATCCAATAATCTTGTACATTTAATCAATTAAACATGCTAACTAGACAATTGTATTACCCAAATTTCATTACTCTACAGTAATTTTTTCTCGATGTGGGATTTTTTTCCCCGCCAGTGTATGTTTTTGCTTTTCCTGCTAAGTCATTTACATAAAGGAAAAACTTATTTTACAGTTTCCGCGCTGGCGTTTTTTTTTCAGTTTTGATATATTTTAGCTGATAAAACGCGTTTTTGACAATATTAATTCAAGGCGATTGTTATGCGAAAGTATTCCTTTGCTTTGTACGAATAATATATCCATATCCCTTTAGTTTTTAACGCCCAACTGGATTTGTCTTCGACTGTTCACACTTATTCTCGACTTTCCATCTCTTTTCTTCGTGATACAAGCATATAAACTGCAAATATATAATTTAAAGGAAATGTTAATGCACATTGATAGATTTTAATTGAATTTTATCATTTCGTAAAATGTCTTTAACGGCTGTAATTTGTACCGAAAGCTGAAACATTTTCTTTGCTTTCTATATGGAGTTGAATAGGGATACTTATAATGTTCAAATTTAAACAGATTTTTAGGAACTGTTGTTATTATTTTGACAGGAGATCAAAAAAACTTACATATAAGCCAGATTGTTGAACATGCGTCACTTGACATAATTATTATTTCTTAGTGCAAAGCCCAATCAAAGCCGGGTGACGCAGCTAGTATCAAATAAAAACTAAAAAATAAATGAATCAATGACAAACATCACAGGATTTTTTCTGTAATAAAAAAACAGCTGCGCTGCACTACATACTGTGTTTAAATACAGTAATCCCCCTCCCCCACTTTTTTTTTAATTAATAGTACCCCATGGTTGATTTGACCATGGCCAGCACATTTGGGCTTATAAAAGGCAGATGCAAACTCATTTTTAAAATCGCAATTTCTTGTTTGATTTCACTTCTATTGATATTCCATCGTATCATATCATTCTTAAGACCTAGTTCTCTCTTTTATTTTTTTACTCATTTTTTGAGTAAAAAGTAAAAATATTTCATTTTTTTAACTCCCATTGTTTTAGGCGATACAGTGCTAAAAACAGAAAAACTTGTAATTACGCAAATTTTTCAAAATTTTGCTATTTTAAACTATTTTCATGAGAAAAATTGCAAAAATGTATCAGTTTTACTTGAATGTTTGGAGAAGGCTCATCACGTAATTGCATGCTACTTGTAATGCGAATAATAAGTGTTAAATTTTGTTTCTTTCTTCTGTATTTAATGTAAAGAAAAAAGTATTGGAGTCATAAAAATTTTCAAATTTGGATTTTGACCAACTTTTAATTTTATTCGTCATGTAAGAAGTATTTTGATAAGTAGCAACTCCCCTTTTCACATGTGGTCTTTGTTTCTGAATGTTTTTACAGTAAATGAGATACATATGCAATGTTGTTTTTAAATCCACCTTCGAACATAGATGAAAGGAACTTTCTAAAATTTGAATCCTACTATCGTACAAGGATGCATACGAAAAAGAAAACGTTCAGAGAGAATCGCCAAAAAGAGAGAGAGAGAGAGCGGGGGGGGGGGGGACAAGGGAGAGGAAGGGAAGAGTGTACAGAAATTGAATAAAAACAAAGAAGAAAAACAAAGTTGTGACTAAACTTTTCTGATATCTTGGGCTGCCTTTCTGCTGCGCAATCTATGACTGATAAAGGCTTTGAGCGTTTTAGCGTTTAAAACAAAATTTAAAGCAGAAATGCGTGGAGAAAAATAAACTGTTTAAGTTCTTACAGATGCAGATAATGAATACTTAAAATTGCAAGCCATATCAGTTTAAAAATATTTAAAAACCAATCAAAGAGATGAGTCAAAGTTGAGTAACATAAAGAGAGAAAAAAAGGACTTTCTTAGAAATGTATCAAAGAACTAAAAGTGTAAAGTAAAATGCACATGCCTAATACACTTTCATTTTACTCATCAAATATAACACCATGCAGCTTACACGTGCTCGCACGTGCGCGAACACGAGTATCCATAAATGGTCGATGAAAATCTGAATTGTTTTAATAATTATTTTTCCTTTTATGTTAATTCTGTCACATAGACTCATTTTCAAAGCAAATTTATGTGTGAATTTAAAGGTAATTCATTAAATTATTTTGATCTTCGTCAATATGCTTCAAACAGTTGAAAATACTATTTGTTTATGGAGGTAAAATTGTCCTTTCTTAGCGTGTATGACCTTTGTATCTAGTAATCTTTAAAAAATTTCATTGAAGTATGCATTGTTTTAAAACACAAAACAGAATCAAAATAATTTTTTTCTGGTAAAGAAAACATTCTTTTCTTCTTAAAATCATATGAAATGATTGCAAAATGATGAAATTTGTACTTTTTTATGGAATTCCTCCCCCGTCATGAATAGTAACTCCTAAACGTGCTTAATAGCACGTGCACGAACACGAGTACTCATTAAGGGCCAATAGAAACTTGAATTATTTTAGGTTTTTTTTTCTCATTTTATATAATTTCTGTTTATTTTCTGTCACATCTATTTGATCAAAATAACTGAATGAACTGCTTTTAACCTTTGTCGTGAATTTGCTTTAAAAACAAAGTCTATACGCTTTAAACAGCTGAAAATACTATTTATTTATAGGGTGAATGTAAATTGTCTTTTCATAGCATTTATGACCTTTTCTTAGCATGGTAGCGTAAGTTTTTCATTGAAAAATGAATTGTTTTAAAAAACAAAATTGAATTAAAACATTTTTCTGATGAAGAAAACATGTTTTACTTCTTTATATCACCTAAAATGTCAGCAGAGCACTAAAGAATGCACATTTTAAAAATAATTTATGCATGCTTCTGCTATCATAAATTACATCATACACTTACTTGCTCGCACATGTGTGAACACGAGTACTCATAAATGGCCGGTGTAAATCTGAACTGTTATAACCTTTATTTCTTATTTTATGTCATTTTTGTTTATTTTCTGTCACATCGTATCTTTTTTAAAGAACCTATGTCTCAAAAATGAAGCATTTCATTAAATTATTTTGATCTAATTCAATACGCTCTTTTAAACAGCTGAAAAAACTGTTTATCTATAGAGGTGAACTATATGATCTCTCTTTAGCAATAAAAGTACGAAACAATTCAAGACAGTGTGATTTTATTTCCCCGGTCTTTGGGCAAACGGAATCTTTCTGTAATTGACCTCTCAGAAAATGAGTTTCCGCATTCTTGGATTTCTTAGATCCCAAGAAAACGGAGCTTTATTGACGTCAGTAAGAGGCCCAGCCAATTAGAGAGTCCGAACTGTGTAGCTGTAGCTCAGGAAATCCCACAGATCTTTTTCTGTTGATTTAGCTGCACTTTTGAGTGGCAATTGTAGTGGAAGTGGCAGCTCTCTGACGTTTGTTGACGATCGAAAGTGGTGGTTAAAGAGATGATTATAGAATGTTAAACTTGGTAACGAGTATTAATTTGCTAATAAAAGTGATATGGAGGGGCTTCATGCTTATTTTATCTCATGGTGTCTAAGTAAACAGCTTATTCATTGTTTGCGCACATATTGCCCTGTCATTTTATCTTGTAAGCTATTTCTCGCGCTCTGAATTCATCAGAACTTAGAACTTATGCTGCAATCTCCCTTGTGCAATGTATGCCACGTCACATATCAGAATGCAAGGTCTGTCAGAAAAGTATCCGACATTTGCAGAAGAAAAAAATAAACAGATAAATCTAGACAAATCGTTAAAAACTAAATACCTCTCAAAGTATAATGCAGACTTTTCTGCTTGGAACTCCCCACCCTACTTCCAATGATACTGCCATTGTTGAAGACATTCCGAGTAGGTCTGTTTCATTAAGGAGTTTAGCTTGGCGGTCTTGCAGTCAAAATACCCTCTCTTGTGTGAAATATCATTAATTTCAACCGTCTCTTGAGTTGAGAAACAGCCAAAAATCGTAAGAGGCCATATTAGGAATGTAAGGATCATGTTCAATCCCAGAAATCGTTTTTGATTTTATTTTTATTTATTCATTTTTTGCGAAAAACGTCTAAATCAAGTGTCAAACACAGTTCTCGAGAAATGCTCTCTGACGAAATATCACTAAAACTACTATATTGATATAAAGCGGAACAGTGTAACGTTTTAGCCGGTCTTATAAGATCTTCCTCGACGGAAGTTTTCTTGAAATTCCTTACTGTGCTCCAAAACGTGATAAAATTTAACGTTTTGATGCATATGTTTTAAAGCTGTAATTTCAGAAACAAATTTATTTGATCTCATATTATTCCAGATTCTTATAACTTCGCCATCCGAGAATTATTTGAATTTGGAATTATGTCTCAATTCAAAAGCACATCCAACCGTTGCAAGTTTCTTGCACGCCAAGGATTATTTGTGTGCGCGACTGTCAACAAGAATGTCTGAAATTTGCATTACGATAGTTTGGCGCTTCAACTTCACAAGCTATTTTTATTCATTAAATTTTGCAGTAGCTTCGAACACAAGATTTTTTTCTCAATTTTAATTCAGTTGAATTCAATTTCTATTGTTAAGTACATAATTAAATATAGCTTTCACAAATAAATGTTCAACCATGAAGATAAAAAATGCCGTGGAAATAAAATAAGTAATTACGAGGACAACAGTATGTCATTCGAATAAAAATCACGCCAGTATGTCATATGAATAAAATAAATATTCTAATTTTGATGTGAATAAAATAGGCATACTTTTGAATGCCATGAGAACAAAATCTATACTCTAGTGTGCCATATGAACAAAATAAATACCCTAATATATCACCTAAAAATAAATAAAAATTTTGGTGTCATTATTGGTGGTAAAAATTTGGTGGAGATTTCAAAATTTCGGAAAACCAGAAAGCATTCCAAATCAGAGAAGGTTAAACCTTTTTCATTAGAAGGTTGCTTCTCCTTGTCAGAGCTCACATACAATTTAGATATACTGTCAGCTCCGCTTAAACGAATACTGTCGGTTGCAAGAAATATTATTCGACTAAGCGAGGTATGTATTTTTTTAAGAGGGGATTTTTAACATTGCGTCTATGGCATGGAGAAATACAGTCGAGCCAGAATATCACTTAAAGGAATATCCCGCTTAATGTAATACATTTTTAATGTACCAAACCATTGAAATGCATTATTTTCATCCTGGATAATGGAATATACCGCTTATTAGAATATTTTTTCGTGGCAAATGGCTATTCCATTAAGCGGGTTCGACTATATTCGGTTCCGGGATGCTTTATTCGCATAAGCGGGGTATTCGTTTATCCGTTACCCGATTAAGCGGGAATAACTGAATTAATTATTTTTTCCCCAAATAACATGAGAAAACAAGTAAAACGAAAAAGAAATTTCCAAAACAAGATTTTTTAAGATAATTTCTACATGCCTATTTCATCAATATGAAGTGTCCATCTGCTTTTTAGAAATCAAATTCTGATTATTCGGCTCTAAATGTGCAACATATACATATCAAATGAAGCTAACAGTTTTTGTAGATTCCAGAACATAGTTTTCGATTCATAACATTGAGTATTTCAGCCGCTAATAAGAATCAACTTCGCGAGCCTCATGTGGCTCATGGGGCCTAAGTTAAGCACTGTACTAGATTATGTTAACCAATTTGCTTGTTGTTAAAGTACGCTTAAAATGTTACTACTGTCTCGCCGTCAATCCTCAAAATTTTCCACTTGGAGGGAATAAAATAATTTTAAATATTAGTTTAGAAATATGTTTTTAGACAACACATTTAAAAAATTGTCACAAAACTCTTTATAAAGTTGTATACAAATTGAAATGCTTTCCATTAGAATTCATGTGTGTGTAAATTTATATCTCATTAGAAATATCTCTTTAATCGGAGATTTCTTTTTTGTACTATATTGATTAATCCTCCTGAAGCATAGCCTCCTTAAGCTCCTAATTCATAATGGCTTTTTTAATGAACCCATTTGAGGTTAAAGGTTTATGTTCGAATAAGTACTAACTGTTTGTATCTTTCTTAACAATGTTGCATTCCTATTCCTCTAATAACAGTATTTTCTTTTTTAGCCGTGCGGATTTTTGGAGGAATCCGTCCATTACTCGGCCATGGAGGACATGTGGAGTTGGGAAGCGGCACAAAAATACTGCATCTGTATCGTCCTGCCAGAAGGCTCTCTACTGCTCCAGGTAAAAAAGAAAACCGCCTTTTCGTTTACATGTAGGGGATTGTGGCGAAAAGTGAAATAGTTAAGAAAACTTACTGTTTTTAACATGAAAAACTGCGATTCTTTAAGAAACTAGGAGTAGCGAAAAAAAAAAGACGAATGTATTTCGTTACTATTTTTGCATTGGAATATTATTTTTCATTTTTTTGCAGTGAGTTTTATCTTCAAACAAAGGTGAAAAATTTTCACTTTAAAAATTAAAGGGGCAAAAATAAAATGTTTTTCTAATGAAAGATTTTCGATTTGATCATTGAAAATATATTTCATAAAATGAATGTATAAATAAATGAGACAATGAATAAATTAATAAATAACGAAGGAATAAATGAATAAATAATGAAGGAATAAATGGAAAAATAAATAAATTTAATTAATATACAATAGAAAATAGATAGGAGACCTTCCAGGAGCGTGACCTAAAGAAAGGGGAACAAAACCCCTAAAAATTTCAGTAGCGCAATTTGCGCTCCTCAGTCGGACATTCCTGACTTAATGAATCACATACTCATTTCGTCTCCCCCTCCCCCCGAAATTCAATGGCATACCCCTCGCAAATGCTTCTCCGAAATATCACCCCCTCCTAAAATTTTCAATGGTGCTTCGTGCACTATGGACTTCGACCCCTGATCTTACTCATCAAATAGCAATTCGGATTTTACAGGTTTATACATAGCATAAAAATGATATAACCATGTGAATTTGTTTATAATTTGGAAAGAAAATGGCAGAAAAAGGTTGATTTACTTTGAAACTAGCTCAATATAAATTACCCGTAACAAATCAGACAATAAATCTTTTTGAAAAGGAAAACAAAGATGAAGTGACGCAGCAAAGGTTATTCAAAGCAAAATTAATTCTTTGGAGTGGAAACAAAACTAGGCAGATGGTTTTTTTTTTTTCCTTTTTTGTCCCTTTTATAAATTTTTACTTTCTTCTATATCTAATATATAGAAGAAAGTATTGGTTTCGTGAAAATTTTCGAATGTCGAATTTTGACGGATTTGCACGTTTTGAGGTGCGCTGAGTCCATTTCGACCATTTTTGGAAAATGTCTGTCTGTGTGTCTGTCTGTGCGTGAGTCTGTGCGTGAGTCTGTACGTGTGTGACCAGTTTTTGTGGCCGCGCTAGAGCAAAAACTACTACATGAAATCGAACAAAAATTTTTGCACATATGTACCACTATGTGAACTGGTGCACCTGACTTTTTTTAGCGAATTCCTCCAAGGGGGGTGGAGCAATCGCACGTGTTCTGCGCGGGTGATTGCTATATCTCAGGAAGTAACCGGCGGAATCAAACGAAAATCGGTCCAAAGGTGGACCCTACTAAGTACAGGTGCTGATTCAATTTGTTTGTCAATGTCTCGAAGGGGGGTGGAGCAATCGCACGTGTTCTGCGCGGGGGTGACTGCTATATCTCAGGAAGTAACCGGCGGAATCAAACGAAAATTGGTCCATGGGTAGATCCTGTTGAGTACAGGTGCTGATTCAATTTGTGTGTCAATATCTCGAAAGGGGGTGGAGCAATCAAAAGTGCTTTTTTTGTCATTGCACCTACTGTATCTCGGGAAATATTGCTGCGATTTGAATGAAATTTGGAATAACACTAACCCAATAAGGAAGCAAGCATCGATTAAATTTTGGCGCCAATCGCCCCAGGGGGAGGGTGGGGTGATTTTTGCGCTTAGTCAACAATGCGAAAAATTAATTCATAAAAAAATAGCTTTCGCGCTATTTAATTATAAAAGCATCTGAAAACTTTCAATGATTTGAAATTTTTAACTGTTGCCAATTTCTTTTTACTAACAAATAAAATGTTTGAAATTAATCTAAACAAGGCTTTTGCAATGATTTCCAATTTCGCTCATTGATTCTGCATTTGCAGGGCTATTATGATAATTGGGAAATTGGAGCTGTCTCCAATTATTCGGGCGAGTACGTATTTTATTTTGTAACCGGAATTCATAAGATAGATATAGAAGAAAGTTTCGTGACGGCCACGACAGCTAGTTTAAAAATGCATTTAATTGATCTTGATACTCCCTAATTGAGAAATGGTCTGTAGCTAGGTTTAACCATTCTAACTACTATACAACCGATGGAAACCTAAATCAAAACTCTATAAAAGAACACGGAAGAGCTCTCTTGCCTATCGATTGGCAACACTTTAGTGTCAATATACTGCGGAGGAGACGAAAGAAAATTTTTGCCAACGCAACAAATCACGCTTATCAAATACAGCGGAAGACAAAAGCCTGTCAAAACAAAAGGCACAACGACACAAATCTCGCTCTGGGGTGGGTGACGTTTGGTTGAGGTTTCTTGGAACTGTGTGTGTCTCTCTCCTTTTTGGACCTTATGGGGGGAGACAGCTGTCGAAAAGAACACGGAAGTCGTGACAGGAATTGTCTCCGCGGGGCGATTGACATGAAATTTTCAGTTTGCCAGAATGCGTTTCAGTTTTGGTTTTTGTGGGGCTCGTGTTATTGACTTCGCTTTGAGGAGTTCTGTTTTAGGAGAGGCGGAATCGAAACTTGGTAGGAAGAATATTTCGACAGACGAATTTAGAATGTATTCTCGAGATGCAGTTTTGTGAGTGGAAAAAAATTTGAAATGCACATCGAAGCTACCAGAAAAGCAATTTATTTTAGAAGCTCGAGGCTGAATATTTATATGAAAGAAAATGAAGTTTGGTTTCAGAAAATGGCAATGATAAAGCAATTGTTCTGTCTAACGCATTGCTGTGCAAGACAGTAAACACTATTATTTAATAGAGAACACACAATAGTGCAGCACAAAATAGTTTTCAAGATATTTTGTTTAATGAGCACATTCACAGTCACTCAATTACAAAATTCTTCATTAATATAATTCCATTGCTACCGTAGCAACGGTAGATGCGTCCGCTTGTTGCAGACGACCAATAAAAAAATAGCGCAGATTATGATAAATTAGTTTGGAGGGTAAATTCTGGCACGATTAATTAAATTCTCTTCAGTACTCTAGATTGCACAAAATTTATAAACTAATTTAAAATGTACGGGGAGGGTTAAATATGCATACTAGGGTGTCCCAAAAAAACCGAAAGTCGGAATTTTGTAACGCATACCCTCTTATTTTTTTCCTTTTACATCAAAACAATTGTAAAAAAAGTTTCATGTAATTTGAACAACGGTAACCCGTGCCGACTTGCTTCCGAAAGTGCGAACTAGCCCTTTTTCACTAGGCCCAATCGGAAAAAATTTTTTTCGGAAATTCAAAATTCCATGTTGATAAAACTCTTCCTCTAGATCCCAACATGTCCCAAAAAATCATTTATCCAAATTAAAAAATATTTAGGTACCCCAAACGAGGCTTAAAATTCATGATTTTCTTCAAAAAAAAGCTTTTTTCTATGTATTTTGTAAACAACGAAAGATAAATTTTAAGAAATGATCAAGATGAAAAATATGAAGCATAAAGTATATAATTAGAGCTAAATATAAATTTTTTCTCTCATTTTATATTTTTTTCTCCCGGAAATTACTCAAAAATTCAGGTTTTTCAAGTTTTAAGTTAAATTTTTCCATTTTAAATACTACATTTTTTTTATTATTCATCTGAAAGTATGTTCTTTAGTGTTTTGGAACTTGATATTTTCTTTAAATGTATCTGTAATTTAAAATAAATAAATAGTTAAAATAAATAAATTGAAAAAAGAAATATGAAAACGATTTATTAACAACATATATTTACTACAATTATTGCAGTAAAATAAACATTACTAAACATACTATCGTTTTAATGTTTGTTTATTGAAGTCAGAGTATATATTTCGGTGCTCTTGGACGCAACACAACAAAAATTGTTTTTGCTCCTCATGAACTGTTAGCAAACCATGACAGTCCTGCATCATTTTTACAGCTCTTTCAGCTGTATCATTTACTGGTCTAAACACTGAGACCATCCTTTTTCCTTCAAGGAATTAAGTGTTCTTCGCCCATAGAGAAGGACTCTCATTGAGAAAACTATCATCAATTTTGAGCCTAGTAAGCAAAGGCTATCTTTTAAATGATATGAACTTATCAATTGTTTTCTCTGCAAAATAATAAAATAACAGGTAACAAATGCGCGATATGAGGAAGTAACTAATTAAACAATTAGTTACTTCCTCCCCCATTTTTTTCGATTCGGCTCAGTACACAAGTACTAGTTTACACTTTCAAGCACAAGTCGGCACAGTTTGTAATTTCTGAAATTACAATAAACATTTTCGACAATCATATTGATATTAAACAAACATTTATTCAATTTTTTAAAGAAATTAGGTTCCCAGCACGAGGCATAAAATTTATATATTTCTCTAAATATTAGATTTTTTCTATTTATTTATTGCATCATTTGTGAATTTTAAATTGCAGATACACTTAAAGAAAATATCAAGTCCCAAAATCACTGAAGAACAAACTTTCAAAACAGTATTTGCAGATAAATAATTAAAAAAATGTAGTAGGGGAATGTGTGGCAAAGTGAAATAGCACGGCAAAGTGAAATGGTGAAATATTTTCCCAGCTTGCAGTGTAACCTATCTAGCAATATTTTAACCAAGTTCCTAGACAGATAGTTAATTCCTGTCAAAAAATAAGTAGCTCCAAAGATCAATGAAAAATTATACAAGCCATTTTGAAAATTTGATACCTTTATTGTAATATTCGTGGTTTTTCAAAAATATTTCTTGTTATTATAAAAGGATAAGATTTTTGTAATTATCATCCAAACTATTAATTGAGAACTACTGATATCCAGTGCAGTCCTTATTTAGTTAAAATTAGGCATTTTTTTATTTTTAATGTTCAATGTAATCAGTAAAGTGCACGCGGGGCAAAGTGGGTGGGGCAAAGTGAAATAGTTCATTTCGTTTACTTATTCATTCATTTATTAAATCACTCACGTATTTCTTCATTTATTAATTCATTTACATTCTTTTACTTAATTATTTACTCATTCATTAACTCATTTTCTTATTCGATCTCTATTTTATTCATTCATTTATTTTTTCATTTACTTGCTCATTCGTTTATTTTTCGTTAATAATTATTTTTTCGTTTATTTACGCATTCATTTGATGAAAATTACTGTTAATCGTCGAATTGAAAAATTTTCATAACAAAAATATTTTATTTTTCACTTTGCCCCATGTTTTTTTGAAGTGAAAATTTTTCACATTTTTTTAAAGTTCAAAATAACTGCCAAAGATGAAAAATAATATTTCAACGAAAGTATTATCAAAAAAACATAATTCCTTCTTTATATACAAAAATTTTTAGAGCAAAATTCCCATTTGTTCCTTTTGCAGTAGGCAAGTAAACTTAACTATTTCATTTTGCCCCACATGAAAAATGATCAAATAAGCTTTGTGCTGAAATACAATTGAAATTAAAAACCAACGTAAATAAAGCACAAATTAGGTAGAAAGTACAGCATGTACTGCGTACATGCTGTACTTCTACCCAATTTGTGCTTTATTTACGTTGGTTTTTAACTTCATTTGTAAAAAAATGTGGTATTTAAAGTGAAAAAGTTTAACTTAAAACTTGAAAAAACCTTAACTTTGACTAATTTAAGGAGAAAATAAATATAAAATGCGAGAAAAAACTTATATTTAGCTCTAATTATATACTTTATGCTTCATATTTTTCATCTTGATAATTTCTTAAAATTTATCTTTCGTTGTTTACAAAATACATAGAAAAAAAGCTATTTTTTGAAGAAAATTATGAATTTTAAGCCTCGTTTGGGGTACCTAAATATTTTTTAATTTGGATAAATGATTTTTTGGGACATGTTGGGATCTAGGGGAAGCGTTTTATCAACATGAAATTTTGAATTTCCGAAAAAAGTTTTTTTTCGATTGGGCCTAGTGAAAAAGGGCTAGTTCGCACTTTCGGACGCAAGTCGGCACGGGTTACCGTTGTTCAAATTGCATGAAACTTTTTTTACAATTGTTTTGATGTAAAAGGAAAAAAATAAGAGGGTATGCGTTACAAAATTCCGACTTTCGGTTTTTTTGGGACACCCCTAATGCATACCTATGTCACCGACGAAGCGGCTGATTTAAATAGCTGGGTACTAGATTTGTTTTTCAGGAAATACATATTTTCCTAACGTTACGGGTTCCTTGCTTTGATCGTAATAGTACATTTGACTGTGATCCACGTTTTTCTTTTTTCCTTTCTTTTTAGCCTACTTTCCCGTTAAAAATAAAAGTAAGACGAAAAAAGTATTAAAAGTAGCTTAATGCATCTAAAAAATATCTCCAAGTTTAAAAAAATATCGCCAAGTCAAAAAAATATCGCCAAGTTAAAAAAATAAAAAGGTAAAATGAATATCGAAAAATTAAAAATTTGAAAGTAGGGTATTGAGATGGGGAATTTGTGTGTCGGTCGGTCGGTCGGTCTGTCTGTCTGTCTGTCCCCCCCTAATAACTTTTGAATGAACATTCCGATTTGGACAAACTTTTTTTTGTTGGAAAGATCTCGGCGAGTACAGCTCATTCCCATATTTGATTTTTCGATTTGAACAATTTTTGGTTCAACTTTGAGCCGTTCAAACAACCTGTCCCGCGATGCTAACTTTTGAGTGAACAGTCCGATTTGAACAAACTTTTTTTTGTTCGAAAGATCTTTTCAAGGATACTTCATTCCCGTATCTACATTTTCGATTTGAACAATTTTTCGTTCAACATTGAACCGTTCAAACAAGCTGTCACCCCTAATAACTTTTGAATGAACAGTCCGATTTAAACAAACTTTTTTTTGTTCGAAGCATCTCGGCAAGGATACTTTATTACCGTATTTAAATTTTCAATTTGAACATTTTTGGTTCAACATTGAACCGTTCAAGCAACCTTTCCCCACCTAATAACTTTTGAGTGAACCGTCCGAATGGAATAAACTTTTTTTTGTTCGAAAGATCTCGGCGAGTACAGCTCATTCCCATATTTGATTTTTCGATTTGAACAATTTTTGGTTCAACTTTGAACCGTTCAAACAACCTGTCCCGCGATGCTAACTTTTGAGTGAACAATCCGATTTGAACAAACTTTTTTTTGTTCGAAAGATCTTTTCAAGGATACTTCATTCCCGTATTTACATTTCCGATTTGAACAATTTTTCGTTCAACATTGAACCGCTCAAGCAAGCTGTCACCCCTAATAACTTTTGAGTGAACAGTCCGATTTAAATAAACTTTTTTTTTGTTCGAAGGATCTCAGCAAGGATACTTCATTACCGTATTTAAATTTTCAATTTGAACATTTTTTCGTTCAACATTGAACCGTTCAAGCAACCTTTCCCCACCTAATAACTTTTGAGTGAACCGTCCGAATGGAATAAACTTTTTTTTGTTTGAAAGATCTCGGAGAGGCTTTCCATACATTCCCATATTTCGCTTTTTGATTTGAACCATTTTTCGTTCAATATTGAACCGTTCAGAAAAAAAATTAACATTAGCGTCTACGGGGAATTTAAGTTAAATGTTGATCCTGAACTTAAAGTCGGATTTCCTTCAAACTAACTTTGTAAGAAAATGGTTTTGATAAATAATGTTTGTAAAGTACTTTTCTGAGTAATCTTCTGTGAGGACTCTGATTCCGACTCCGACTCCGCAAACATGGCGGAAATGCAGGCTCAGAAAAAAAATGACTGACTGTGCAGACGATTTTTTGTTTATTTATTCATTTGTTTTATTTTATTTATTATTATTATTATTTTTTTTTTGGCAGACGATTTTTTTTGTAACAAAAATTTTTCATTCACGAGAACATTTTATTCTTTATTTATATTTAACAACTGGCAACGGATTAAAAGTGAAATTCGAGACATTTTATTAACGGACGAGTTTTTTTCTTTCTTTCTTGGATAAAATGTGTTTTGATGCTCTTTGTACTTTTATTTATTCATTTATTTATTTTATTATTATTATTATTATTATTTTAAAAACGATGGAGGATTTTTTCGACGGAGGAACTGTAACAGTTACACTTTTTAAAAGGTGCGACAAAACTTTATTTATTCGTTAATTACTTTTTACGTGTCTATTTCATCCGCTGAGAGGGGTATATTTTGCTTTTCGAAATCAGCTCTAAGTGCTAGAAAGGTATGTTTGACATAATTTTCAGTCTCAGATAATCAAGAGACTGATGCGAGAATGCCGATGTCGATGTACGGGAAAGTAGGCTCGTTTAGTTCTTGACAGAACTTCTTGTTTAATTCTTCCTTTTTTTTTCTTTTGTATGTTTTTCCTGTCAGGTTTTCGGAGAAGTAGTAAATGATGGAAATTTGCTGCATTAAGTTGGCATCCTCGTGGCTCTATACGTCCCAAGAAAAAGTGCTCAAAAAAATGTCTAACGAGCTATGATACTTATTGGCAATTCGCATTAAATTTAGAGCAACAAATAGATAGTAGTTTTGGGGGGAAAGTAGAGAATTCATTAAACAGCGCACGGTTATATTTTTGAATGTCATAATCAATGAAAAAATGCCTTTAGTTAAGTACACAATTACTGCAATAATTTAACAAATAACCATTGATTGTGACATTCAAAAATATAACCGTGCGCTGTTTAATTTTCTAAAGAGACAGAGGAGATCAAAATAGAGATGTTACCTTTTCGAAATAAACGATTCATTTATACAGCAGTTGATCGACAACGGTTAAGAATAATGTTGACATGATAATTTTAAAAAGAAATACCATAGTTTTTGCAAAGCTGTACAAGGAAATATCCGCCACAATATTCAATTTTGCACTCAGCGTCAGCATTTACGATAGACGCAATCAGTAGAATCTTTAAAACTCTGGGATTTTTAGCGTATAAAAATTCCATAATTAACATAAGCCGTGAAAAATTAAGACAAATCAGCTAAGAGAGGGGGATACGTATTATAAGTATCAAAGTATGCTGTCTTGGCGGAAACAAAGGTCAGTGACTTACGGCGAAATTTCTTGGAACATGTGATGGTGGATTATGTACCAAAATACAGCTGTCACGAGATACAGGAAATGGCGAGAAAAGTTGCACTCTTCCTAGTGCAATGGACGTGCAGTGCGTTATTGTTGAAATTTACGTTCTGTTTTGTTTTTCTTGCATTTATACTGCGATTGAATGCGTAGACAATGCATTACATAAATCTTAGTATGACGATAAAAAAGTTATAAATGTTGCATACAACTGCATAAAAACACTTTTCCGTATTTAAACAGGTTTTTATAGAATAAGTCATTTGATATTGCAAATGTATGAAAATGAATAAATAAATAAAACTGAACGAAATCAGATAAAAGTTCTTATGATTACTATTTATTATATTGCTGTAAATTGTCGAGATTTTTGATCACTGCTGGTGTAATTTTGAAGTCTTCAAATTTATAATTTTCTTTATGAATCACTTGGCTCTGGAACGAGAGGATTCTTTGTTCGAACTTTGTATTACGCAGTTAAGCACTTTGTACTGCAAAATAAGTAAAATAGGGTTACATGTATAAAAGTACAAATAAACATATTTAAAATGAGTTAAAAACTTGGCGAACAGTTGTTTCGAGGCTATAAAATATGCTGTTTGCTGAGTTTTAAATGTGTTTAGTTGTACTTTTGTATATGTTGTTCATTTTACTCAGTCTGTCTTTATAGTTGCTGTTTCGAAAAGTTAGAAAATTAGAGAATTTTTTGGAAATTCGGCTGTGGGGTCATTTCATAGAAAGTGGGACATGCAAGTCATTTTTCAAAACAAATTTTTTGGATAAGTTTTATTTGACTTTGTCAAAAATGTGTTAAATTCTATTGGCAACAGTGGTTTTTTTTGAGATAGCTTAAATTAATTACTAGAAAAAAAAGTTCTATTGAAAGAATTTTTATGATGTGTAACCTGAGTTACCAACGATTTGTAACCTGAGTTACTGAGTGAATAATTAATGAAAAAAAACTCTATATAGTTATTTACATTTAAATGTAAGTTTTAAAATAGCTTAGAATCTATATATTTATGTACAATACTTTGTATCAATCAAAAATTTTAACAAAAGCAGAATTTCAAGTTCTTAGTGAACTAAGTATGTCAGACGTCTGTTTTTGGTAACCTGAGTTACCAAAAGAAATTAATTTATTGGCTAATAATTATTTTATGTATTAACATATTTTGAATTTCCTAAATAAGATAAAAGTAATTTAAAATAAAAAAAAAAACAATAACCTTTCCAAAACATTTTTTTTTTCATTAGAATAAGTGTTAAACCAGACACAAGAGTATCAAATGTAACCTGAGTTACCATAGAATGACCCTGTGTACGCATGATTTTGGTTATTGAGTAACACGAGAGAAGTTTTACTGGTTTTCTCCTCTTCACTGGCAAATACGGGATTGGCACTGTTCGAAATTATCTAGGAAGTCAATTCCCCCCTTAAATGAGCTGCCTGGGTATCCCGATCATTGACTAAATACTGCAGTCCTGTTTTTTAACTTTCCAAATAAAGCTTTAAATTAGCAATATTAGGAGAATGTGGGGTAAAATAAAATAGCAGGGCAAGTGAAATGGCGAAATATGTTCACAGTTTGCAACTTTACCTATCTATCAATATTTTTACTATGCTCTTATAGATACAGTTTATTCCAGTCAGAAAATAAATACCTCTAAAGACCAAGGAATATAATAATACTCCTTTTCAAAATTTCATACAGATACTGAAATATTTTGTGATTTATCAAAAACAATTACGTTTCTGTTGTTAACAATATAAATACTGAGGTCTACTGATGTTCCAAGGCAGTATTTATTTAGTTATTTTCAGGAATGTTTTGCACACTTTGTCCAATGAACGAAGAATCAAGTGAATGGCTACAGTAAAATAGTTAATTTCGTTCACTTATTCATTGATTTATTAAATCACTTACATATTTATTCATTAATCGATTGTATTATATTCTTTAAAATATTATTTGACTTATTTATTCAATAATGCACTTATCTTCTTATTCATTCACTATTTTATTCACTCATTTACGCTCATATGTTAATTAATTGATTTCCGCCATCTTTGGGGACCCGCTGACTTGCTTTAATGTGTAATGCAACTTTTAATTATTTATTTTGACAAATGGCCTTTTTGGTATGAAACAAAGTAGTTTAGGAAAAATATGTTTTTTTCTTTATAATAAGACATAAGAGGCCTTTCGACCTGGAAGTGAAAGCTAAAAATACAAAAAAAGGCAAAAATGCATTGTTATTTAAAAACGAAGCCAAATGAATAATTATTTTAGTTCATATAGCAGAAATGACACGTGATTTTCTGAATACTTAGGCTGAAAATTATTCATAACCATTTAATTGAACGGGATAATTTTTTCTAGTAAACTGCAATACTTTTCTCCCTAAATTTACACAATATAAAGCTACGTATTGAGTACTTTTTTGGTCTTATTTCATGTAATTTTTGTAGTAGTAATTTCATAGCAGTAAGAATTAATTTCTTGTGATTTTTTTTTTTTTGCAAACAAAAACTAAAATGATTTTTCTTCATTCAAGTTGATTTTTTTTCTAATAAAAAAACAAACTTTTTTAAATTGTTTTGGAGCAAAAAAAGCTTTTCTCGCTGGATTAAAATCTAGTAACCTTGATATGTATGCATTTACCCCTTTGCTTTCCTTTTTTCCATCTGATTTGGAATGATCTGTTCTGAGGAAGAACCGACATTCTTTCTTCTGTAATCTGTTGTTCCGGTAGTAATTTAATTGCCAAAAGAATTCATTTTTATTTTATTATTTTTTGAAAACAAAAACTACATGTAATTTTCTTCATAAAAGCTGCCTTTTTTCTTATAAAAGCCGACTCTTCTCTGAATCAGTTAAAAGAAGAAATAACTGGCCGGCTCTTTGCCAACTGGTCAACTAGCTAAAATGTGCAGCCTTGATATGTATCCATCTGTCCCTTTGTTTTCTGATTTTTCCACTAATTTAGAACTATCCGTTCTGCGGAAGAACCAGCACTCTTCCTTCTTCCTTCTCTTAAAAACTACGGAGAAGCGGCGCCGACTTTGTTCTCCAGAACTCGAATAATAGCATCTCCAGAAAGCCGTATTTGCATGAGGATAGCTACGTACAGTATTGACATTTGGTTCCGGACGGGAGATTTTCTGAGAAATGAGCCGAGCACCACGTGTGGAGAGAGAAGTTTCTCTCTTTGTTTGTATAATTTCTCTTCTCTTCCGACTTCTGTGTAAGTGGCGTTTTTATCCTTACCAGGAATCGGAGAGTGGTTGGGTTGGAATCCCTTCCGACTCCTTTCGTTGGAGATATTTATATTTCCGGCGCACTTTCTCTTTAAAATATCGTTTCGCTTTCCGAGCAAAGGAGGGAGTTATTGTTTGAGAAGACAATGTTCAAAATAATTTTCTCGGAATTTAGCAGTTAGGCTGCACGAAATCCGTCTGGGTGAAACTACTTAGATCGACATTGGAGAAGTTTGTTTGGGCGAAGTAGATTTTCAATGTTGACGAAAAGTGTTTAGTCTATGAATCCCTAGACCAGATACAGGTAACTTTGGTATGAGTTTGAGCACTTTTTATAGACATCCAAAAAAAAAAAAAAAACTTCCATATTCTACACCTGTAGTGCCTAATCTTTTATAAACTGAAGGTCGCAACTCATATTAAAATGACGCCCCCAAAACACTTAAACCTTTTAAAATCTTTAATATTTTGCTAATTAACACGAGAAAACATGAAAAAAGATGAAAGTTTACTTACGGAGAATTGTTATAATCATTAATTGATGCTTATTTTATTAGTTGCATCTCTTTTAAAGAAACGAAGTGCTGAATATTTTGGTCCAAAATTGTGGTTAATAGCGCCCTTTGAGTTGAAACTCTGATCAAAACAGCGGGCCACATAGGCCAGCTCCATCGTCTGTATGTGACCCATTGGCCGTAGGTTGGGCATCACTGTTCTTCACTAACCATTAAAAACTTAAATTAGTCGAGCAATTACTCCCAAAATACTAGAACAAGTAATAAAAGTTGCAACTGAAATATTTTTGCCTACAGCAAATTGTTTTTAAATAATATATTTGGGGAGACAATCTACCGATGGTTAAGAATCACTGGACTTCCAAAAATGTCCTTAGGCAAATTTTGCCTGGCAGTTCAGCAAATTTAGACACAATTTTAGTAGTGCAATTTTTAAATGACCCAATGTCACTTTTCATCAGATGCAAGTATCATGCAAGTAATTTTATCATTCGGCAAAATTTGGAGTCCCCTCTGGCAAATTTAGAATTTCCACCCCCCTCAACTCTCTCCCAAAAGTTAAAGCTCATTGGGTTACTGATCGCTGCTGTAAAATGTATCAGTTATTATTTGCAGAACAACTTATCAGTTAACTGAGAAAATGTGCTAGAAAAAACAATTTATAGCTATTTAATTTTTGCTATTGAGGCAAAAAATTATGAACGGAGTGGGCTTTATTTATGAGAAAAATCTTGAGAATATTTATCTTTCTTTACTTATAGCAGAATTTATTTTATTCCAGCATTATAAATAAATGCACCCTGTTACACTTGAAGATATCCTATAATATACTCAACCTTGATCGTAGTTTGAGGGCAACTTCGAAAAGCAAACTAGAAAGTAATTATACCGTAGTGGCTCTAGACGGTTTAAGTGACATTTAATACTCGCTGCAGTTTGTCTATGTCAGTCACTTTCTGCACTTTGATTAACGAAGGTAAATGCAAACAAAAACAAAGCCAGAGTCAATTTCGATAGAGAGAGAAATTTATGCTTTTTCAGTAGATTTAGATTTTTATGTTTTTTTTTTTCTCATGTTATTGAGTGACAATGTATTTCACACAATGTGCTTAGCAAATTGTAAGAAAAAACTGCAGTACTACTAGAAAATCTCTAGTAAACTTTATTTTCATAAAGGTTTTTGCACTAAAAATTTCATATAGGTTTTTATAAGAAAAAAAAACTCTAGTAAATTGGACTTTTATAAAGGTTTTTATTTAAAAAAAAAAGACCCTAGTACTTGAAAATTTTTAGTAAACTGGACTCTTTCATAAAAGTTTTTACTATAAAAAAATAATCCTAGTACTACTAAAAATTCTCTAGTTCACTGGACTTTATTAAAGATTTTTACACTAAAAAATAACCTCAGTTCTGCTAGAAAATCTCTAGTAAACTGGACATACGCTAAGTTTTCTAGTATGAAATTTGTTCTTCAGTAAAGTAGTCAATTTTACTTAAAAATAGCTGTATCGTTGTTAGAAAAGTGTATGAGTCCAGTTTCCTAGATGTTTTCTAGTAGTACTACACTTTTTTTCTACAGTGTAGTAACGATACAGCTTTTTTTGAACAACATTGTAACAATGCAGATTTTTTTAAAAACAACATTGTAACGATACAGCTTTTTCGTAAATAATGCTACTTAAGAAGAAACTATCGTTATTAGAAAGGTTTATAGAATCCCAGTTTCCCAGAGATTTTCTTGTAGTTTTCTTTAGTGTACAATATGCTTAACTACATAACATTCTCGTCATAGTTAATCCAACTAATTAAAGACATTCAGATGAGTTACAGATTTTCAAGATAATTTTGATTCACAGTTTCCCTATTTTTTATTGCCCCATTCATTATGCTTTACTATGGATATTGCATCTCTTGATATAAAGTGAAGATACATTCTTAAATCAGTTATTCCTAATTCAAATGAGCTGCAAGAAGAGCTGCAGTATCTTTCTAATGGCTGTTGAAAGAGGTAAAACAGCTTGCGTAGGATGTGATGTCTAATGAGGTCCGCACAAAACTGAAATGTTTTACCTCTTTAGTAAATTTCTTAGAAAATACCGCTATGTCAAGTACTCTAGCTCTAGAATTGTGAATAGTTATCTAAATTAAGAAGTAGCAGCTGTAAAAAAAAATATAAAAGAAAAATACTAATCTGCTTTAAACCATGGATGTTATCTTTCCGTAGAGGGTTACTTTGAACCACGTGAGAAATGGGATGTAGAATGGATTATTTTTTTAACAAATGTATTGCAGCGTTGACGCAGAAGAAAAAAAAATCTCAATTTTTAAGTGCTCCCCATTATTGTTTCATAGCATCGCATTTCTGTTATTTATTATATTGTGTAGAATATGACAATGCAGGACAAGAGATTTGAACAACTTCAAATTGGCATTTGAAATCGGCTTTCAAACAAAATTATGTTGAAAGTGTGCAAATCTTTTATACCACAAAAGCCCTGTTGTCATACCCTACGATTTAAGAAAACCTTAACTGAACTAAATATACATGTTAGGAAACAAAAATGTTTTTATTTAACGTGATTCCGTTTCTTTAAAGGTTACAGAACCTCCTTATTTGATTATAAACAGTCCTTGTCCGTTTCTGCGTCAATCCCACCATATTGCAGCAGTGTTTTGGTTCCTGCGCAAACGTTTCGTCTTGCGAGAGGAAATAGAGATGCTCTAAAAAAGATTTTTCTTGTCGGTGCTAACAAACTGTATCCTTGACGGGAACTCTTTTTAAGACATGCCACCTGGTTTTTGTAACAGTGGCCGTTTTTGTGGCATGGCTACTTGAAGCTGTGGTAATTTTTTCGCCGCCAAAGTAAAAAAGTAGTTCTTAACTTTACTTTATAGCGCTGCATGTTGCATGCTTGAAAAATGTATTCGGATGTTTTAGAAAAATATCTTAAATGAAACAGGAGGTGGTGTAAATTGAAAATATTTAAAAAATGCATTACAGTCCTTCTAATACCCGTGCCTCACTTATTCTAAATTCCAAACAGCAAAAACCGATTTTATGTTTGAAAATCACAATTGAAAAGCCTGCCTGAAACGATTTAAATATAGAGTGATGGACAAAATTACAGACTCATTTTTTTTAATTTGGTTTAAACCATAACTTATATCTGGTTAACATGTTTTTCTTTAAAACAAGGATAAATAATTGCGGTGGGGGGGGGAAGTCCCAAATTCAGAATTTTTCACCATTATGTGAAATCTGCACAGAAGTATAAACTCAAAAGTAAAAAATGTTGGCTCACTATAAAATTTTGTTCAAATAAGTAAATTCAAAGGCTAAATATGAAACAATGATGCTTTTGCTGTCGTTGAGTGTTTTATTTTTCCAAACTAATGGAAAATGCTAAAATACACTGCTTGACAGAATTACACTCAAAACATTTAAACCTGATAAGATATTAAAATCGCTCGTTTTTTAAATCACATTATTTTTTGCATTAAACATATTAGATATGATGAATTTTATAAATGTTTTATCTGCATTTTAACGAAATAGCAGTAAATTATGTTAAGTTATGATTAAAACAAAGTAAAATAATGTTAACTTACAATTTGTCCAGCAGTGTATTTTGGCGTTTGATGATTAATTTTGCAAAATAAAACAACAAACGATAGCTAATGGCGATATTAGGTTATGTCTGGTCTTTGATTTAATCATTCGACTTTTTTAAAACCGTAAGCCAATATTTCTGACCTAGGAGTTTATACTTTGCTCCACGTCTCAAATAATGGAATGCGTAATGATAAAAGGTTAAATTTTGTCATTTCCATTAACCTATGTTATTTTCTTAGCTTAATTGATAAGTCACCCTGAAGATCAAGCTGTAATGTAGTCCGACCAGTGACACTCCCCGGTGAATGAACACCTTGTTTTTTTTTTTTTTTTAAGTAAGGTTTTTAAACATTTAAAGATGAATTGGAGTAATAAATGTTTTCTACACATTTCCAAAAAGAAAACGTCTAGAAAATGCTGCGTTTGTTCATTGGTTGGGGTGTTCCTTTACTGGTTCAGGGCATATTTTTTTTTCATTTCAACCTCCTAAAACACCTGTTGAAGAGTCTCTTCACAAACGTTCTCCCAATTAAAAAAATAATAAATAATTATCTATATCACCTAAATTGTTTTTGCTGCCATAGGACAAATGCTACAATTTTTAACCATGCTATGAATTTTCGGAAACGAAATTTCGCTTAGGGGGTGTTCATTCACTTGTCGGTCTACCCTATCTTCATTCTACTATTTTTGGGGGAAATCAGAGATTAGTTATGAAAGTACCAGTAACTTACATTTTACTTTAGCACACTTCTTTTCCTTGTTATCTTTATCACAACTTTGGGTAATCCAAATTTTTTGTAGTTCGAACTGACAGGCAGCGGTCCTACTTAGCTCGGATTTGTGGGGTTTTACTGCACTTAGGTTTAAAGTTGTTTCGGAATGTTGAACTGCTTTTTCCTCGGAGCTCTCAGCTTCTTGCGAAATCAATTCACAATCAATCAGTTAATATCATACTAAACTTTCTAAAAAGTTTTCTTGTATTTAGAAAAATAATAATTTGTTCGTGTAGCAGGTATGACCGCAAGGTCACTCCCGTCATACGAGCGAATCATTTTTTTACAAAATTATTTTTTTAAAAGTTGATATTTCATACTGTAACGCATAATGTTTTCTTATATTCTAATATATGAAAATTAATAGCCAAGGTTTAAAATTCTCAGAACAAAGTTCAAATACAGCCGAACCTCGTTAAAACGAGCTGCAAAGGACTTATAAAATTAGTTTCAATCAAACACAGGCTCGTACATTTACGGGGAGGCGGCAGGGGGGTCAATTGCCTCCCCCCCCGGTTTTGAGAAATTAACGTATTTACATGTAAGTGGGCGTGGTTTTTGTTGTTTTCTATTGAAATTGTATCGTGTTTTCACCCTTTCGCCCCCCCCTGGAAAACTTGAAATGACGGGCCTGCTTAAACGTAATTCTTATCAGACGAACAATCAGAGGCGGACTGGCTATGTGGGAATTTGGGAAAATGCCAGAAGGGCCGGTCCTTTCCTGGGCCAAAAAGGGCCGGCCCATATAAACCAGACTTTTTTTTATCAAAAAAAAAAAAAAAAAGTATTTTCCGTAAAACTACCAATTGCAAGGCTGCAGAGACGGCAGGAGCAAAATTTCTAGAGCTCGACTGCAGAAAGGGAGCGGGCCATCTATTTCTAATGTTTGAAGAAAGGGCCACCAAAGCAAAAAAAAAGAGCAGATGAACTTTAACGCGAGTATATCAACAATGTACTATAGATGTACTTCTGAATGACCAACAGTTTAGGTCAATTGTCTGTCAGATGCTTATCATTAGAAGGGTTCGTAGCCCATCATGTGCGTGGTTCTCTTTTGTGCCTAGTTAGCAAAAAGGATACGAAGTCTTGTGTCTCTTGCCTCCTGCTAGCCCCGGGTGTAATGAATGTAATACAAGACGTTCGTCAGGGAAGACAGTCCTTCATCGTTCAGACGCACTTCTTGGGGTGAACACTTGACGACATGTATTTACATTTTTAATTTTTTTAATAAAAATATTATTATAAAAATCACTTCAAAATGGGGACAAAAACGTAGGCCTCTGGAATACGCTTTAAATAGATAAGGGTCATTCCATGTCAAGTGATCCAACGTTTTTTACCTTACATTTTTGTATTTCTTTCAAATTTGGCTCATCATTTGTACCCCTTAAGATAATCAAAAATCTCAATTTTTGGATTTTTATCTCTATTATTTTTTCATTTATGAGACTTTGAACTTTGGAAAAACCCTCGTTTTTCCATGGATAAGGGAACATAAAAGGGACCATAACTTGGCACCAAATACAGATAGAACGATTTGGTAAATGGCATTTTAAAGTACGTTAGTTGCCGCTTAATCTGATATGCAACATGACTAATGTGATAAAAATTTTCTTTTTCAAAAAATGAAATTTAAATTTCAAATTTAAATTTCTTGAAAAACATATAAGGAATTTTTTTGAAAAAATTCTCAAAAATTCTTGTGTATTTTATCTATATTTGTACAAATTTTTAGATTGGGATCTCAATGGGATCATATTTTTTTGAATTTTTGAATAAAACTGTATAGGAAAAAAATGATATTTATTAGATTCTATTTATTTAAATACTAAGTTCTCTTGCTTGTGATGGTCTAAAAAGTAGTAAACAAACATGAATATATTTAAAGTGAGCTAGCATGAGCTTATAGAATTGTCAGGTTCACCCCCCTCCCCCCTTCCTCCCCGCACAACCACTCTTTTTTTAATTCAAAACTGCTCAAAATGTTAAAAAAAAAAAAAAAAAAACTCTTTGATACAAAATGAATAGTAAACTTATTTAAAGTTGGTAAATGAGTTTCCTTATAACTAGATCCCCCTCCTCCATCTAAATATACCATTAACGCTGTACTTTTATGACGTCTAACCTGGGGATTGAATTGACTATTATTTTTACTCTAGATAAGTGAGCTAGCATTAACTTGTACATTGGTCAGCTCCCCCTCCCTTCCTTCCTGACCCAGCCATTTTTCCCCCAAACTGTTTAAAATGCTAAAAAAAAGCTTCTTTGATACAAAATGAACAATAAACTTATTTAAAGTTGGTAAATGGGCTTCCTTATAACAAGTCAAAGTACAACCCTTCCCCCACCCAAATATACCATTAACGCTATACTAATATGACGTCTCACCTGGGGATTGATTTGAGGATTATTTCCCCCCTAGGTATATATTGTTTTTCAGACGAAGTGTTTCGTTTTCAATCCGAACTTCACAAAGTGTACTTCCATTCAATATCTGAATTTAAACCTATGGTTCATTTCATCCCCTCCCCAGCACCAAGCTTCAATTTTGAAGGGAGGAAATAAATGGGTCACCGCAAGATCATAGCAAACAGAAAAATAGCACTGTTTCCCCTTGTTCTCATAATGTTTTCCCATTATTTTCACACAAAATTGAAAAGAAATCAAAGTGTCACGTTATATGTCAGTCCTCATCACTGCCTTTCCTTTCTCTTATTGGACAAAGCTCATGAGCTAATAGGAAAGAGTAACAAACAGAACAAACTGAAACACTACCCGACATCAGTAGAGACTAAGGCTTTGAAATGGGGTTAGGCGGGATGATAAAAAAAATAAAAGTTTGGAGTGGGAAGGTAGGGAAAGGGGGGGTGGGGAGCAATCTGTAAAGAAGTGAGGTTGTGCAACATGTGAGGTTGTGCTCAAAAAAGCAGTGTTTGTTTAATATATGTACATAGATATATCTTGCTGCATTACTTTCCTTTACAACAAAGTGAAAACGAACACAAACGATTAAAAAAAATTAAATAACAGCTGCACACTAGATAATGTGGAAAGATAGTTATGGGGACACAGACATATGATCTGATATTTTGATTTATTTTCAGTTTTGTGTGAAAAGAATAGAAAAAACGATGAGAACAAGGAGAAACAGTGCTATTTTGCTGTTTGCTATGATCTTGGGGCGACCCATTTATTTCCTCCCTTCAAAATTGAAGATTGGTGCTGGGGTAGAAGATGAAATGAATCATAAAGTTAAATTTCATATATTGAATGGAAGTACACTTTGAAGTTCGGGTCGAAAAAGAAACACTTCGTCTGAAAAACAATATATATACCTAGGGTAAAAATAATCCTCAACTCAATCCCCAGGTTAGACGTAATATTGGTATAGTGTGAATGGTATATTTGGGTGGGGAGGGGGATACTTCGTCTAGCTATAAGAAAACCCATTTCCCCACTTTAAATAAGTTTACTATTCATTTTGTATCAAAGAGTTTTTGTTTTTTTTTAAACATTTTGAACAGTTTTGAATTAAGAAAGAGTGGTTGTGTGGGAGGAAGGGTTAGGGGGTGAACCCGACAAATCTATAAGCTCATGCCAGCCCACTTTAAACATATTCATGTTTGTTTACTACTTTTTAGACCATCACGAGCAAGAGAACTTAGTATTTAAATAAATAGAATCTAAAAATTATCATTTTTTTCCTATACAGTTTTATTCAAAAATTCAAAAAAATATGATCCCATTGAGATCCCAATCTAAAAATTTGTACAAACATAGACAAAATACACAAGAATTTTTGAGAATTTTTTCAAAAAAATTCATTATATGTTTTTTGAGAAATTTAAATTTGAAATTTAAATTTCATTTTTTGAAAAAGAAAATTTTTACCAAATTAGTCATGTTGCATATCCGATTAAGCGGCAACTAACGTACTTTAAAATGCAATTTACTAAATCGTTCTATCTGTATTTGGTGCCGAGTTATGGTCCCTTTTATGTTCCCTTATCCATGAAAAAACGAGGGTTTTTTAAAAGTTCAAAGTCTCATAAATGAAAAAATAATAGAGATAAAAATCCAAAAATTGAGACTTTTGATTACCTCAAGGGGTATGATTGATGAGCCAAATGTGAAAGAAATACAAAAATGTAAGGTAAAATTTTTCTCAGATTTTGGATCACTTGACGTGGAATGACCCATAAGAAGTTAAAATACAGTCAGCAGGGTTTAAAATTTTACACTGAATACTTAGATTAAATTATTGGAGCTATCAACTTGAAAAATTGCCGATCCTCTAAACGTACCAAAATATAACCTACAATACAATTGCGGTTTTTATTTATTTATTTATTAATTTCAAAATATTTTTTGGTTTTATCCCCCACATCTCTTTGCCCCTATATCATCAAGGGTCTTTCAAAACTGCTTGTTTAGAGCTAAAATTTCGAAAACGAATTTTCGAGAGAGTGTCTCCGATCCCATTCTCCCTATCATAATCGGAGATGATTAGATTTTCGCTTTTAAGATTTCAATTTCGAAAAAGGTCTCTCCCTGGAACCTCGTTTAGATTACCAAAGATTGTCTAAATTGCAATTTTGAGAAGATTAATTCGAAAATTTTCCTTGAATCCTCGTCTCCTGAATTTTACCAAAGATTGTCTAAAACTGCATTTTTCGAGCTACAATTTGAAAAAATTTCCCGTTGGAGGACCGCCTGGACCCCCTTTTCTATACTATTAATTGATGTATAACAGATGCCCTTTACAAATTTCGATTTGAAAAACAGAAGGTTGAGTACCCCCTCGAATTTCACCCCCCCCCCCAACATTTTCCAAGATATGTTTTAAAATACATTTTTAAAACTACAAAATTCGATCTGAGTAATAAATACACTCGCGATTAAACTTATATTAAATTGCATTCTGTTACTGCCCTCAGTGTGGTCTCAGTAAATAAATTTCAAAATTGTTTGGGTATAATAATTTGGAGAAGTTCATGATTTAAGTTAACCGGCAGACACGCCTCCCCTCCACACCGGGGCTGCATCTGAAAAAATATGCCAGGGCTGAATTTTCATCCCAGTCCGTCCCTGCGAACAATACACTGCAAGTCATGAGGTAGGAGTCTGAAATGTTGTTTCTAAGAAGTAATTCGTTTTAAGCGTGTTCGAATTAACGAGGTTCCACTGTGAGTGCGTAAAAATTTCCCACCCGTGAAAATGGATTGAGTATGATATTTGTGCATTTATTACGTCGTTTTTCTCATTTATTGTTATCTAATATGTTTTCAGAGTGATTTATGACAAGTTTGATTAACGATTTCTCCATTTTTACTGCCCACTCATGTTTTAGTAGTGTCATTCTACCTAGTGGCATTTTAAAAACTGTAGAAAAAAACTTATTCATTTTTCCGAAATTCAGATATAATGTGTAAAAACCTTTTGAAATGATTTATTAACCTGTTCAAGATAACTTTCAGTTTACTTTGAAGTATGTGAAAAGTATGAATTTAACTAAATTGTTTAATAAAAGTACTGCAATTTGAGCCAAAAAATAAAGTTTCTAAATGTTTAAAAAATCCCCATTTTTATAACGTTTTTCTAATACTTGCTTTGTTTTGGGTATTTAGTTCGTAGTTGGTGGCTAAACACGCCTTTGAGAGTCCGTAGTACTGGTACGACTCAACTTATCGAATGAAGGTAAAGCTTGGGTATTAAGCAGTTATTTTAGCTACCAGTCTGTTGGTACTCTCATCTTCAACGAGATGACATCTGCCACCAGCTCGGTTACTGTCTGTATCATACTGATGAGTCCTTCGACAGAGGGACGAATTCACCCTCTGGATGGCATAACCAGCCTTCCAGTACATTCCATAGCTCTGCACTGAAAAATAGATGTTGTTTCAACTGTAGAATACAGCTAATTTCACAGTAATACATTGTAAAATTTCTAGTTTTACAGTAGTAGACAAAAATTGCTAGTTTACAGAAATAAACTGCAAAATTGATGGTTTCACAATTTATTACTGTGCAGTTTACAGTTTCAAACTGGAACCTCTGATGCCAGTATTATACTGTTGTTTTTACAGTTTGATACAGCTAATTTAATGATAATATTGCTAATTTTACAGCAATAAACTGTAAAATTGTTAGTTTTACAATTTATTACTATGTTTTTGCTGTTTTAAACTGTAACCTTTGATGCCAGTATTATACTGTAAAAAAAAACAGCTTATTTTTTTCAGTTTGCATTAGGCCTGGTTCAAGGGCGGTAACTTGTTGCTTCATAACCCATGTGATTCAAAGTTTGGTTGGTTGGTTGATTTTAGTTTATTGGCGCAAGAGCTATACTGCGCCAAACGATTGTTTATTTTTTGACATTATTTAAAGTGTGCCTAAATGACTATAGAATATGAAAATGTCAGAGAACGTTGTATCTTTGAGTTGCATGTTTTTACACTTTCTGTAAATTCTTTCAGGTGAACAATGCGTACGTCCGTGATCAGTGGAGGCATTCTCTTTCTTGGAAAGTAAGTGCATATTTCCTTATTTCATTTATGCATAGCTTTGTAGTTAGGGGGAATATGTTAATAATTACTGATTTGGGAGAAAAATTTACAAGTTTAAACTTTACATTATTATTTTAAACTATTGAGAGAGAGCCAAACAATTTACATTAACTATTAAAGCAAGCCAAGAAACACGGTATTATAAATCGTATATCGTAGCATTTGAGCATAAATGAATTGCATATAACTTAAGAGGTTGATTTTCTCCTGACTTTTACCTGGTACTGTTTTTTGAGCTGTCAGAGTGCGCGTGTGTGTGTCTAAAGAATTTTTTTTTAATCAATATTTTGTACGATTTGCTGATTCTTCAATCAAGTTAATTTTTGTATTATAAATATTTTTTTCTAAAACAACTATGAAATTCATAAAAACAGTAACCTGTCAGGTAACTGATTGCACTCGTACTTAGTCGATGAAAGTATCTTTTATGTAACAACCGTTAGTTTTAAATCTAGTGCATCTTATAAACTTAATTGGTTCTTCCGGCTATTCAAATATTCAGATGTGTGTTTGGTTAAACTATAGAGAAAAAAAGCTACGCTTTAAAGTAAAACTGTATGCAGCTGTCCTGTTGCTGACAATGCCTGGAGTCTTAAAAGCATTCGAGCCGAACTTGAAAAAAAGTTTAAACTTATAACTAATGGATACTCGACACGTCATGCAAACTTGCCTGAGGCTGATGTTGATATTCCTTTATTCCAGTTGGGGAGGAACAAATAATCCGTGAAAGTGGAAGAAAAATTGAAAGTAGAACATATTACCCCAAGATACGTTTCTATCATTTTAAAATGTCGAGTGTTTAATCTCTGATTGTTTGTCTGATATTTGATTCGTGCAACATCGGTGAAAATATTCCTTTGAAAACTACAAAATAAGAGAACAAATTCGTTAGAATGTATGAAACTTTCCTCAAAACTGACACGTTTAAGAAATATTCTTAAAATACTCAAATCAATATCGCCTGATTCTGGTCTTAAGGTATTCGAGTATGTTCGGAGCCTAATTACTGAAACCAATATAAAACACTGTAGCATATATTTCGAATTTAAAACTTAAAAAAGATGAGCAATAGAACAGCATTTTTCTGAAAAAAAAAGTAAACATTTACAAAAGAGTTAAAGTTACTTGTTTCTAGGATAAAGTTTCAAATCTGTACCTCAGAACCAGAACGATTTAAGTCCGAAAATGGCGATTTTCACTTTGTTGGGCGATTATCACTCATCATTTTTTCAAAATTTGTGTATTTTGAATTATCAAGTTCAAATCTGTATCATATGTTAGTGTTCTATATTGTAAAGCCAGCTCAAAAATTTTGCTCCAAACGTGTTCGGTAGCCTTCATTGAGTTTTTTTCTTAAAGCTTCAAATACTTTAAGATCTGCGCTTCTCATTCTGCAATTTTTCGCTTACCCCAAATGTTGTCAAGTTGAACGGAGCATCCAACAGCACGAGACTCTCCTAAAAAAAACAAAGAACCCTTGACATCAAACTTCCTAAAAATTTAAAATGCGCAGTTTTTGCCCCCCCCCCTCCTACACCCGCTCTCGTGGGCACACCCTGGCTGATCTGCATAAATTATTGACCGAATATGGTAAGGGCTCCAGTAGTCGGCCATTTAAGAGATCTTTTGTTGATCTTGGCTAACCTAGAACTTTCAGCTATCAATACAGCAACAAAAACAAGGTAAAACTTTAGAATGAACCTTTCTGATAGTTAATCACCTGCTTATTTCAGAAATTAAAAAAAAAATATGTTCCAATACAAGCTGTTGTCAACACTAGTAAATGCTCCAGTAGTCGGCCACAGAATCATCTTAGCTGAAAAATAAGCAGAGTCGCAATCTTGGATGACGGGCACACCATTCAAAATGAAATGACTCATTACTAATTCAAAAAAGTACCCAAAACGTAACTGCCACTGGTTGATGATTGAGGATAGGTACATGAATGTGTGAATGCGTTATATCTGATTTTGAATTAAAAATGTACTATTTATTAGGAGTTTTATGTCATTGTCTCCGACTACTGGAGACTGGCCTACTACTGGAGCACTTACCCTATCTTACTTCTAATTAACTTCTTTATGATTTTCGTATTTACAAATGGAGAAGAATCAATATTTCTTCTTGATAAACGCGTGTACGAAAAGCAATGTGCAGTTTGTAAAAACTAAATAATCAGAGAGAAAAAAAAAATAATTTAAATAAATGAAAGAAACAAAATACGAACTATTGCTGTCATGAATTGAGTGATGAGACTTCGCATTGGGTTTCGGAGTGGAAAATCTTACAGCTCGTTCATGGCGAAAGAGGGCGACCTTTTTTAGTCTCATTACACAGGAGAAAAAAGAAATTTCTTTAAAAAAAGGAAAAAAAAAATGTGATGGCAAAATAAAATACGAGTTTAGTATTTCCGGCTTCATTATAGTAGCCGTGGCCATCCAGAGTCAAGTTGAAAAAGATTGTGCTTGCCACAGTTGTTAAAATAAGTGAAGAGCATTTTCGTGTCTTTTTTTTTCAAACTCATCCGATATGGGTGTTTTCTTATTACGCTATAAAATCAACTTATGTGCACGACAGAAACTAAAACACGAAAAAAGAAATTTTTAGAATTGAAAAAAATAAAGAAAAAAAAATGCATGATGACAGAAAAAAAAACAGGGTTAAATGTGATGATATTAAATGATTCTTGCAGTTTCGCAAAGAAATGATTTGAATTTCCAAATGTTTTTTATCCTAAAAACCCTTTATGTCCCGATGGGACTCAGAAATCCCGCTTATATTAATTTAGTATTACAGAGGCGGACAGATGGTACCTGCTATAGGAAACGGTTTTCTTAGGGGCCCTAAGGCGTTGGACCTTAGACCCCAGACATTTTCAAATTTTTTTACTCGGTACATATGTTGCTTGATATATTTTCAACTAAAAAAAATATGAACATAAATGCATTTTTAAATTAATTTGGGACATAAAGAGAAAAAACTGCTATTTTCGAAGCCTGAAATTTAAGCGATTTCCCAACAAAAGAGTACCAGCTCATTAGTAAAAAGAAATGTTTAATTTTGCCATTTGGTTCTCAAATGTATATGTGACTTTCAGCATAAATTTAGGATTTAATTGATAACTTCTCTTAGGCGTCAAATAATACTGGCTGATAAAAACACGACTCTGTCTCGTGTAATTTTGTTTCAGGCACTGGGCCAACAGCTGTACATTATCTTATCTATCTTTTCAAAACTGCGATAGTTGCTATCGTAATACAACCTTTTCAGCTCACTCTTTCTCTCTGTATATGTTTATTTTTTTCTCTTCTAACTTTCGCCTGTAAGTGTGATTTATTTATATGCAGTACCAAATTAGCTCTTTTTTGCTGATAAATATATTAAAATATGTTTACGAGTTTCACACCATTTACTGCCAGGGCCTGATTAACCCGTAAAGTTAGGGGAAGCTTTGTCTCATTTGAGGCCCCCTGCTTTTTGAGCGAGGGGAGGGGGGGGGGGATTTTTTCTATACTCTTGAGACATTGAAACAAATCTCGCTAAATGTGCATAACATTTCTAAGAGCTGCGCAAGCAGAATTCAGGTTAAAGTCTGATCCCTCCCTCCGCTAATATGTAGAATTTTCATATGTAATACATGGTTGCATTGCAATTCTATGATTCGATGTTAAATTAGATTTATTAGAACGTAATTAATAAAACATAATAAAAGTACATTGTAAAATATTTGGGTCAAATCCCACATATAAAAATAGCTTGTGGTGGGATTAATGTGTTAGGAAATGTGTCTTCACTTCTAAAACTTTCCAGAAAATTTTTATTGAATCAGTTCTAAAGTTTGCAACTACTCGTACCTTTAGATATGCATTTAAAAGCAGAAACTAGAATTTTAAATCACAAGTATTCACTCATTTTTGGGCCCATGAAAATGATTTAAATTAAGCTCAAGCTTCCCGTGCCTTTTGGGTAATCAGGCCCTGTTTATTGCATAACTTAATTTAGTGTATTTTCATGTATTTCCACACAAGACACCCTATAAAGACTCCAACTATCTTAGATCCTTATTTCATTGCATGAAGAACATGGCTCTGCGGCTAAGTAATGCAATTAAATTTTATGATTTCTAGAAACAATATTTAAATAATAATTTTCTCAGCAATGGACGACATTGTAAAAATAACCATTTTAAGACGTCTGGCTCTTTTATACATATGTCCCTATGCTCTTTTGAGCAGCATGCTGGTGTCTGGCATTCGAGAGTGGTTGCGTTTTATACTGCGCATTACACTTGTACTACTGTAAAAATAATGATTTTTAAGTCATTTTTGGGCAAATTGTACGTCAAATTAATCATGGGGAAAAAGGTTTTAGACCTCACTATATCCGATTTTAACAAAAATTGGTGTAAAGGACACATATGACAAAATAAGTAATCCTGCCAAGTTTTAGATTTATACTTCAAAAATTGTACGAAGTATAGAACAGTTATAAAACGGAAAAAAAACGAAAGTTTTTACATGCAACTTCTTTTCTAGTTATAGTAGAACAAAAATTTAAAAACCATTGCGGAGGGAAGAAATAGAGCTTTCCATTGATGTATTACATTGCATACTTACGATAGGTTTAAATTTCTAATTACCCCAAAATTGTTAAAAATTTACTATTTTTACCAGCAAAAATGCAATGCACAGTAAAAAACGTAACCACTCTCTGCTGCTAGACACTCCGCATGCTGCTTGGAAGAGCATTGGGAAAGATATATTTAAGAGCCAGACGTCTTAAGATTGTCACTCAAAAAAGCTGCTAGCTCTTAGACTATAACATACGTCCGTTTCTGAACTAAAAGAAAAATTAACATAGTTTCTGGAAATCTTTAAAATTTTATTTCATTTTTTATAGTAAAACCCATGTTCTTCAGATACTTTATGACTTTATGTAATGAAACAAGAATTTAACGTATTTGAAGCATTTGTAATTTTTGTTTCCAACATTTGCTACGTTGATTAAAATGAAACGAACTTTTTATGAATCCCCTAGTATTGTCTGAAGAATTTTATTTGAATGAATTGCCCTGCACTTTCTAAGAAATTTCCCATTAACGAATCTCTTATCATTATCTGAAAAAAAAAATTGTTTTTGAATGTCCCACAATTTACTTACGAATTAATTACGTAATCTTATCTACATATTCAAATCGGTGGTTTACCTCTAATATCAGTTTTGCACTCGAGGTAAACGGTGTTTGATTTGCATTAATTTTGCTATCTCCTCTTGTTATTTTTCCCAAACCCGTGTTACTTTAAGGAACAATAAGGCTCTGTAAAAGATCATGGACGTTGACCTGCAATTATTTTGGGATGACTTATTTAATTAAATTATTAAAGAAAAATGAATAATATTACTTTCATCAAACAAAATCTTCCTTCTGAGGGTTTCAGTCCTAAATTGGTACGTTAAGTTTTTTTCTTCAGAAGCCAGCTTCATTTTCTTTTCAGTTGATCAGTAGAAATATCTTACTGATTAAGTATGTACTTATGAGGGAATTAAATACGCATGATGATATTCGAATAAATAATGCAAAGAAAAGAAAAACTTCCTTAAATTGGGAAATTGAGAACTGAGAGTTGTAGACAAGAACTTTCTGCAATGACAACTTTTTGCTATTTCATTTGAGAAATGCTAATTCTAAATTTCTGGTGTGAAGGTCTTCCTTGCTTTCAGCAAGATCATATTTCCTGTCGCTATCTTTGCTATGAAAGGAAAGGGAAACCGTGTGTGTGTGTGTGTGTGTGTTTTTTTTTTTTTTTTTCAGAGGAAATAGGATGTCCCAAAAATGAAGTTTACATTCGCTAATGAGATATATTCTATTGTTAAGTCGATTTTAGTTTGCTTCATCGTGAGTTGATGTGAATTCAAAAAAAAAAAAAAAAAAATCTCGCGCTTCAAGTTCTGCGGAATATTCTTTTCGGAAGTTAAATAAACTCGGTGAGAATTTGTTGTCGTTTAGTGAGATGTGGTCAGGAAACGCTGTCAAAGAGCTTATTTAACAATATATGCACCTGACGAACATTTTTTTAAACAAAATTGTGTTCTGGGAATGCACAAAAATAGTTTTACTGCACAAATTAAATCGCCCTTTTTTGTTTTGAGTTCAAGTTTCATTTTAAAATTACCATTTAAGGCAAACATTCAAAGTAAGATTTCGAAGACGAAATTTCCAACGGATCAGCTTTTGATAACCACTGTAGAAGAGACAATAATGTTGTAGTAAACTCGGGATTTATTACCAGCTTAAGATGCACATGTTATTGCTCACTGTTTAAAAATATAAAAATGGCGCATTTTATCCACTAAAATTGAAACTGCTAAGGGTTCAATAACCCTTAGCAGTTTCAATTTCAGTTCCCCCCCCCCCTAGGGAACAGTTCTACGGAACAGTTAGGGTTCAGTTCCCCCTTAGGGGGGGGGGGGAACCTTCAATATTCGTTAAACACGTGCTTGTGTTCAGCATAAACATGAAGGAAGACTTCATACAAAACAAGCTTCTAGACTCTGCGGAAGCCCAGATTGTAGTTCTTTGCTCCTGAAGGTTAAAATCTCCCAAAACCTTTGTCCACGCTTATTTCACCGATCAACCGTTTTCGAATGATCTCGAAATGGTTTCGCTTGCTTGAATAATTCAAATCCGCTCATCTTTGTGGGAGATCGCTTCCTTTTTTTCTGTTTGTTTGTTCGTCGATATTGTTTTGACGTGAGTGGCAATACATGTTTCGGGCTATTTGGAATGGCACGTTCTGTGAACTTTTTGGAATGAGGCTCATAAAAATCGTCTGCCTGCGGAAGGAAGAGAAAAACGGAAGTTTCGGACGGAAGTGTTGAAGAAGGGTCATTTACTCCTCCGTTGATGTCAATTGGTTTGAGTTCGTAGAAAAGTTACAAACGATCAACGATTTCTCTGTTTCTATGTGCCCCACGCATATTTTCAATAGTGTTATTGTATCTATTAGCATAAATTTGAAGAAATGTCGCAAGCTATTGTAGTTTTCTAAAATTGAGGAATTAAAATAAGAACTAAAAATTAATGATTAGTCTAGTTCAAAGTTACCCTATTACTCTGGGTAATTTGTACCAATAGGAGGAATGGGGTGAAGTAAATAAATTAAACCAAAGTAAAGAAACTTTGAACCAGAAAAATAAAAATTTTGAATGGTCCCCATTTTTGTTCTATAGCATTAGAATATTTCTAATCCCAAGTAGAACACTTCGTTTTTTAAAGGTTGTAAAATGGATATTAACGTTGTAACAACCGCTTAAAAACGTTTATAAAACGTTTAAAGGTTATTTGTGCTACCTGGGATGTTTCGTTCTGCATAGGAAATAAAAGGTAAAATAAATTATCTTAATGAAAGCATGCAACAATAAACCAGAAAAATAAAATGTTCAAAAATTCCCCATTTGGGTTTCATATCGTAACAATACTTTTATAATTTGTTACATCAGGGGCCTACAGGGGGGGAATTATGGCGAAAGTTGCTCCATCAAAATTTTTGGGGGGGATTTTTTAAACTAATTTATTTATTCAAATTATTTATTAATTTTTTTTATTTAAATTACGAACTGATTTTTTTAATTAAAATTATTCATTAATTTATTTTTTACTTTAAATTATTTTTTTGATTTCTTTATTATTTATTTATTTATTTATTTATTTTTTTTTTTGTGTGTGTGTGTGCTTGGAGTATCTGGAAGGGACAAAAGCGATTCTATTCTGCGCATAAGTAGTACTTTTAAAAAATTCATAAATGTAAAAAAATAATAGTTATAATTTTAAAAAATAAATAAATGAAAAAGAGGGGTAAAAATAAAAATAAAAAAGCACAAGAGGGTTGTGAAAAAAAAATTTTTTTGGGGGGGGGTGGATTTGCGCCATTGAGCTTGGGGGCATGGGCATGCCTGTGTTATATTGCATAGGATATTACAATGTAGTACGTGAGTTTTTAGCAATTTCAATCAGCATTCAAGAGTAACTTCCTCTGTATTTTGCCTATTCGGATTGTTGTTTTTCATGTATTTCCCTTCTTAAACGATTTGAAAATTTATCATAAAACGATACTTTCAAATGTCGCTACTTTTATACTTTTGTATTACATAAATGAATAAACAAAATAAGGAAAAAAAGACGGAGAAAGAAAAAAGCTTCAAAATATGGAGTTAGTTTTGACTTAAGATTGAGAATGTGTGTTATTATTATTTTTAATTTATGTTCATTTACCTATTTTGTTTTTATTAATTATTTTTCTATATTTAAATATTTATTTATATTTATTTAAACTCCCTCTCTCCCCCACACACATAACTGTAAAATGCCTTGTTTAGTTGAATTAGTTTTTTTCTCGATGAGGTGCCGTAAACGCGGCTATTTTGTTCCTAGGTTCCTTCTTTGGTTCAAAATTTTTAAAAGACAAAACGCTCTCTGTTAACCTTTAGACTTTAGATAGAAGTTTGGAGTACGCAGTACTGTCTAAATAAATTTAAAAACTGCTATCTGAAGGTTATTAGTATTTTGAAAAAAGTTTGGGCAAAGAAGGATCCATGAGCTAAAGTACACCTCGTTTACAATATTGCAAATTCTCGAAAATACCTCACTTCATTTTATCTCCAGCTGGACCTGCTTTACTTTATACCCTCCTGGAATGTCGCATGCTGCTGAAGTAAACGACATTTTCTTAACACCTGTTGAACGTCATATTAGTGTTTATTTAATAACTCGCCAGCTTTTTATTTATAAAATACATTCATTTTTGCTTATGCAAAGTAATTATATTCATGAAATAATTAGGCGATAAAAGATGAGGGAACTGTTCTATTTAAGGTATAATCTTTTGCATATTTGCGCAATAGAACATGAAAACTACGTTGTAATCCGAATGAATATAAAAGATTTTTTATTGCTTTTTAATCCACAAAAAGTAAGAGAGTAGTGTAGCATATTATAATAAAAATTGTTTTATTTTTTAAACAAATATGCATTAATACTTGAAATGAACAGGATTAAATTCACATCATGGAAGCTGAGTTGCTTTTTTCAATTTTATTTGAATTTTTGCACATTAGACATAATTTGGGCTATTATATGCATATAAATATGTTAAGAAAAAGGTTGGGTTCTTGCACTTTTTTTTGTCAGAAATTTAAGTCCTGTGAATTTATAAAGAAAAAAAGTTCTAGATTATGAGGCAGTTTAGGAAAATAAAATTTGCTTCGATTACTTTTAAAGAAAAAATATTACCTTTAAAATATGCTGAACATATTTTTTTTGAAAAGCAATAAAAGATGTAAGTAGTTGTAGTGCATTAGAAATATAAATGTCCGTTTTATGAAAATAATCTGTATGATTAGGAGATTACATTTTAATCTTCCGTGTATCAGGTTTTTTTTCTATGCAGTAATAATTACATTGCGAGAAATGCTTTCATAAATGTGGTTGTTATGATATTACTTATTTGTTTTAACATTTTTTGGGATTAAATACTGTATTTGAAGCAGCGGTCTCCTGGTGTAATACATGGATTTTCAGATGATAAAGGATTTATGATTTAAAAATAGTAATAAGATAATAAAAAAGCTCAAATGTTTGAAAATTCCATAGTAAAAAAATCAGCAGAAAATATTTAATGTCATGTTTAAATTTAAAATAGTCTTAGTACCTAGAAATAATGTTCGTATTAAATTGAAATTATGTGAATCAAAGATATTTTTAACTCCCCTGTTAAAAACATATCTCATGCTTTTAAATTTGGAAATAGATAGCAAAAATTTAATAAAGCATATTTTCGCGCTTATATTTTTAATGAAAAATTGGTATCCTATAAAAATGCATTTTTTTAACTGTACAGTTGAAAGTTATATTTTTCAAACACAAAATGTCAAACATTTTAAAGTTGAAACATCAAAATAGTATTTTTTTTCTTTAAGGCTACAGTGGACAAATAAAATTGATTTTTTTCAATTATTGATTTACTTGTCTAAAACTTTGTGTGCTTGTATTATTGTATATTTACGACATCTAAAAGCATAAACAACACAAATTACTGCAAAAACAATGAATACTTTTTTTCAAATTTCAAATTTTAATATTTTTTTAACAAAATTTCAAAATGTTCCAGGCGTAGCAATTTTTTTTCAAACATTGAATTTCCACTTAATTTCCAATCATTAGGCATGATTGCATAAAACAATGCATTACATGCAATGTTTCATGTGATAGTTTATAAAAGATGGCTGAAAATGAAAATTTATATGATTTTTTCAACTGAAAATTTTTATTTTCAGCCATTTTTTTTAAACTATCTCATAAAACATTGCATATAATGCATTGTTTTGTGCCATCATGCCTATTGATTGGAAATTAAGTGGAAATTTAAAGTTTGAAAAAAAATTGTGACGCCTGGAACATTTTGAAATTTTGTTAAAAAAATATTTAAATTTGAAATTTGAAAAAAAAGTATTAATTGTTTTTGCACTATTTTGTGTTGTTTATGCTTTTAGATGTCGTAAATACAATAATACAAGCACAAAGTTTTAGACACATAAATCAATAATTGAAAAAAATCAATTTTATTTGTCCACTGTAGCCTTAAACATCATTGTTCATTAGAAAGTTGAGGTTCTTTAAAGGAATTTTTCACAATTATAGACGTTAGTATTTTTGTACATTTCACTTCTCTCAAAGGAATTTTACACCTTTACAGAATGTCAAGAAGTATTTTTACCTTGACGAAACTTTAATAAATTTTATATGTATTGGCTTTTGCAGTTTCATTAACATTATGTAAATCAATTGGCATCAGAAATAGTATAAAAATTATGTTAATCAGTTGACATTCGCAACTGCATTCAAATTTGTTAGGGCAACTATAGTACGAACTACAGCGTGACTTTTTATTTCCTGATAATTGCGATTTGATGAACCGGAAGTTTCTGAATTTTAATCAATCTACTCTCAAAACTCACTTTTAGGATGTATTTTTTCCCTAGGAAAAAAAAATATCTGACATGGAGCTTTGGTGTAACTTTAAGCTTGGGTTTTAGAATTGTTTTGATTAGAAATGTCAATAACTTGGTAACTTTCTTAGTTTCATTCAAAATTGACAACAATGACAGGTCATTTGTGCGAAAATAGTACAAATCATGCCCAACATTGGAATTTTCAAAAGTAAGATAAATAATAACTACTAACTAACTTCTTTTTAATACTTTTTTTTTATTAAATTGCGTATTATCAAGCATTACTTGCTCTTACCTGAATAATTTGAAGAGTTTTCAAAATATTTTGCTCTGAAAAAAAAAAAATAGAAATATTGCGGGTTCCAGCTTTAAATAATTTAGAGTCAAAGTGTGATTTAAAATTGTATAGAAATGCAAATTAACATAAAATATCAGCTAAATTATAGATATTTCTCGTAAAAATAAATTTACCATTTCAACTTGAGAATTTTTCCCTTTTGAGGGAAAAAACAAACAATAAATATATCTTTTTTTTTTCTTATTTTCGCCATTTCATTAAAAGCTAGATTTTTTTTTTTAATTTTAAATGACTAGTTGTCTACTTTGTTATCAGTTTATTGTGCAAGTTATCAGTCCATCATCAATTCATAATAGGGTGGTCAAAATATTTTTTTACTAATCATTAATTACTTATGTAGAAACCATTGATTCTTGATTATTTACAAAGAAATGTTGATTTAAAAAAAAACATTGCTGATATTTTTTTTTTAATTTCAAAAGCCAGTCAAAAAGCAAAATTTCTTATTTTGAGAAAATATTTATCTCATCGCATTAAGTTATTCCTTCGCGACTACAACAATTTTTACCGAAAGAAATAAATCTAAATATGAATGCATTTCGGTTCAAAATGTTGTAACCTTCATAGAAAAAAGTTTAAAATGCGGGTAAAAATGCTTTTTCGAATTTTTGGAGCTAGATTCTTCACGGGTTTTCAAAATAAAAGGCTCGATTGTTAAAATTGATTTAAAAAATTTTCGTAAATGTGGGACATGATTTACTATATTTTCGCTAGTGTGACACTAAGAAACTCAAAATCCTCCCCCCTCTTCCTTTTCAGCAGACGTCAGTCAGCCGACAGATAGCTTCACAGAAAATCAGAGTCAAATTTCGCCCTAAGATGAAACGTCGTTTCATCTTTCACTTTTAATAAAAATGAATTTTAAAATCAGAAAGTGCCGGCGAGTACACTATGGGAAAAAGGAAAACCCGTTTCATCTGCCGGATGGAAAGAAGGCCGCTAGCCACCTGGCGCCTATTCTTTCCTCACTGTTCTAAGAATGGGAATTAGGGGGGAGGAGGATACAGGTGACGTAACGGCACAGGTGATGTGACACTATCACCCTGTGGTTACGGTTTCTTTTTTGTAAATGTCTTAAATCGGAAACGGCCAATAGGGATTGGGGTGTTTTAGATTGCGTAATCGTTATGGTTTTGCAGCATGCTGTATTTTTCTTGGTAAACATAGTAGTAACGTTTGGAATGATCATGCAATCGCGTGTTGCACGGGTATAATGGTCAATAACAGTCGTTTGGACATGTGCTCAGAGGGACGCAGGAGTCAGTATGGTGCTAATTTTCGAAAAATACTTACACTGCAAAAAATACTGTTGTTTTTACAATATAATACTGGCAGCAGAGGTTCCAGTTTAAAACTGTAAAATGCACAGTAATAAACTGTAAAATTAGCGATTTTACAGTTTATTACTGTAAAGCAGCAATTTTGCAGTTTATTATCACAATTTTACAGTTTATTACCACAAAATTAGCTGTATTTTACTGTAAAAACAACATTATAGTAATGGCAGCAGAGGTTCCAGTTTGAAACTATAAAATGTACAGTAATAAACTGTAAAATTATCGATTTTACATTTTATTACTATAAAGTAGCAGTTTTACAGTTTATTAGTCTAAAATTAGCAATTTAACAGTTTATTACTGTAAAGATAGCAATTTTTACAATTTGTTACTATGAAATTAGCTGCATTATACTGTAAAAACAACATTTATTTTTTACAGTGTAGTTTTTAAAAACTGTCCTAAAATTCCTAATATTTTCAACTTAATTCTAAATACAGTAATCCCGCATTAAAACGCCCTTGTTGGGGAGTCAACGAAAAAGAGCGACGTAACCGAGGTCATAAAAATTAACGATCCAACTAGCATACTCGTACAAATTATGACACATGAAATGCAAAAAGATTAGTTTATCATTATATTAAAACGATTTTTCTAGTAAAAAAAATCTACCAATTTTTCTTTTAAAATAAAAAATAAATAATTTAAAATATTTTTATTGTTTTATGATGACAAATCGGAAATTGCAGGTTAAATTGCAACAAATTAAGTGCATTTAAAAAATGCCAATTTTGTTCATTGATTGAAACAAATTAGAAAACTCATTTTCTGAGAAATATGGCTTTTTTTTCTGTGATGTCAAATGTAAAGCAAACATTTTTGTTTAAATGTAATTGTCCGAGAGACAAAAAAAAACCGCTCTGTATGTCCAAATGAATGACATAACAAGGTGCGACTTAATGAGGGTGTTACTGTAACCTAAAATTTTCATCATAAATTTCCGTATCTGGGATAGAAGGGAACATGATTTCATTCGCTAACAAATAGTCTTGTAGTCAAACTTTTCATACGCAGTTACTTTCAGAAAATACTGTCTTAGACACACTGCAAAAAATAGTTGTTTTTATAGTTTAATATAGCTAATTTTATAGTAACAAACAGTAAAAATTGTTATTTTTACAGTAATGAACTGTAAAATTGTTAATTTTACTGTAATAAATTGTAAAGATGCTGCTTTACAGTAATGAACGATAAAGTTGCTAATTTTACAGTTTATTACTGTGCGTTTTGCAGTTTTAAAATGGAACCTCCGCTGCCAGTATGATACTGCTGTTCTTACAGTATAATACAGCTAATTTTCAAGTACTACTGTGTAAAACTAATAATAAACTGTAAAATTGCTGCTTTACGATAGTAAACTGTAAAATTGTTAGTTTTACAGTTTATTACTGTGCATTTTACAGTTTTAAACTGTAACCTCTGAGACCGGTATTATACTGTAAAAACAACAGTTTATTTTTTTGCAGCGCAGAATTTACAAAATGTTGTTATGTTTCAATTCTCTCTAGAGGGAGGGAATTGTCTAAAGTTGAATCATTCAAAGTCTGTTTTCCTTACTCCAACTGAGCTTACTATTATTTTAAGCACGGAAAATGCAATATTGGTTGAATGAATAATAATATAATGCTTTGCTGCAGACGCGTTTGGAAAGAAAAAGTTTTCCAGCATTATCACTTTTTTTTCTGTGAAGGATTGGAAAAATAAGTGTGAACCAAACCAAATGTTGGAAAAAGTCCTTCAACGTATGTTAAAATTTTTTTTTATAGTTGGGGCGGTACGAGGTAGGTCTGAGAGGGTTTTAGAAAGTATTTTGGGTAGGTAAAATGAATTGTGAAAACACCATGGAACATAAAATCTTGATTAGTGTATGCATGTCTATATTCTTTAAATTTCTCCCAATAACGTATAAATGGTAGAATTCAGAAATAAGTAATTCAAAATTATCATTTTTCATTTTCGTTTCTAGCAACGAATTAAAGTGCTTGTCTTACTGACCCATCAACAACAAAATTGGAAAACAATAGGTAATGACATGATTTTAATCAACAGTCAAAACAAAAATATCTTGATTTAAATCCTGATTTTTATCTCTATTTGAATGAGGCTAATTTAAATCCAGAAACTCTGCTTGATATATGATATAGTCATGTTCCATGAGTCGAACAGTAATTATGAAGCCTTTAAAAATACTTTCCAGAACCGTTTTGACTCCTCTCTGAAGTGTCTGAAGAACTGACCCAGGAAATTGCCATGTATGACTTTATGCATACGTGATGTTTTACAGCAGAATGCTGCATGTAAAGTCAGTCTCATTCGAAAACGCACATGCATAAGAGAGCTCGATTTCTAAGATCCAATTATTCTTTGCTATAGAATATGGCACGCCATTTTTTTCTCTTACTCACTGAGCGCCATTTGCATACATTTCCCTCCAATTGTCAATACTATTCCTTTCTTTTCAGTCGCATCTGTTAAATTTTGTCATGGTCATGAGTGGACGTCGAAAATGATTTGTCGCCAAATTGTCCTTTCCTTTTAAAGAATAACCGCGTAATTCAAAGGAACTTTCAGTCCGCTGTTGCCAGTCTTTCCTTTCTTTCTTTTATTTCTCGTTCGGGAAAACAAACATTTGTGTTGGCGAGTCTTGTGTCGGGGCCAAGCTTGCAATCGCAGTTGACACGTTGCTTTTGTGAGTGAAAGATCGCATTGAAATAATCTCTCTTTTTTGTCATGCCTTTCCGATTCAAAAAAAGCCCGCAGGTAAGGAAAATGTGTTCTTCAACTCTAAAAATATGTTTGGGAGCAGTGTTAACTTCTGTAATTTTTCTATTTACAATTTTTTATGCTTTTTTTTAATTTGAAAAATTATGTTTGTGTTTTGTTTGTTTGTTTGTTTACTTATTTTTTTAAAGGCTACAGGGACACTTTTCCACAAAATTATTTATTTTAGTTGAAACGCTTTATGATATTCGAGTGACAGTTAAGAGTAATAATTTATTTCGAATTGTCACTTCTGCGGTTTCTGAGATTATTAACTTGTGCGGTTACGTTCGTAAACGCATGAAGTAATAGCATATTTTATTTCAACATGTCTTCATATGGATTAAACTGAAGAAATTCACCCAGAATCTGTTAACTTGTGTTTTCGATTCAGAATATTAAATAAATTTTTATTATTCGTTGTAGATTTTATTGAGTTGAAAATGTTGGCCCTGCAGCTCGGTTTTTTTTTTTTTCAAGCTGTGAAATTTTTTCTGGACATTTCTTAGAGGAGTCAAATTTATTTTGGAAGAGTGAAATATATGAAAATAATGAAATCTATAGTTGTGATCAATTCCGTAAAAAAGTTAACTTTCTAATGATAAAATGATGGTGAGGAAAGTGTAAAATGTTGATTTTTTAATGTTTAGAATATGTGACATTTCGTATTTAAGAAAATAAGAAAATATTAATTAAACAAAATTCATAATATAATATTGTGAAAATTGCATTTTTTGTTTTAGTATTTCACGAAGCTAAATTTTTATTTGAAATATGAAGTAAAAATACACTCGACTACATTTAAGAAATTGTTTCTGATTTTGAATCCGCGGAATATCTTTACAATTGATAATAACTGTAACCTCGACACTCTGTACTCTGAGAGAGCATTGACATTACCAAGGCAGTGATTCACGTCTTTTGAAATATATAACGATTATTTCATACTAGCTGCGTGGCACGGCTCTGCACGGGATCTAGCTTGAGAATAAAAGTTATGTCAAATGACGTCAATGTGTGCTTAAAAGTCCTGATACTTAAAAATGGCAATACCTTCTTTCTGGGTGAAGTTGCTTTGGAGTTTTCAAAACTTTCGGAAGGAAACCTCCTAAAAGGCAATTTTTTGCGAGCTTTCCAATAAAACAAAAATTGATCCGATAATTATTTCGGGTAGAAAGAGACATTTAAAGCCATTTTCGGGTCTTTGAATTGAAATTCGAGAGGATCGGTACTTTTTTGCCGTTCAAAAATTCCCCTTCAACTTTTCCCAGGTGCCCAAGTTTCTCCCTGCCAAGTTTAGTCCAGATTCGACCTAAACTGTAGATTTATATAGGGAATATTACATGTATACACACATATATATTCTTCGATTTATTTATACGAATTTCTTTTTTTTTTCCTCCTTTGCAATTCGCCATACACGACAAAACCAACAATAAAAATCCTTAAAATATGTTTGAAGAGGTGCTATAAATGTATTTAGATGTCCTATTGGACTTAAATAATAAAAATTGAAAGTGGGAAAACTTTTTAAAATTATTTTAATAAAGCATAAACTGTTGATGAGTGGAGATAAGGTAATAGTGCTGCGACATCGATATCAATGTTTTGGGAACATCGATGTTTCTACTATCGATATTTTATTATCAATGTTTTTTAAACATCGATGTTTCTACTATCGATATTTTATTATCAATGTTTTTTAAACATCGATGTTTCTTTTCCAATGTTTTTTCGATATCAATAGTTTATCGTCGTTAGAATTGAGTAAAAAAGTTTCAGAAATATCTGATAGTTGTAGTTATGAAAAAGCATACTCATAAACGAGTTAAAGCTCTGCTAAAAAAATTTACTTGCCCACTTAGGAACATTAGCTTCTGATTATTATGCATGAATATGTGTATCAAAAATGTATTCAATAACTTTTTAAAATGATCGATGTTATGAAACATTGATGTTTGAAAACATCGATGTTTTTTGATCGACGCATCAATATGTTTTACTTTTTACCATCGATGTTTTAAAATATAGATGTTACACCACTACTAAGTAACATACGGCGTATTTGTGCTTTTTTTTAACGTTGTATTTATACTTTACATATATACGGAAGACATTCTGAGCGTTGCGCGTGTTTCCAAACAGTTGAGTTAGCGCCTCCATTTGTTTGAAACGAAGTTAAAAAAAATACTTTATAAAGTTTGGTGGTTAGTTTGGTTTAAAATTTTCGTCTACAATGCAAAGTAGCTTGTTTCAACTAGTTTTACTTGTCATGTGGAAGGTTACTAAAATCATTTATTCATAAATACCTTTTTAGCTCTTTTTGATCTGCCGTTTTTAGCCTACTTTCCCGTTAAAAATAAAAGAAAGACGAAAAAAGTATTAAAAGTAGCTTAATGCATCTAAAAATATCGCCTAGTCCAAAAAATATCGCCAAGTTAAAAAAAATATCGCCAAGTCCGAAAAATATCGCTAAGTTAAAAAAATAAAAAGGTAAAATGAATATCGAAAAATTAAAAATTTGAAAGTAGGGTATTGAGATGGGGAATTTGTGCGTCGGTCGGTCGGTCTGTCTGTCGATCTGTCTGTCCCCCCCTAATAACTTTTGAATGAACATTCCGATTTGGACAAACTTTTTTTTGTTGGAAAGATCTCGGCGAGTACAGCTCATTCCCATATTTGATTTTTCGATTTGAACAATTTTTGGTTCAACTTTGAACCGTTCAAACAACCTGTCCCGCGATGCTAACTTTTGAATGAACAGTCCGATTTGAACAAACTTTTTTTTGTTCGAAAGATCTTTTCAAGGATACTTCATTCCCGTATCTACATTTTCGATTTGAACAATGTTTCGTTCAACATTGAACCGTTCAAACAAGCTGTCACCCCTAATAACTTTTGAATGAACAGTCCGATTTAAACAAACTTTTTTTTGTTCGAAGCATCTCGGCAAGGATACTTTATTACCGTATTTAAATTTTCAATTTGAACATTTTTGGTTCAACATTGAACCGTTCAGGCAACCTTTCCCCACCTAATAACTTTTGAGTGAACCGTCCGAATTGAATAAACTTTTTTTTGTTCGAAAGATCTCGGCGAGTACAGCTCATTCCCATATTTGATTTTTCGATTTGAACAATTTTTGGTTCAACTTTGAACCGTTCAAACAACCTATCCCGCGATGCTAACTTTTGAGTGAACAATCCGATTTGAACAAACTTTTTTTCGTTCGAAATATCTCATCAAGAATACTTCATTCCCGTATCTACATTTCCGATTTGAACAATTTTTCGTTCAACATTGAACCTTTTAAGCAACCTTTCCCCACCTAATAACTTTTGAGTGAACCGTCCGAATGGAATAAACTTTTTTTTGTTTGAAAGATCTCGGAGAGACTTTCCCATACATTCCCATATTTCGCTTTTTGATTCAAACCATTTTTCGTTCAATAGTGAACCGTTCAGAAAAAAAAATTTACATTAGCGTCTACGGGGAATTTAAGTTGAATGTTGATCCTGAACTTAAAGTCGGATTTCCTTCAAACTAACTTTGTAAGAAAATGGTTTTGATAAATAATGTTTGTAAAGTACTTTTCTGAGTAATCTTCTGTGAGGACTCTGATTCCGACTCCGACTCCGCGAACATGGCGGAAATGCAGGCTCAGAAAAAAAATGACTGAACGTGCAGACGATTTTTTGTTTATTTATTCATTTGTTTTATTTTATTTATTATTATTATTATTATTATTATTTTTTTTTGCAGACGATTTTTTTTTGTAACAAAAATTTTTCATTCACGAGAACATTTTATTCTTTATTTATATTTAACAACTGGCAACGGATTAAAAGTGAAATTCGAGACATTTTATTAACGGACGAGTTTTTTTTTCTTTTTTTTTCTTTCTTTGATAAAATGTGTTTTGATGATCTTTGTACTTTTATTTATTTATTTTTTTATTATTATTATTATTATTATTATTTTTTTTTTTGAAAACGATGGAGGATTTTTTCTACGGAGGAACTGTAACAGTTACACTCTTTAAAAGGTGCGACAAAACTTTATTTATTCGTTAATTACTTTTTACGTGTCTATTTCATCTGATGAGAGGGGCATATTTTGCTTTTCGAAATCAGCTCTAAGTGCTAAAAAGGTATGTTTGACATAATTTTCAGTCTCAGATAATCAAGAGAATAATGATCAGATGCGAGAATGCCGATGTCGATGTACGGGAAAGTAGGCTCGTTTAGTTCTTGGCAGAACTTCTTGTTAAGTGTTTCCGTTTGTGTTTTAAATGCTGCACTCTGGGGTAAACTGGAAAACGAAATTTGTGTAATTAAAATTGGAACTTCCATGTAAGACAGAACTCGAATTATACCGTTTTTTACAAATGCGGCTAAGGCTTAAATCTACGCAATTGGAAACCGATGTCATTATTGGCCGGCGAGAAAACTCAATGATTTAAAAGGTTTATCTGTTGCCAGTTTGTATTTGTTAACAATCAAAGTACTTGTAATTAATTTTAGTGTAAGAATTTTAAATTTTCCATCTTTATTCTGCTTTTGCGATTATACTACACTGCAACGTTTCTTGACAAAAACATCGTGACGTCAACGTGACGTTTGCGTGACGTTAACCTGTGAGAAACGAGCTAGATAAAACGTCACAGCCTACTTGGCGAATTAGAGGAGATCGCTGACTACTTGTGAGCTCTTATTGGATCCGCCCGTAGTGACGTTCAGTGTCAAGTTAAGTTGCTGTCTAGTATAGCGAGATTTTACTAGTAAGGGTTTTCTTTCCTTTTCCGGGTTCACCATATCCTCTCGAAAACAATTAAATTTATTTAGATTTAAAATGCTTTATGACCAGACAAATTCGTTTTAATATGAGATCGGCAATCAGGGTCAGGGGTTGTTAAAATTTTAAATTTAATCTTAGCACTTGTTGTAAGATTAAATTGTTTGAATTAAAACTGAATATTTGTACTTCTTAAATTTTAAATTTCTTCTAGTTGTCACTGTGCCTCAAGTTTTTTCTCTTTTATTTTAATTGCACTCTTTCTAATGAAAATGCTCATCTCTGCATTGTCGAAAAAATATTTTTAATAAATAGTAAAACATAATAAGAAGGTCATTTTCCACTTGATCAATTCATGTTTTATTAATCATCTGAACAACAGAAAACGGTATCATTAAGAAAATATTATCTGACTGCCAAATAATTCGAGCCTAATTTTTTCGTAAATCAAATAATATTTCATTTCCAGCCATTAACATGCAATTTATTTTTGTTTAACGTCATATCGTGTAAAAAGGCAGTGAAGCGTAAATTTCATTCCGCTTCTCAGAAAACAATCTGCCCTTTATGAGAGCAATCGATTAATATCTGCCACTCCTTTCATGTTTACAGTGAGAGGAATCGATATTTAACCTTTTCGTTCCTAAGCCATTAAAACTACAACTAAAGGACTTTTTAAGCAGATTGATAACTTAATTAAAACATCAGATGAAGAAATAAATTTTATTTTTTTCGTTACTTTACAGTTTTTAAGGATTTAAATTAACAGCACTTATTTTTTTATTATTTATTTTTGCTTATTTGGCTTGAAATTAAAATGTAGAACGCCTAATTCTGCCCTCTGCTGCCATGATTACACTTGTGAGAGGCATAGATTCGACTAAGTTTACAATTTATTCGATTTATGTTTACACATCTCTATGAGATACCTTTTCATACACATTTTTCTCGTTTTTTTCTCTTTTTTGCACATCTTACGTACGTTTTACTGTTCTTTCAATACTCTTCTTAATTGTTTTGGTACCTGGTACAGCAGCGCTTTTAAATTCCGCTACGGGTGTGCCAACGGTCCATTTAACTTTTCATCTGTGGGTATTTTGATTCAGTATTCAGTGTTAGTAGTTCGATAAAAACTCGTTTCATTTGATTATCACTGAGCTTAATATACATGATGAACAAGCAGAAAGACTTAAGATTGCAGAGGAAATGTTTAAAAACGATATAAAAAAAGCTTGCGAGTTTTCACATATTTTCTGATAAGAATCGATCTGATCAAGATGGAGTATTTCGCACCAAATGAATCGTTCACCTTTCTTTTACTACATTTGTAAGTAAAAACTGAAAAAAAAAAAAAAATATTTTTAAACTAGAAATTGGAATTTTTATGTTGAAAAAAAAAATGCATGTGTTAATTAATGAACGCGAAGTAATTGGATTGCTGTCTCGGTTTCTAGTTCTCCCGATTCTAGCAGCGCCACCTCGAGATTCATTGGGTATTAGGTACCGTAAAATGGGGTGAATCGGAACACTTTTCAGCTTTGATTGCAAAAAAAGCAGTTAAAAGATTTTTTTTTAATTTGATTTTCTGGGTAAAAACTTCGGTCTTGCTTTATTTTTGATATTCCAAGCAAAGACAAAACATTTTGAGCAGTTATTATTAAAATATATTGGAAATTATGGGTGTTCCGAATCACCCCGCTGATAGGGGTCAATCGGAACACATGTTGAAATTTTTAATTTTTTCCATTTAACCTGTAATAGATCTCACAAACAAGAGTAATGTTGATTGGGGAGAATAAGAACAGATAATTACTGTCAAATAAAAGTATAATTTCAATACCAGTAAACGTTTATAATTTGTCAAAAATCAAAATAATTTTGAACTTATGAAAAATTAAAATTAATTTTAAGAAATGCTTTTGAATTGAAATACAAAGCTTTAACATAAACTGAAGTCACTCATATCGTCCACAAATATGTACTTGTCCTTAAAACTAGCAATTGTGACTTGGCTTAAGTTTTTTCATAGCATCTTCTGGGATGAACTCTGCCTTTTCTTTAGTTTCTTGAAATCTCTGGGTTTTGGAGATTGTCCTGAAAGATTTTAACGCTTATTCATGACTGTCTGTGTACTGGTCTTTTGCTATATAAAGTCTATATGACTTTTCCCCGCGTATTTTAAGTAAAAAGAAGTCTCCTGGAGAAAAAATCTTTTGAAATCTGCAACTTTTTGTCATTCTAAGATCTAGTTGCTCACGAGAAGGGATAAACAGTAATCAATCCTTGTCCTTGTCTTACTAGAAGAATTGGGATTAAAATCTTGATTTTTCAAAAAGTTTCCTTCAAATAAGTTTGAATTGGAACAACAGAACAAAGTGTTCCGATTCACCCCGCAATTTTTTTTCCTATGGCATTTTTCAGAATTCTTCCTTTTTATGACACAATTTATAAAAAATGTAAATTCTAATGCGGTATTCTGTTGTTCAGATACATGCATAATTGAAACATACCAGTCTTAGGTTTAAAATATAAGAAGGTTTGTTCTTGCATATGAAGTTTTGCAGTCTATGAAAATGTGATGTTTTCTAGCATTCCACATGCAGCCCTCCTTAGAAGCCAGTAGCGTTTCCAGATTGACAAAAGTATTTTTTTCCTACTTCCTATGATCTTGCCTTTCTAAAAAAAAATTAATGGCGAAAAATACCCAATAGTATATTTATGAAGAATTTCTTTGTACGGTCGGGAAGTTTTGTTCCGATTGACCCCGCTGTTCCTATACACCCCATTTTACGGTACTTACGTAGGGGATTAGTTAAACCCTGGCTCCCACATCATATCAGTTACATACATTTTACTATGCAAACCAGTCATCTGGTGGCGTTGGCTTTCCACACCTTGGACCCACCCGGGTTATGACTTGCGATTGCCAGTAGGTGGATTTTCGAGATGTAGAAAATCCTCAGCACCCATGTCTTATGATTACGCGGCATATAAAAGATCCTTTGGGCACTCGTTTGACTTTGAATTCCCTTGGCAAAATTAAACTCCTAGTGCAGTTTCCCAACGAAGAGAACTCAGGTACTTCCATCGAGTGGAAACTGGGTGTCAACATTATCCGTGCCACTGCATCAGCGCCTTACTGGTAGCATATGGAAGACTGTATGCCATATCGGGGGATTACGCTAGGTCTGCAAAAGACGAAAGCCGCTTGCGCAGCCCCATCGGGAAAAAATACAAAACAAGTTTACTGCACTGATAGTGCACACATCTTATCCATTACTTCTGATGCTACTTTTGTTGGAAACTACATTTGACTGTTGATTTTAAGTTGTTGAAATCTCTCATCCTAGGTGATAATATTCTATGAAACATAATAAATAGGATGCATTTTATGATGTTATGAAACACAAATAGGAGTTGGAGTGAGAAAGATGTTGCTTGTAACTCTGAAACTTGTGTCTGCAGTAATTTGCAATTTTTGTGCAATAATACGTTGAAAAACCTTAATTAATTTTACAATAGGGCAGGAGTTTTCTTCAGGTTGATGCAGTTAGGTGCCACAACATTTAAAATAGGAATGAGGCTGCTGAAAACAGAGAAACAATGGCTCTTAGTTGACCCTAAACTACTAATTATTATACTTGCAATTGCTTCAGTTTATTGTGTAACTTATAAAATTTTAAACAAAACCATTCGTTAGTGCAATAAGTCTCATCATCGTATCTCCATATTGGAAATCGATAAATTGTCAAGCATCTGGAAAAGTATGGACGATTATTCGTCGTTAGACACCCTTATGGCGGCTTAATCAAAGAGATTGCTTAAGGATTTGGAGCTGCAACTTCTTAGCTTGGGTGATTTTGAATCTCTCCACAGAGCAGTCAGAGGGATGAGATGGGCCAAACAAATCGCACTGCGCTTTGAATCGACAATCTTAGCTTGATACTGGCTAGCATTATCGTTCATTGGAATGAATTCTTCTCACGCAGCAGATGGCTCGTTAAACACGGAATTGACGCATAGGTATTTTGGATCAACTTCAAATATCCTATTATTCAATTCTAATGCGTGTTGTTTTGTAAACACATGTTTGTTAGGCTGATGCTGTGGCGTACCTAGGAGTGTACAAGGGTGGCTCTTCCAACGGGCGCAGTAAACCAGGGAGGCGGCATTTCGACCGATTTAAAAAAAGTTAGATTAAAAAAAAATTATATTTGTAGAAAAATATTAAAGCAGAAAAAAAGCTCGTAAGAATAAGAGCTAGAGGGAAATAATCTAATAAGAAGGACTATTGGGCATGATTAAAAACATCTTAAAGAAGAAAAATAATATCAAGGTTTGAAATATTGTTTGTAAATTTAATCAAAATATTCTGAACGAGGTATCAAAATATTCTGAACGAGGAATTGTTCTGAGAGGTCAGAAGGATCTCCCGTGATCTCCCACACTGGAAAAAAAGAAAAGAAAATGCTGACGTTTTTACAGTATAATACTGACATCAGAGGTTCCAGTTTAAAATTGTAAAGGCACAATAATAAACTAAAACTGGCTATTCTGCAGTTCATTACTGTAAAACTGGCAAATTTACAGTTTATGACTATAGAATTAGCTGTTTTACAATAAAATTAGCTGTATTATACTGCAAAAACAACAGTATAATACTGGCAGCAGAGGTTCATGTGTAAAACTGTAAAATGCACTGTAATAAACTGTGAAACTAGTAATTTATTACTGTAAAATAACAATTTTAGTTTCTTACTGTAAACTTGCAATTTTGCGGTTTACTACTGTAAAACTAGTAACTTTACAGTTTATTACTGTAAAATTAGCTGTATTATACCGTAAAAACATCTATTTTTTTACATCAAGGCGACCATAAGAAGGGGCGGGGGGGGGGGGGGTAATTTCATAAGTTCGCCACAGGCACAGGGCCCTCTAGGTACGCTACTGGGCTGATATGCTCCCGTAACAATAAAAAGCTTACTTATTTCTACACCAACATCGATTTAGTACATTAGAACGCATAGTTTAGTACATTAGATAACCTGGTTTTATGGCTTACGTCCGGGGAATTAATATTTTACAAGGAAAACTTTGGAAACTCGAGGAGTTCTTACATGCCAAAGAACAGGATGGACCATTAAAAATCGCAATAAGTTTCTCCAAAAACATTACTCGTAGAATATTTGAGAAAGTTTGATCATTTCTCAAAGCTATTGGAAAATATCAGAAAATTATGCAACTTTTAAGCAAAGACAGCAAATTTTTCAATGGAAAAAATTATAGTTATTAAAAGAAGAAATTGTACATTTATTCCATGTACGTGTTTCAGGATTACGAGGAACTTTTTTTTTAATATAGAAATGTTTTTATTTGTTTATTTGCTTTTTTTCAAATTGAATTTGACAACCTTTTTTTGCATTAAAAAATGCACCTATATATGACTCCAAAGCAAGCATTTATTTTACACAAGTTTCTGACCCCAATATCGTTGATTTGTTTATTATCGTTAAAACCGGTAAATTTATGTTTCAGAACTACTTTCAAAAACTAGTGGATTTTACAATTAGGTTAAACCGGAAATCAGTGGGAGTTTTTGTAGGTAAAAATAAATTGTATCTCATTTTTAAGTCAACTACAAAATACTTTGCTAGATATAATGACCACAATTTGCATTTAGAAAGGTTTTTATAAGAAAATGCCTGACTTTTAGTCGGAATAGAATTTAATGGTTGCATAATGTTCATCAAGACGAAAGTTTTTCGTGATTTCAGTTTTGCGTGCAGTTGATGTTTCCATCCTTACAAAATACAAGAAAACATGTCTCCCTTGGATACTATGACGTATTATGACATATCAATCGTCTTTGGCATTATTAGTTTCAGTGTTTGTGTCCATGTCAACAGCTGATATGATGTATTCTTGTGTCTTCTTGCTCGGGAGAAGTTTTATGTAGCTTGTTAGGAAAGTAGCTGTTATTGTTATTATTGTTGAAAATTAAGAAAAATTTGTAAATTTGGTTTGAAAGAGAATGAACCATTTTGGAGAAATGTTTCGCGATACTGTTAGAAAGTTTCTGATAAAAGTAAGATTCATTTATACATTGGTTGTTTTTGAGCAGTAGGACATTTTTAAAAAATATCGTTTGGTGGTCAAGAGTAACTTAAATAAATTAATGAATATAATTATTCTATAATTATACATTTTTTATTTATCGTTTGTCAACTTTTTCTTACGTTTATTAGTCTAATGTTTTTGGTAAATGTATTTTAATAAGCATTGGAGGGCGCAGCAGTCTTTGACTAATGGCTGCTGAAAAAGGTAAAACCATGACCGATCCACTTGAGAGATTTATACAGGGAAATTCCACAACTTCTAATCTGTATTACTTCTAACTCATCTTAATTCGTGTTTATCGGGGTTCCCATTTGCATTTTTTTTCTTAAATCACATTAACATCACAAACTGTCTGCAGTCTAATTTTTACCACAATATAGGAATGGAGTGCTTTACCTTATTCGCTAATTGCTTAAAACAGCACAAGGTGGTGTATTCAAGCTTTATAATTGTGAATAGTTTTGCCTTCAGAACAAGATTGCTAAAAGTTAATGACGTTAAGAAACGTTTGTTGTCTGTAACTGCAAAACGTTGTCTTCGTGTTTATTCCTAAAAAAATTTAAGAAATGTGCTTCCTTATTTATTTATTTATTTTTTGTTTACGATGGAAATATTGTTCAACTGCTGCATCACTTTATATCAAAATGCTGATGGTGTAAAAGCTGTGATGAAAATGCACTAAAAGCTTATCATAAAATTTACATATTGCGAATTGAGCTTGCCGTTTTTAGTTTAGAAAATTTGATTTCATATCAGTACATCGGTTTTATTAAACGTAGCACGTCTGATATGGCTTCTAAACTCAGCTCGTATGTTTAGAGTTTTCTTTCTGGTAAATAGAAGTTGCGATTTGTTTTAAAATTGACAACTAACAAAATCAACATTAGTATACGTCAAATACATTTATTCTATCCCGAGGAAAAATGTTCTATTTTTGGTAATCTTGAGTCTTTCACAGTCACTTTAAATGCAGCTGGTTGACTTTGCTTCATTTCATATTGTTTAGCATAGTTGACTTCGAAGTAAACTGTAGAAATCAGATATCTGCACTTAGCAGCCAACGTTATACTATCAGTGTTGGCTTTTTATTTTACCGAACACAGCTCAGGCTATCGTCCGATTATTCGAAAGTACTTTCTAATGCTGATTTTAAGTTGTTGAAATATCTCCTTCCCTACACTAATATTTTATGCAATATAATACAAAAAAATTGTGATGTTACGGAAAAAAGGGAACTTCTAAGCATTTAGGAATATATTTTTCTAAATGCTTAAAAAGTTTTTAATGTCACTTCAAATAAGTTGTAGGAAACAAGAACAAACATTCAAACACTACTCTCAAATGGCTGACTGGAATCGAGCAATGACGGTCTTACAGGTTGCTCACAAATAAATGAATTATTTAAAATATTTGCCGACTGGATGTGTCACGTATTTGCCGAAAAAGTCATAGTTCCGATTTTAGTGAACTTCCTCTATGTTTGTGTATGTAATGTATATTTTTTAATGAAAATCCCTATTCCTTTATTTTAGTAATGAAATATTATATGTTTTTAGAAAAACATGCTGAAATACCGGAAGCTTTTAACGAACACTAGACGACCAGACGTCTTCATTAAAGAGCTTAAGGTAAGTGATTATTTGACTGAAAATATTTGAGATTTTTTAAAGATTTTGGTTTTCCCTGCAACTATTCACGAAGTTCTTGAGTTTTATTCTGAACTTGTTATTAAAATAAGTTAAATTGGTTTGATTTGAAGTTTGGTTGGGTTTAGTAAATGTAAGTTTCACTAAGTGCCATTTCTGCACTAAAGAGGTGAAAGTTTATATCAAAAGGAAATAATCTATTTCTGGAGTTATTTGTGGAATTTTGCTGTGTTGACTTCAAAATAAATACGATGTTTCTGAAAATTTTAATTAGAGAGTAAATTAATTCAAGTGTGACAGACTGAGAAATTAAAAGTTTTTTTTTCCTTTTAATGGATGTGAATTGATTCGTTGAAAATATTTTCTACCGTTTTATATTTCTGGAGAATCGTAAACAAACAATTTTGTAATTAGTTTTCTAAATTTAGAAATCTAATTATTATATGGGCTTTATTTTCTACAGTTCAGTTATTAGTCTCAAAGAGGCTATTAACCTCAGGCACTCTGATTGCTTGATGTTCCTAAAGTTAATATGAAATTTATTTTTACGTGTGAGAAGATAAATTTTTCCGTAGACATAACTAAATACGTGGGTTGTCTTGGATTACAGCTAGGGTTGCAAGTAAACTTAATATTTTCTTTCGTTTTCCGTATTTGTAAGAATTTCTTCTGTGTTCGAGTGGTGATGTCTCAAAACAAGTTTTATCCGTTTTAACAAATTTTTTAGTAATTGAAAAAGAAAGGAATCTCTATTTATTTACTTGTTTATTTTCTGTCAATATAATTTTATAAAATAATAGATGTTTGTACTAAACTCAAGCTAAGAGTTATTCTATAAATGCATTAATAAATTTTGCAACATAGGTTTAATTACAAAAGGCAGTTAAAGTTGGAAAATAGCAAGTTTTGTTACAGAACATGTGATCAAGCGTTTTCTTTATCGATTAAAATGAATAAAATTAAGTTGTAACCTATTGATTAGGTTTTTAGTTTTGTTGCTACAAATGTAAATCAAGGGCCTAATTATTTTTGATCATTTCAAAATAAAAATATTAACGAATACTAATGAAAAATTAAAACTAGTAAAATTATGGTTAAGTTTTACTGTTAAACTGGAAGTTTAAATTTTTTTATACAATCAAAACTGGATTAGAATATAGGATCATCATAATCTGGCCCACAAATTGTGATTTGCAGGATACCGACGAACACTTTACAGTTTAAAAAAACTTTTTGACAGTTCCAGAAACTTCAATGATGTCAAAATTGGTTTCCAGAAGTAACATTGCGGATTTCCGTTTTATTTGTTCTTCTATATTTCCGAAGACCCTATCAAGAGGTAAAAACGAGTGCCCAGGAGTTGTAAATAATGAATTACGCCTTTAACATCTGCAGCACTCTAGGTCACGTGCCATTTATAAAGGTGTTTTATTGGTCGACGAGTATAGGACAAGTTTTGTGTCTGCGTTTAAATGGAGACAGATTAGCAACCGGCAATCAGTTTTTAATACATATTTTTTATCCATTACTTATAATCCGTTTTGAATTAAATAGGTGCCGTTCTTTTAAAGAACGTTTCAAAAATTTTAAAGTTTTAGTTAAATTTAGTAAAATACAGTTAAGACCAGTTTTTAACCGTCACTACTCAATCCTTGCTCACTATCTGTTGTTACTAGTCAGCACAATTGCCTTAATTCTTAAAATAATGAATTAGTTCTTGTGCAAACACAAGAAATTTATCTACTACACGAGCAAGAAAGTAGTTAACAGTTGCTAAAATATCCACAGCAATTAGGCAAATCATTCAAAACATCGGAAATACAAGTTTTCATCCAAATACGCTGAACCGCTGAGATAGAAGTCTGTAACAAATATAATGCACTGTAAAAAATATAATACTGTTTTTACAGCATAATACAGCTAATTTTACAGTAATAAATTAAAATTGCTAATTTACAGTAATCCCTGTGGCAGAAAGCTGCCGACACGGCGACATTGTCGCAGAATCGGGGAGACAGCGTGCAGAAAGATTTTTGTGATTGAGAGCAAAAAAAAAACAGCCACCAGAAAAAAAACTATGGATCTTTTGTATTAATGTTAACATTTTAATAAATATAAACACCTTGTGTTACTGTAAGAGAGTTGCATATACACTGAAGTGACAAAAGTCATGGGATAGCAATATGCAAATTTTCAGATGGCAGTAGCATCGCATAGAACAGGTATAAATGCGCAGTGCTTTTACAGAGCTTTCATTTCTGTTCAAGTTATTCATGTGAAGAGGTTTTAACGTGATGATGACCGCACGACGTGAATTAACAGACTTTGAACGCGGAATGTTAGTTGGAGCTAGACGCATGGGTCATGCCATTTCGGAAATCGTTAGAGAATTCAACATTCCCAGATCCACTGTGTCAAGAGTGTGCCGAGAGTATGAAATTTCAGACATAACATCCCACCATGGACAGCGCAGTGGTCGACCGCCTGCACTTAAAGATCGAGACCGGCGACGTCTGCAAAGAGTCGTAAATTCTAACAGACAAGCAACACTGCGTCAAATCACCGTAGAAATCAATGTGGGACGTACAATGGACGTGTCTGCTAGAACTGTGCGGAGAAATTTGGATTTCTTGGGCTATTCCAGCAGAAGACCGACTCGAGTGCCTTTACTGACAGAACGACATCGCTTGCAGCGACTCTCGTGGGCACGTGAGCATATCGGTTGGTCCCTAGATGAATGGAAAACCGTGGCCTGGTCCGATGAGTCACGATTTCAGCTGGTAAGAGCCGATGGTAGGGTTCGAGTGTGGCGCAGACCCCACGAAGCCATGGACCCAAACTGTCAGCAAGGCACTGTTCAAGCTGGTGGTGGCTCCGTAATGGTGTGGGCTGTTTTTTCATGGCATGGACTTGGTCCTCTAGTGCGACTGGACCGAACATTGACTGGAAATGCTTATGTGCAGCTACTTGGAGATCACTTGCAGCCATTCATGGACTTCATGTACCCAAACAACGATGGGATTTTTATGGATGACAATGCGCCATGTCACCGGGCCACAACTGTTCGCAATTGGTTTGAAGAAAATTCTGGACAATTCCAACGAATGATTTGGCCACCTAGATCGCCCGACATGAATCCCATTGAGCATTTATGGGACACCATCGAGAGGTCTGTTCGTGCCCAAAATCCTGCCCCATCAACGCTTTCACAATTATGGACGTCTATCGAGACAGCATGGCTCAATATTCCTGCAGAAGACTTCCAACGACTTGTTGAGTCCATGCCACGTCGAGTTGTTGCACTTCGCCGGGCAAAAGGAGGGCCGACACGATATTAAGAGGTATCCCATGACTTTTGTCACTTCAGTGTATATTTATTATTGAAGAATATTCATGTTGCAGAAAGAAATTGGTTCTAGAAAATCTGTCGCAGAAAACTGAAAAAAATTCTGGCACAGGGACAGTAATAAACTCTAAAATTGCTTTTCACAGTTTATTGCTGTACATTTTAGTTCTAAATTAGAACCTCTGCTGCCAGTATTATACTGTAAAAACAACCCTTTATTTTTTGCAATGTGTCGCACTAATACCACACAAGTACATACGAACTAGACTTCTGAAGTTGGGGTAAATATAACCTAGAAGCGTCGTTCTTCTTTCAAGTTAGAATTGCTTCAACTATCACTTTGGTGTGACTTGTGTATGTACCACTGAAAGAAAATTTTAGCGTTTATTACTGAAGAATTTCCTTTTAGAAAGGTTTTTTTTTTTGACAAATCAACTCTCAAAACTCCCACTTTGATGTTTATAACTTAAATATATTACGAATTCAAAATTAATTCTTGAAAAATCAAATTTAATGAGAAAAAAAGAGTTTATTAATATTTTATGGAGCATTGAAAGCAAGAAAATTACTTCAATTAGTGCAATTTAAAACCTTTGAATTGTTGTTAAAGATTACTTTTTGAAAAAAAATTCATTCGGGAAAAGAACTTAGTTTGAAATTCTTCTGTGCACAAGAAAACATAATAGCTTCACTTTAATTAATGAAGATTTTTTATTTTAGAAAAATGTTTGATATTCGTAGAAAAGATTAAAGCTTTAAATCCTCATGAGCACAAGAGAACATCATCGCTTCAATCCTATTAATGAGGATTTTTTATTGCTGAAAATTTTACTGAAAGTTGTTTAATTAGCTATTAATTACTATTTTACAAGCAATCATTTTCGGACTAATATTTTAATACTAAATTTTGGTCGTAATCCATACATTGAATTAATACATTCGAGGAAAAATACTTGGTAGCTGTATTACGATTAATTTAGCTTTAAAAAGCCCTCAAAATATCAGTTTCATTGTGTCAAACTACTTAAAATGAATAAAATGATCTTTTTATTCCCTTCAGAGAAGGATTATAATTACAGATTCTGAGAATTCATAACAATTATTTTTGGATTCTTAGAAGAAGTCAAACTAAGTCTCGTTAAAATCTGAAAGACTTTTTTAATAGAAAAATTACTCATACTTAAAAGCCTTGGATGGCAGTCTTGATATTTGAATTTTTAATGTGCAATTAAAAATGAGTTGAAAACGGAAAGTGTTTAAGCCTTGGTTTACTTTTCTTGAAAGAGAAAACTGAGCACGCTTAGAAAATATTTACTTCGTTATTTTTTTCTGTTTTGTGCATGAAATTGCTTTGATTAAATAAATATTTACTTTTGTGGTAGGAACATAATTCTTAGATTTATTAAAGTTGTGGAAAAAGAGGCAGAGAAAAAAAAACATGGTAAAAAGCACTTCAAGAACTATATTTTTACTAATGGACTTTTATTTAAAAGTTTCTTTTCCTTTCAATAAAAAGTTCTATAAATTAAAATATATATATATATATATTTCTATACATATATGTAAATAAATTGTAGCATTTGAATTAGGTAGTTGAGGCCAAGACAAATATTGAACAACTGTATTGCGTATTGGATAATAAATCAATCTGTTTGATAATAAATGATGATAATTTGATAATAAATTTGATAATAAATCAATCTGTAAATAAATTGTTATAGCTTTGCCTTAATATTAAATTGGTTAGTGTGGTAAGTATATTTTAGATTTAGTTACTTTTAAACGCAAGAAATTATTACAGTTTACATTTTGCGCTCTAACAGTATACACTAAATTGTTAGACTAACATTACACAAACCAATTTTTTTTTACGTTTCCTTTTTAAAATTTATATTGCTTTATTATTGGTGTGACTAGGTGTTAGTTTAAAAAGTAAGGCTTTTAAAAGTAAAAATACATGATGCAAATTAGTATTCCCTGTTTTTATCAAACGTATTCGTATGTCTGTCCTTTTTTTGGACTTTTTAAAAATGTTTAAAAACAGAGTTTCATTTTTTTATACTTGTAGTACTATTGTTAACTTTTTCATGCTATAGCAAAAATTAGTGATATGTCTTTTTCTTTTCATCATGAAAATCATTTTTATTATTATTGCTTAATTTATGATGATTCCTTCAAATTTCGGCATGTAACTAACTTAAACTGTTCGTGTTTCAGAAAAATATTGAAAATACATAACGAACATTTGTTTATTTTGTGTTGATATAGTATTTTGTATTTACTTGCTTGATTCAAGTATAGTCTCGAAAATTCGTGGCAATTGGGGCTCACGTTACCTCGAATTACTGAAAACTCAGATTATCCGGAAATTCATTTTTAACCGACTTCAACAAAGGAGGAGGTTATACAATTCGTCGGAATTTTTTTTTTTTTTTTTGTATGTTATAAGATTTCTCGAAGATGCCTGGACCGATTTCAAAAGTTCTTTTTTTGTTAGAAAGGTCTTTCTTTCCGATTGGTCCCATCCTCTCGTGGTTCGGGTTCGATAACGGGAACCTGCAGAAATCTTTCGAAAAAGAAATTGGGATCACAGTAATCGTAATAATGACCATTTTGAACGCCAGACTTCTCGTTATTGCATAATGAAATTCATTTCTATGGTCTTTTTGAAAATTTTAAATCGAATATCTTTCTATGTCCTGCTTTTTTCTCCTGAACTCCAACGAACTGAAAGTCGTACCAGGTACTAATTGATTCGTAATATTTCAGGTTTTATTAGTCTTAATTTACATAAGGTTTGATTAAAGGAGTTCTGAAGAAAGTGAGGAAAATCTCCAAATTTTTGCTCAAATTTAAAGCTATTTGTCCTAAATGATTAAATATGAAATCCATTGTTACAAAACGTGATTGATATGAAACAGTTATTATAATGATAATGAAAATTTTGAATGAAGGCTTAACTGAAGCAAACAGCGGGCCACGTACGTAATACGTCGTAAAATTTTATGAACCGCGAGAATCTAGTGTTGTTTTGAAATATAAATTAGTTGAAAAGCCGTTAATATTTAGCCTTTGATTAAACTAGTACACAAATAAATACCAGAGAATAACAAGGATTATTTTTTAGTGTCAATCGTTTAAAATTTTAGACGCGTTGATACTTTCTTTCTTTTTTTTCCTTACATAGTTTATTTTATGAAGCATTTACTTAAGCAAATTAGGTGAAGTTTTGTAATGGAAACATTACCTTATTTCATATGTACATTTACACTAAAAAGAATAAAATAAAAATATTTTTGAAAAAAAAAATTGAACCGACTTCGGAACTTCACTCGGCAAGTGCTCTAAAAAGTAAAAAATAATTTTATTCTTTGAACACCATCGACACTACATTTAAACATAAGTTTTGAAGTCGGTGCAAAAACTATAGGTGAAATGATGTTTAACTACATTTTGCCAACATTTTTCAGAGAAACCATTGAAAATTAAGAGCTAAATATTTATACCATTACATAAATATGTAGTTGTCAATGTAGTGTATGCGGATGCGATTAAAGAACCTGGATTCATTGCAATTTATATATATATAGTTAAATTATAGTTTCGTATGATTCTAGGGGAAGGGTGGGCATAGCGGCCACCCTAAGGAATATCAATTTTTTTTCACCCCTAAACTTTATTGAAACATTTTATTAATCCCTTCAACATTTAGTATGGTTACTTAGGCCTGATTAAAAAATATAAACAACTAGATTTTTAAACTTTATTTGTACAAAATTTTTACTTTACCAAAAGCTGTCAAAGTGGCCACTTTGCCCCACTAGGTAGGGCAAAGTGGCCACTGCCTAAATAGATTTAGATAGTATGGAAAAAATGAAACGCATTTAGTTTCAGAACTCAGAACAATTGTATTAGGGTTTTAAACAAAAATAGGCATTACTAAAAGTATGTGAAGTTATGAAATCACTGGTATTTACATAAATCACAAATAAACTCATCGTCCTCCTCTTCGGCTCCTGTGCAGGCTTCGTGAGCCCATTTGAGGCACCCAGAACATCTAATCCAGCCTTCGTTGTCCTTAGATTTCGAGTAACAATCACCACAGAAAAAACAATCGACGTTTCGAATCGAACAATCGAAGTGGCCACGGCTGTGGCCACTTTGCCCTCTAGCGCGCCATTTTCGAAAGAACAATATTTCACGTACAACCCGTTGTTGTATCTACTGTTGAGACATATGAATTCAAAGCTAGAAACATGGTGTTTTCCACCATTGATGTAAAATTTACTTCACCTAGTCCTACAATAAACTAAAGCGAAACATGTGATGCATTTACATAACATCAGAAGGTCGAAAAAGTGAAAATTTTGTGAGATCTCCGTGAGTTTGCGTCTGAGCGGCATATAAACTATAACACAACAACAACGGCTGCCGGGCGAGTAGTTGAGTCTATTGTCGTTAAGCTACAACAATATACAGGGTGTCCACTCCAATCGTGGACCAATAGCTAATTTCTAAACCATTAGAGATAAGCATAGAGTTTATTTAGGAAAAAATCTCCAAATTACGAAAGGAATTTTGGGTCTATTCAATGTTTTTCAAAAAATCAAATTTTGAAAGAGTTACGAAATTTAAATTTTTATACAGCCCCCCAGTCCTATAAATCATATTTAGTAAAACATTCTTGACACTGTAACGTTTAAAACTAAAAAAAAATCACTCTTCTACCACAAAAATTGACCGAGTTATGACGTTTTGAAAAATCAAGATTTTGAAGGATTTCGCATACGGTCCCTTAAGCGATCTCTGGATGACGTCATGAAATAATGCAAAATCTTGGTTTTTCAAAACGCCATAACTCGGTCAATTTTTGTGGTAGAGGAGTGATTTTTTTTTAGTTTTAAACGTTACAGTGTCAAGAATGTTTTACTAAATATGATTGATAGGACTGGGGGGCTGTATAAAAATTTAAATTTCGTAACTCTGTCAAAATTTGATTTTTTGAAAAACATTGAATGGACCCAAAATTCGTTTCATAATTTGGAGATTTTTTCCTAAATAAACTATATGCGTATCTCTAACGGTTTAGAAATTAGCTATTGGTCCACGATTGGAGTGGACACCCTGTATAGGGAGGAAAACTTCAAGTGGCCACTTTGCCCGCAGTGGCCACTATGCCCACCCTTCCCCTATATAGTGTTTTTGCGCCGACTTCGAAACTTTTATTTAAATGTAGTGTCGATGGTGTTTAAAGAATAAAATTATTTTTTACTTTTTAGAGCACTTGCCGAGTGAAGTTCCGAAGTCGGTTCAATTTTTTTTTCAAAAATATTTTTTAACTTTAAAATTTAACACTTTTTTGACGTTATACGGAGGTAAAACAGTTAATTTTCAAGTAGTTTTACATATCAGGTCATTATTTCCAAACCATATCTTAATAAATCTCTAGCAGTCAAAGAATATTCACTGACACTTGGCAAGTGTTATTGACACCGACCTCTCAATGCTGTTTCTTTTTTACTTTATTGTAAGTGCAAAAGGAAATTTTACAACAGCAAAAGATCCCTATTTTCACAGTTTAATGCAAATAATTTTTTTTAGCTGTCAAAGATAATACCTTATTATATCAATAAAGCACCTCGGATTAACCGGAACTTCGGACTTTTGAGACTCGGATTTCCGAGACTCTACTGTATTTTATTTATGAATAACTTTGTGCTGATGTCCATGAACTCCTGTGAAATTGTTTATTAATTGGAACAGGTATTGAAGTATTTTACGTATTTACCCTTATGCATTGTTCTTGTTTTTTTTCCTTTCAGGGCCTAGTAGAGATGACCCTCACTACATCCCTACAAGATGACTGCATTTACAACTCACCGTTAGAAATCATTTCTGAGATATTACAAGAAGTAAGTTGTTTTTACTTTTGCATCTTTTTCTTGCCTCCTGTGATACCCAGGGCTCGCATAGTAGTTAAAGCCCCTCCCTCCCCTTTTTTTTCAAATCATCAAAGACCATACATAATATAGTTAAAATGCTGCCCCCCCTCCATGCCCCAAGAGTAGTTGTATGAAAAATTATAGTTTAATTCGAGTCTTTGAGTTCCATTAAAACCGAAAAAAGGGGACATTAAAGACAAGACACCATTAAACTGGAAAGATATTTCTATTTATTTATTTATTTAATTTAATTTAATTTAATTTATTTATTTATTTTATTTTATTTTATTTTATTTATTTATTTATTTGTTTTTTTGCGCTGATTAAAAATTATGCAGACGATGAAAAAAATCGAGATGAAAATCAGTTTAAAAAGAAAAACCCTAAGTTAAGATTTTTTTTTTTTTTTCATTTTTGTGTTAAAGGGAGGAGGCAAAGTGTGTGTGAGTGTGAACAATCGATTCAATGCTTGTGAAACTATAAAGAACCGTTATAAAAAGTAGTTTAAACATTGCTTTAGTACTTTAGTGTTCGATTTATGGAATATATCTCTCTGTAAGTAAACATGTTTATCAGGCAGATCCTATTTCTTATCCGGTAACCGAGGTGAAACATTTTCCCAAATGTATGTCATTACTTATATTACTTATTTGTCGAGTATCTGTAGACTGCTTTCTCTCATAGAATGTTGAAACAATAGCAAATACCCTGTTCCATGCTAATCATATTCGAATAAAACTAAGTAGAGCACAAAATGGTGAAAAAGAGCAAATGGTTAAACACTGTGTTAGAAATAAGCGGTTGTTAAGCGTATTTTGCGACTAAAAATTTAATTTTACCTCCCAGATTTTTACACACTGAAGCTGAAATCTAATCTTAAAAGTTTGGAACGAAATTTTCATTATGAGTACCTTGGGTCAATTATTCAAGAAATTCAAATTTGTTCCTATCTTATTCCATTTTTTAGCCAAATTTGTTTATTTAATAATTCCCAGCTCGATTTTGTTTTCATCTTCAGCACGATTTTTAATCAGCGCAAAAATTAATTAAATATAAATATCCTTCCAGTTTATTGTCGTCTACCCCTTTCTCCCGGTTTTAATGGAATTTTAATTTCGGTGAATATAAAAAGTAATTTAATTAATAAGCACTAGTGATAAGTTCATTCATTTAAGTAAAAACTAAATCGTTGATCACAATACCGCGCCAAGTGAAAACAGAGAAAGACAGGTCGTATTTGTTCCTTGCGTTGGATTGAATTTTGTATTTCATTTTAACCTACTTTGACTACGGATGGTTTTGATTTTTTTTTACATGTAAAACTTTCCACGAAAGAAAAAAAAAGATTCTTCGCATATCAAGAAGCAATTTCATATTTTTGCCTTATGAACATTAGTGTCTAAGTGTTTGCTACAATTTTTTCACGAAGAATTTATTTTACATCAAGCATCAACAACGAACTTTTCTTGCAATTTATTATATCAATTCAGGTATAGTCGGTTGGGGGAAAACGAAACGAATGGTAAATAGAAACGAACACGTGTGGTAAGTTTTAAAATTAAACTGTTGATGAGTGAAGTCTACTTAAAATAAGCATAGATGGGAATTCCGTATGTCTGTTCCCAAACCGTTTGAAGATGACACTGGAAAAAGCTGTTTTTTAAAGTTAAGTGATATTACCTTTTCCTCTCCAGAACGTCTTCAAATGCAAAGTAACTAGTTTTAACTCATTTTAGTTATTACGTAGAAGGTTACCATAAACATTTAGTTATGAATTTCACCTTTCCATCTATTTTTGTTATGCAATTTATGTGATCCCGTCTACCCAGAAGTGCTGTATTCTGGGGTTAGTTATTACAACCAATTTTGGGATTCTTCCTATTTTTGTAGGATTAAATATCAATGTAAATTACATCTTTGCGGGTATTTTACATCAATTTAGTTTGTAAGTCAATTATTTATATGTGAGTCAATTATTCATATTGACTCATTATAATTTATTTGCCCGAATCATTCACAGGATTAAAGAAATCAACTTCCATTCACCCCTTAGTCTTTGGGGGCAGAAAAAAAAATATTATTTCATTCGCTAACTGTGTATAGCAAATTTTAATAGCCAGTTTTTCTCAGAGAGTACTCTTGAACTCAGTGCTCAATTTGTTAACAAAAAAATAAAAGAAAAAGAAATGAAGAAAAAAGAAGAAGGATCTGAAGTAGAAATATTGAAACTTTTTTTCCCTATACCCCCAACTGACCCTACTGACTTTACAGATACTAAACAAGAACTTTTTATTCTTTCGAGTATCTTTCTTGGTGAAGCCTATATGTTCGTGTAGTTCAGATCTGCAAAAGTAATCTGAACGATAAATAACCACATTTCTTCATTCTGGGATTGCTACTATTTCTTAATTCAAGGACCGTATTGTTGACATTTTTTTCTGTCCTTCTTTCCATGAAAAAAACCCACAAACATTCATTCTTCCCTACCCTCTTCGAACCTTGAAGATGGCATAAGAAATCAATTCTGAGTTTCATTCGCAGATAGCAATTGCAAATAAGGAAAATCTAGGTCAACTCTATAAACTAGGAATGGAGATCTAGAAATAAAATGTTTATTTCCAGCAAAAAAATATCAAAATGTCACCCTCTTTTATGAAAGATCTACAAATAAAATCCTTCATATCGAGGTGAAAAAATAATCTTTGGTTGAATGACCGAGGAATATTTTAATACTTACTGAATCATTGTGTGGTTTTGTTTCTATTAGTTGAAAAAGAGCATTTACACTAGGGGACAATGCGAAGAAGAAATTGATTGCGCTATGAATTACAAATGACTCTTAGTGTTATTGTATATTTCAACTGATGTCCTACTTATGGAAGAAAAGCTTATAAGCCGGGACTTTCGTTGAGGCACTATTTCTTTCAGAGAGGAGTTCAATGTGAGACTGCATCCATATGGCTACTGCAAGGAGCTTATTTGGTTTAAAAGACATTGAAAGGATATTATCGTTTGGTTGGAGTGTTCCTATGAGTGATTAAATTTGTTAAAGTCTTCAGGATGGGAGGGAAGCCTACATCTTAAATGTTTCGTCTAAATCAGCAATGCTGAACTACTACACTGCAAAAAAGGAACTGCTGTTTTTACAGTACAATACTGGCAGCCGAGGTTCCGATTTAAAACTGTAAAATGCACAGTATTAAACAGTAAAACTAGCAATTTTACAGGTTATTTGCCGTAGAATGTAGCTGTATTATACTATAAAAACAACAGTACTATACTGGCAACAGAGGTTCCAGTTTAAAACCGTAAAATGCACTGTAATAAATTTTACAGTTTATTACTATAAAATTAGCTGTATTATACTGTAAAAACTACATTCCTTTTTTACAGTGTATTTGACGGACCGGTGGAAAAATTTAACCTTTCTTTGGAAAGTTTTGCATATACGTGTTAAAAAAATTTCGTCTAGAAATGTTTTTATTTTGTTTAAATATTTTTTTTTTTTGATCAATGTTGAAATTTTAGGATCTAGAATCCGTAATTTTGTGCTTAAGGATTGGGTGCCCTAGAGAGTTCCCACGTTTGTCTTCTGTTACGTCTTATTTTTATTTATTTTTTACTGAGTTATATTTTGTGATTATTTAATAATAATGAAAATTTTAATAGAGTAGTTACTGGAAGTTACTTACTAATAAGCTCATTAACTTACGTATTAATTACAGCAATTCTTTATATGTAAATATTATTGTTAGTAAATAATATTAAAAATTTTGCAAAAAAATATCTGGCAGTTTTTTAACACTTAAGAATTGTTTTCATTAAAAAAGAAAGAAAAAAAAAGCCAGTTTACGAAACGATTGACTCATTTTTTTTTTTTTTCAAATGTCTAAGCCGTCCAACAAGGGCTTTGTTTGTCGACAATTTATTATTATTATTCCAATGTTTATATAGGTCATCATATTCTTTTAAACTAGCGACAAGCACTAATACTTTACAGTTTGCATTGAAAAAATGCACCCCAACATTCAGTTTCACTTCGACGGATAAATATTTTACAGCCAGTGCCACGGAGCTTAAACTTTTCCAGAATATTACACCCAGAATCAAAGTGTTTGTAACCCCAAATAATTTTATAAAGAAACCAAACATTTAAGTAATAAGTTCTATCTAATATAGACAGTTAAGTGTATTTCCAATTTCGCGAATAAGCAACAACTAAGCCTCGAACTTTTGACCTAATATAAAATTGGATGTATGTATGTTTGTTCAATATATAAATCCAGTTTTCATCGGATTTTCATCAAACTTGGCACAGAGGTTCCTTGATGCATTAGAATTCACATAGGCGGGTTTTTGAAATTTAAAAAGATCCAAAAAGCTCAAAATTTAAATTTATTGTCTCAAAATGGCTATTTTCTCCAATTTTGAATATACAGAGTAATCGAGATAAGCTTTAAGCATACAAATTGATAAAATTTAACACATTTAAATATGAGTATTTTCCAACAAAGATTACGATTAACAATGAATTATCAATTTATGGTTATCCTATTTCATTTTAGCATGAAATAAGTATGCCCATGTGGATATAATTCGTTCAAATACTTTTTGTAGAACGATGTTGTATTAATAAGCACACGGGCAACGCCGTTTAAGTAAGCTAGTAGTAAAATAGTTTTGAATATTCCGCCATTCATTTGTGTCTTAAGTTGTTGAGCTCGAATTGATTGACAAAATTATGCTCACCTTATGACGTCTGTTTGACTTCATTCAAGTCTTTAAAACAATTTGTGACAAGGCTGTCATCACTACAAAGGTATGCTTGAAATTGAATAAAACTGGGAAATAACAAAGGGATCCTGGTATTTTTATTTTCCTTCAACCACACCTACAAAGTTGTTAAATATTAATTTCCTAAGTTGAGCATGAAGTCTGATCAAGGTGTATTCTCATAACCTTAGTAGAAACTAAACATGATTCTTGTTTTCTTTTTGTGTTAGTTTTTTTTGTCTTACTCCTGACCAACCATGTTTTATGTCATCTATATTTCTTTTATGCAGTTTATTATTACTCCCCAGAGCAGCAATGTTGTAATTTCTCCATTCTAGTTCTTTGTGCCTTTATGAAAAAAGAGGGAATATAGTTTCGTTTACTTTTCCTTTATTTGTTAGTTTCGAGATCTTTCCAACGAGCTTTTTCAGGCATTTGCCTCTCATTGGCTCCTTTAGCTATAAAGGTTCGATATTTCATCTTCTTTAGCATCCCTTCTCATGAAGTAAGTGTAGTGTACGTTTAATACACGGGAAGGCTGCCTAAGCGTAAATTTATATTTTATAAAATTAACTACTGATACCAACAATCAGATTTCCCTGTGGTAAAAATTTAACCAAAAAATCCCTGCAGGCCCATTATCACTGCAGTTACTTTCAGTGTAGGAAGCGTTTTTATTATTATTAATATTAGGGATGCATTATATGGTCTTGACGATTAATCGGTCATTATTTTCCACTTAGCCGATTATTAATAATCGGCAAAATTGTGCCGATTAATCGCCGAAAAAAATATTTTTTCAATAGTATTTTTTTAAAGTATACTATCACCAAGAAACCATGATGAACAACTTTATTAATAGTAATAATAATACTCACAGTTGATATAAAAAAATTTAATAAATTAATTTTCCTAGTTTAAATCAATATACACATATATACAACCTTGTAATATTTTTTATGAGTCGATACTTTTCTCCTTAGCATAGTGCTTTTAACCTCTAATTTTCTAATAATAGTCTCGTCTTAAATGGCTACTAATAATTGAAATATATAAATTGAAAGACTTAAATTCGAGTGCTCACTACAGATTCCCTCTATTTTACATTATTTTTTAAATTTTCATGTTTAGTTGACGTAATTAAAAATGTGTTAATGGAATTTTTATATGCAATAATATAAAAATTAGTTCTAAGAAATTGAACAAAATTTTGATGGGAAAATTAAGGAAAAAAATTATCTTCTCTCAGAAATAAATTACTGTTTCTGAAATCGAATTTGTAAAAGAAAGAAAAAAAACTGATCGTAAAATAGGTAGTATCAAAAATAATCACAATTATCTTTAATCCTCTCAGCCGATTAATCGGTAATCGGCCGATTTGCTTATTGGTGTATCCCTAATTATTATTTTTTTTTATTATTATTATTTAAGTAAGTTCTAAAGCAGCGAATATAATGTTAAATGTAAGCTTAGTACATAACCGTCCCTAATAATACTACAAAATCACAGGAAATATTTTTATAACGAATTGTCAGGAAACTTTATATTAGATTCTAGTTTGGTTTTTATGCGTTAAAATGTATCACAGCTAGAAATTTGACGCCATTTTGTAAATTGTGTCAAAAAACACGAATCAATAACGTCATCATAATGTTTAAACACACAGCAAGTAAGAAAAAATAGCTCAGATTGGCCTAATAATGTTAGACTCGTCCGGCTTATAAGTAAATACACAAAAGCAATTACTTTCTTGAGCTGTTAACAAAATACAGTGAACTCTCACTTATACGTCGCCTTATTTATGCGCCTTTTTTACGTATACGACGATTTTTATTGGTCCCAGCACATTCCATAGCAAAATAATGATAGTATCAGTTATTTATGCGTCGCTCTAAAGATAAATGTTTCACTTATGCGCCGAATTTTCCCTATAATGCATTTTTCCTCGCTTTCCTCTTTAATATTTCGCCTTTATTGCTCAAGGAAGCCATTTTTTCCGCATGAACTAAAGTTCCGAGAGGGACAATTATCCATTATGCATCATTTTAGAGGGAACAGTTTGTAATTAGATATGCTACAATTTTTGTTTTCTCTTTATCAGTAATTGCCAAACCGTAGTAATATGTCCCTTTTCTATAGAAGCATTCTTATTCATTCTCTCATTAGAAACTATGCTGTGTTTTAGTTATTTAAATAGGCTTGTTCACTTATTGTTTTTCTCACTTATGCGCCTTTTTCTGTTGGTCTCTTAGGCCGGCGTATAAGTGAGAGTTCACTGTGTATAGAGAAAGGTATCACATCTCTGATTCAGCATAAGTAAAGGAATATAATATATTTAGAAAGTAAAGCGAATAACTTTTAAAGTTTTTTTTTTCAAGCAATATTTGTTAGTATCTAAAATGTAAAATTGCAGTAACGATAACTAACTGGATTGAAGAGAACAACAAACTACGATCTTGAAAAGTATTTAGAGTAAGGTGGAGAAAATTTTTAATGCCTAAAACTCCTAGTTAGCTGCGACATGATGTAGGAATGCCATCTAAAAAATTGGAAGTCGAAATCTTGCCTCTGATTTGAAATGGAGTTCTTCAAATACCTGAAAGTTACTACTTTTGGAATCTTATTTTTTGCAGTTTAAATTGGCGAAATTCAGCTAAGTTGTCAGTTGGTCATTGATCTAAAACACGTCACTTCCGCTTTAGCATTTTAATTTGTTGCTGCAAGTTCACCTAGCTCATTCCTCAAATAGAAGTTAAGCTTTAGAAGAAAAAAAACATCATCGTGAGGAAAAAAAAAAGAAAGAAAGACGTTCAGTTCGCGGGGGGGGGGGGGGGATCAGGTTTTTAAATTAAACTTGCCTCCCATGGAACTAGTTTTTGCACCTCTTTTTTTTTTTTTTTTGCTCTTAACTGAATTTCACAGGAACTAAATAACTATTATGATTTGGAAGAAATGTTTTTAATATTTTTTTTTAATTAAAAACCTTTTGTACAATAACACATCAAACACAATTGTTGTCGCCCTCAAGTTTTCCTTTACTTTTTTCTTAATCCGTTAAAACGTTGCATTGAAAGTTTTTTTGACTAGCTAAAAATTTATTTTCCTTATTATTCTCCAGCTATATTTGATTGTTTTACAACTTGTTATTTTTAAGACCTTGGAGTTCCTTTCAATGCCTTACACGTACCGAAGATACACTGTGAGCAAAAGCTGTTGTTTTTACAGTATAATTCTGGCAGTAAAAGTGTCAGTTTGAAACTGTAAAACTAGCTATTTTACAGTTTATTACTGTAAAACTTGCAATGTACAGTTTATTGCTCCAAAATTAGCGATTTTACCATAAAATTAGCTGTATTATACTGTAAAAACAACAATATAATGCTGGCAGCGGGGGTTCCAGTTTAAAACTGTAAAATGCACTGTAATAAACTGTGAAACCAGTAATTTTACAGTGAATAACTGTAAACTAGCAATTTTAGCTTACTATGGTAAAACTAGCAATTTCAGTTAATTACTGTAAAATTAGCTGAATGAAAAAAGTAAAAACAACTATTTTTTACAGTATAGATAAAAAGCTCGTCTTGCGAGATTTCTCCTTTCAAATCTTAAGGAAATCCTCTGTGATTCATTCACAAATGCATTTCTTCTTACCGGTATCCCCGCGCGCTATTCATCGCATTTTAAATAGCTAGTGGATCTCTAATGCTTCCGTCAACATAGTGACTTTTAAAAAAGTGGGTTTTTTCAATACGGAGTAGGAATTGGCTTTTTGCCAAAACAGGGGTCGTTGAACCCATTTCTCAACAGTTAAGTTCTTCTATATACTCTAGAGGCAAACATACACTTTTATTCAATCTTTCGAGGTATTTCGTTTTCTGATTGCTTTACCTGCAGCGTGCTGAGAATGTGACCACACTCTATAAAATAGTCCCTATGCATTAGATTTAAAAGATACGTTTTAGATTTCTGTTTCTTCTTTATTCCACGCATAGACACACACTCACCCACCATATGTGTATATATTTTTATACAGGGTGTCCACTCCAATCGTGGACCAATAGCTAATTTCTAAACCGTTAGAGATAAGCATATAGTTTATTTAGGAAAAAATCTCAAAATTATGAAAGGAATTTTGGGTCTATTCAATGTTTTTCAAAAAATCAAATTTTGAAAGAGTTACGAAATTTAAATTTTTATACAGCCCCATAGTCCTATCAATCATATTTAGTAAAACATTCTTGACACTGTAACGTTTAAAACTAAAAAAAAATCACTATTCTACGACAAAAATTGACCGAGTTATGATGTTTTGAAAAATCAAGATTTTGCATTGATTCATGAAGTCATCGAAAGATCGCTTAAGGGACCGTATGCGAAATCCTTCAAAATCTTGATTTTTCAAAACGTCATAACTCGGTCAATTTTTGTCGTAGAACAGTGATTTTTTTTTAGTTTTAAACGTTACAGTGTCAAGAATGTTTTACTAAATATGATTGATAGGACTGGGGGGGCTGTATAAAAATCTAAATTTCGTAACTCTTTCAAAATTTGATTTTTTGAAAAACATTAAATAGACCCAAAATTCCTTTCATAATTTGGAGATTTTTTCCTAAATAAACTATATGCTTATCTCTAACGGTTTAGAAATTAGCTATTGGTCCACGATTGGAGTGGACACCCTGTATATGTGGGTGTGTGTGCGTGCAGTAGCGTACCTAGGAGTTGGCAGAAGTGGCTTTTGCCACGAGCGCAGCAACCTGGGAAGGCGGGGGGGGGGGGGCATTTTGACCGATAAAAAAGTTCAGGGACTTCTTTTGAAAAATTATATTCGTACAAAAATATTTAAGGAAAAAAACTTGCAAGAATAGAAGCTAGAGGGGAAAATGAAACATCTAATGAATGAACATTGAACATCATTAAAAACATTTTTAGAAAGAAAATAGACTATCGAAGTTGCAACATTGTCTTTAAATTCGTCGAATGATCAGAATTTTCTGAATCGAGAATTATTTTGGGAGATCACAGTGACCTTCCGTGACCTTCCATCAAGGCAACCATGAAGTTGGTTGCAATTTCTTAAGTTCGACACGGGCGCTGAACCACCTAGGCAGGGGTGTAAACAGGGGTGAATTATGGCGCAAGTTGCGCCATCAAAATTGGGGGGGGGGGGGGGATTTTTTAAACTAATTTATTTATTTATTCAAATATTTTTGTTAATTAATTTTTTTAATTTAAATTACAGGTTTTTTTAAATTAAAATTATTTATTAATTTATTTTTTTACTTTAAATTATTTTTTTATTTTTTATTATTATTTATTTATTTATTTTTTTGTGTGTGTGCTTGGAGTGTCTGGAAGGGACAAAAGCGATTCTATTCTGCGCATAAGTAGTACTTTTAAAAAATTAATAAAATGTAAAAAAAAATAATAGTTCTAATTTAAAAAAAAAATGAATAAGAGGGGTAAAAATAAAAATAAAAAAGCACAAGAGGGTTGTGAAAAGTTTTTTTTTTGGGGGGGGGGGTGGATTTGCGCCATTGAGCTTGGGGGGGGATGGGCACCCCTGTACCTAGGTACGCTACTGTGTGTACCTTGGTATCCGCAGCCGCATTCTTTTCCAAGAGTTCGTCGACTGAAAATGTTTGGATATTCAAACGAACAAACATTTGGAGAAAAATGGAACTTGCACATAATTGAAATAGTGCATTTCAGAGTAGAACGATTTCTTTTCACAATAATACAGAATAATTGCATAAAAGCAGTATTATTGCGCGGAAGGGTTTTTTTTTTAGTAATTATTGGTTATCCTCCTCCACCTTCCATAAAACCATTGCATCATTCGTGCTCATACAAGTTCTCCTTGATACTTTTTTATTTCAATGCTTCTCCCAACGTGATAAAGTACACAAACCCGCAAAAATATATTGCAGACGATAAGATAACAAACATATAAAAGGGGAAAGAAACTAGTATTTTTGAAACGAGATTTTGATTGACACTTTGAGTAGACGAAATGTTGTTTGATTGCCACATGTTAATAGCTCTCGATTGCGAAAGGACGGTTCAGAATGAACTTGGCGAAAACAAGCCAAATGACTCTTAATGAAACACAGCGAAGAAAATACGTTGCGAGAATACACATTTCATTCAAATTTTGATATTCAGTCTTTTAATGTAACTTTGAGTGACATTTTCTCTGTTTTTAGCCTTTCCTCTCATACTTTAGTAGTGTTATTGCATCAATTGGTATAAAACTAATGAATGCAGTACTCCTAAAATATTGAGTGTCAAAATTAAGAAGCAGTAATTATAAAAACTATTTCAAATGAATTATGTAATTGCTTCAAAATGATCTTACCATTCCTTGGTGTACTTTTAGATTTAACAGCCAGTGTGCGAGTAATCTCAACTTATAAAAGTAAGTGTAATACGTCAAGCACTGCTATGGCTATTTCATACTCATAATCCCTCAGAAGGTGAAACTGTTATGTCTGGATGATATACCGAGCTGTTTTCGCACTAGACTAATGGTTGCGATTTGATAGTCTTTTCCGTATTAACATTGGATGTACCTAAAACTATAACCAGGCTGAGAACCGGTCATCACAGGGGCATGAAGATTGATGGAGAGGGTAGAAGGGTGTATAGAAATTGTTTTAATTTCCCAGATACACAGCTTACACCTTGTCATATGTTTGAGTGTCCAGCAATAAGTGCGAACCTGAGAGAAATTGGTGTATTGCCGTCACTTATTGACCTTTATGACGATAACATCCAACAAATCGCAAAAGCAGTTATAAGGATCCATGGAGTCATTTAGTTCGGCTAAGTCATAGACACGACAAAAAAAAGGATGTACCTAGATTTCGAATAAAATATATAATTTTAGAATTTCAACTTTTCAAATTGTGGTGCTGCCCCATTGTTATTCTGCTCTTTATATCAAATTCCCTTCACCGCCGCCCTTCCCCCGCAAAATAAAAAAAAAAAAAAAAAAACAGTAGAATTATCATCACTTGAGAAGAAGGGGAGTTATAGCATCAAACTTGTCACGTGTAACTTACAGTGAAATGCAAAAGCTATTCCGCAATAAAATAGTTGCATAACTATGGATTTAGTTATCCATGCTGCTTTCTGAAGAAAAACAAGCTCATCTCAGCATTTTCTATTTCTTCCGTTGCTTTGTATATTAACTTTGTTTGGTGTTTATTTCTTCATTTCTTTGTTTCATATTTCTATTGATGATCCTACATCTCCAGTGGAAATGATCACACACTAACAAAATATATGTTGTTTTTACAGAATAATACTACTAATTTTACAGTAATAAACTGTAAAATTGCTAGTTTCGCAGTCTATAACTGCGCATTTTACAGTTTAAAACTGGAACCTCTGTGTCAATCTTATACTTTTGTGTTTACAGTATAATACAGCTAAATTTATGGTAAATTTGCTAATTTTACAGTGAAATAGCTAGTTCTGCGCAGTTTATTACTGTGCTTTTACCGTTTTAAACTGGAACTTCTGCTGCAGTATTACACTGTGAAAACAACAGCTTATTTTTGCAGTGCACACTCTACTGCTAAATGCTTGCAATTCTAAATATTTTTATCCCGAGTTACAACAATTTTTCTTAATATTTTTAAGGCGGGTTATATAATATAAATTTAGCTCCTTAATGTTTATTCTGACAAAAAAATAAAATAGCTATAACATTGCTTTTCTCGAGTTACAAAAACTGAAGTAATACATTTAATCGGTTTACAAATACCTTTGTGCTATTGATGTAGAGAAAATTGCAACGTTAATGAGACACAAATAAGCAGGGATACTGCAGACACGTGTTTCTGCGTTGCAAGGAACGCCTTTTTCCTTTTGTCGGATGTCTGTGCATCCATAAGCTCTTTTTTTTTTTTTTTGCATTGAAAAAGGTGTTCCTTGTAACGCCGAAACACGTGTCTGCAGTATCTCTGCTTATTTGTGCCTTCTTAACGTTGTAATTTTCTCTACATTTAATCAGCTTTAAGTATTTACATGAAGAAAACGCCTATATTTTAGTACTTTGTTATTAAATTTAAAAAATATTGGCACGATGGATATTGATTAGTTCAAATAATTTGTTTTAGGTGTGGGGGAATTTTAGTCAGCACGCATCGTAAGTTTTCCACCTAAAAATTTTCTAACGCACTAAAGAATGCTTTATTAATCAATAATGATAAACGATTGGGGTAGTTATTTAGATTTGTTACACGGAATGCTGCTCTGTGATTGTACCGTTAAAATGAATGTTGCTTTTACGGTATAATGCAGCTAATTTTATAGTTATAAAGTGTTAAAAAAATGTTAATTTTACGGTAATAAACTATAAAATTGCTATTTTTGCAGTACTAAAGTGTAAAATTGCTAATTTTACAGTAACAAACTATAAAATTACGGTTTTACGGTTTTTTACAGTGCATTTTACAGTATTAAACTGTATACCTCTGTTGCAAGTTTTTCAGGCCCGTCATTTCAAGTTTCTCCAGGGGGGGGGGAGTTAAAAGGTGAAAACACAATGCAATTTCATCGGAAAACAACAAAAGCCACGCCCACTTTTATATAACTACATTGATTTCTTAAAGTCAGGGGGTTGGGTAAGACCTCACCTACCCCGCCCCCCACTCCCTCAATGACGGGCCTGAAGTTTTTACAGTATAATACAGCTAAATTTTACGGCAATAAACTGTAAAATTGCTAACTTTTTAGTTTATAAAGTTAGCAATTTTTTTTATTAAAATTGCTAGTTTTACAGTTTATTACTGTGCATTTTACATTTTTAAATTGGAACTTCGCTGCCAGTAGTATACTGTAAAAACAACAGTTAATTTTTTGCAGTGTGAACGATGATCCAATTTTTTGATTTATCTTTATCCCTCTTACACCCTCACTTTACCCCTTTGGAGGATAATTACCTGCAAGTTAAGAACCGCTGAGTTAGACAAATAATTGTTTATGCTACTTATTTGAAAATTAAGAGTTTTTTTTTTTTTTTTTGAGTTATTTTAAATGGCATTGACATTTCTTCTGTTGAACAACCTTTTAAAAATTTCATTGCGTTTCGATAAATTATTTTCATTTCATAGCCAGTTTTCTGTTGGTTGCTTATTTTTAAGATAACTTTTCAGAATTATTTATAAATAAACTTATTTAAAGCTTTTACGCATTTTTTAAAAAACAAAACGTGACGATTTTAGTCCACGATAAGATACTAGCTGATTTTTAAGTGTTAATTGAATTTAACTGCATCAATAAACATCATTTGCTTTCAGGTCTTTTCTCGAAATATATTCAAAAACATTTTTATCAGATTAAACAGACACTTTTTTATTCTTAGATCACTCGAAAACGTTATTTCGAAAAGGTAAACAGATGGAACTAATTTTCCGTCCCGTTGGATAGTAAGAGTAAATATTTTTCCCTCTCAGCTGAGAAACATTATAGGATTTTAACATGTTTCACAAAATCACTCGCTTGTGAAAACCGGTTTTGATAGCATTTTGGTATTCAGTTTTTAAATCGAAGTTTAGCATTGCTTGCAAATTAATGCATTTGGCGGGCGGTACCGACTGGTGCGAATATTTTGTGGAATACATTGATGAATTGAATTTCAAAACAGACCTCATTACATGTTTTTATTTCAAGGAAGTTGGCAAATTACTTTTTTCTGTTTGTTTTATGAATCTATTCTTCTTCGAGTCTTCATCAAGTGTTTTTGTTCATGGGATGCAGTAGCGTATTGTGTAGTGTTTTGATTTAACTATCAAGCATCGTAAGTACTAATGTAGTTGTAAGATTGTATATTCGTCAAATTGTGTAATATGATGTAGTCGTTATTGTGACATATGCCATTCAGGAAGCCGGAAAAGAATAGTGTGTTTAATTGCTCTAGTAGAAGGAGGAGCTCGCGGCTTCCGTTTAAACGATCAGTACCATTGCACGACAAGGGCGGATCCAGAAATATTCCAAGGGAGGGGCGATTGTTTTTTGTTTTTGTTTATTTTCTTCTACTTGCGCCTTTTTTTAACCACATGTCCTGGTTGACACATGTTTATTATAAATGTTTCGGTCTTCAATTTCGAAAAAATTCCAGATCAGAGCCCCGAATCCCAACCATTACTCATAGTATCATGGAAGATCATCTAAAATTTCCTTTTTTGAACTTTAAAGTAAAAAAAAACTGTTGGATAAGAAGAATCCCTTAAGGGAGGGGCGATCGCCCCTCCCTTGTATCCGCCTCTGCTGTATGATTATGATAACAAAACGTCTGACCTTAGAAGAATGGATTTCTGTTTAGAGATAAAGAAGAGGAATTCTTGTACTGACATAAGGCCAATACTTATTGCAGAATGTTTTTTGTGAGACAAACCGACTTTCTCTCCTCACCTCTATTTTAACAAATGGAATCGTTCAATACTTCGTCCATTGAAATGCAGTTTACCAGAGCTAAACTAGAGGGATAAAGCCCAGTCTAGCTCAAAGAGCAAAAAGTGCATACTGTCTAACTTCGAAAGGCGCTCCTGGAAGTCATGAACACTTTTATTTGAAAAAGGGGTGATAACTTAGGAGACGGTCTTGCCGGTGCTTTCAATTTTTACTTCCTGATTGAATGTTACTTTGCATTTCCCCCCTGTTTTGGGAAAATCAGAAGAGACCTCAGGCATGCGCAAATGCGAGGAAGGTCGTATTATAAAAGATTAGACAGTAGAAACAATGCAAATTCATATTTTGATATTTTTGATTCAGGGTAGATTCCTTGATAGAATTAATGAAAGACTTACGAACTGGGGCTAGACCACCATCTGTACCATTGCAATTTTCATGAATTTACTCCCATCCTCTCTTCACTGTTCTCAAGAAACAGTTCAAACTATTTACAACTATTGGCTTGGATTCAGGTATGGGACCTGCTTAATTTGTGAATTTATCTTTCACAAGACGCAGATTAGATCAACTCCCTAGTCAAGCATCCGTAGCAAAAGGTGGGGATTTCAATGTCAAAAAAATCTTGTTTTTACAGTATAATACAGTTGATTTTACAGTAATAAACTGTAAAAGTGCTCATTTTACAGTTGTGAACTGTAAAATTGCCAGTTTTACTATTTATTACTCTGCATTTTGCAGTTTTAAACTGGAACCTTTGCTTCCAGTATTATACTGTTGTTTTACTGTATAATACAGCTAATTTTATGGTAATAAACTGTAAAATTGCCTTTTTTCCAGTAATAAATTAAAATCGCTAGTCTTACGCAATGTAAAAAATAGATGTTGTTTTTACAGTATAATACAGCTAATTTTATTGTAACCAAACTGTGAAAATTGCTAATTTTATATTAATAAATTGTAAAATTGCTAATTTTACACAATAAACTGTAAAATTGCTAATTTTAGTTTTTATTGTGCATTTTACAGGTTTAAACTGGAACCTCTGCTGCCAGTATTATACTGTTGTTTTTGCAGTATAATACAGCTAATTTTTTGCAATAGACTGTAAAATTGTGGTTATAAACTGTATAGTTGCTGCTTTATACTTATAAACTGTAAAATTGCTAATTTTACAGTTTATTACTGTGCATTTTACAGTTTTAAACTGGAACCTCTGCTGCCAGTATTATACTGCAAAACAACAGCTTATTTTTTCGCAGTGTTGGCTTGACCCCGGTGCACTATGCGGTGGGTTACAATGGGAGCTTGGAGGACTTCGCTGCATCAGTCACTAAGCTAAAACAGAGTTCTCGGCTAGCCGCGAGTTCGGTTCTTCATTTATGGGGGTACTTAGGCAGCATTTAATGTATTTCACACATTGCGTTATTTTAGCTTCACTTCAACCGTAACAGCAGCAAATTTTGTCGCAGACGCTTCTAAACACATGATTGGTTGTGCGTCATATAATTAACAAGCTCTAATCGTCATTCAATCAACGAGCTAAAACAACTGGTAGCTTTCTTTGCTCTATAAGAGGAATTTTGCCTCCAACTCGGTTACTTTCCTATTCCATACTGATGAGTGCATAATAAGCACGAAACTACGGTCCATGGATGGAAATAACAGAGTTGGCAGTGTATTGCTTGCTCCTGCCTTAGCCCTTGCTTAGGGCGGTTACTCACTGCTTTATACGTTTTTTTTTTTTTTGTTGTTTGTTTAACTCATTTGGTTTTTGCCTCATGTGCACTACCTATTTTTCTGCATTTATAATGTACTCTTATGCCATTGTTATTAAAGCTGATTAATCTGCATTTGCATTAAAATTTGTTTCCGTTATGGAGTAAACGTTTTTTTTTTTTTTTTTTTTTGAAGTATGATGTTTTTCTGTATTTAAAGAAAACAACAGTTTGAAATTTAGTTATGTTATAAAATGATAAAATGAAAACATTACTGAAATTCCTAGTCTTAAAAAAAGCATTAAAAAATTCGAACATCCAATTAAAAAAAAGTCATGAGTGTATTGTTTCCCGCTTATTGAATCATTTAATAAGTGTGAACTAACTCTTTGGAAGTTATTTTTGAAGTTGTTAAGAGTGCTCTTCCTATACTTTTTGCAATATTATAATGATAGAAATTTTATGATATTGTGAAGTACAAAGGGGATGTTTTAAAAAGTTTTTGAATTTTTGATTACTGCAAATAAAGTTATACTACTTCCATTAATTTATTTTACATTGCCTCTCATTTCTAACGTCGCTCAAAGTTGAGCGGAGTAGTAGGATAGCTTCAAGACAGAGTAATAATTCATATAAAAATAATTAAATAACTATTACATCCTAATTTTCAATAACTGCAGAAGGGGTTAGAGTGTTTCTTCCATTTTATACCGACAACTACAGTAAAGCTACCAACGTATGAAGGGGTGACGGGTAAACGTCGAAAAGTGTGGCTGGAAATTACATTGAATTGAATGTACAGCTTTTCGTTTTATTTGTAGTCACATAAACTATTGCCATCTTTTCCATTTTTTCTCAATGTGCTTTTTATCTTTCTTTCAGAATTTACTATGGCTTCCTAAATCCTTAAACGAGGAGATCATCTGTGTGATAAGCCCGCTTTTGGAACTGACGACACCCACCCCCGACATCTGCGAATTTCTCACCAAGGTATTTGTTTAAAAAACCTCCTAAGAAGTATCGGAAAAACTCGAGTAAAAATACTAATATGTTTGTCTAACGTTGCATATCTTGTTCAGATTTTTTTGTGTTTAAGCGCCATTGATTCAAAACTGGGAAAGAATATGTAGTTAGGTTTCGTTGGCGCTTGGTGACTTGTTTACTTCTTACCTTTTCGAAAAAAAAAAAAAAAAAAGATGGTTTACGCTGCCGCCAAGCTGATTCTTCGTGCTTTCGTTTTAGGTTTTAATTGAACTAGAAATATATTTTAATGACTTGAAATATTGATCTGGTATTTTTAAATATTTTAAGGAGCTTTTGATGCTTCAAATTATTTTATTTGATTTCACATTTTAATGGAGCTTTTAAAGCTATTTAATGGCTTTTTTTATCAACTTGGGGGATTATTTTACATTAAATTGTTTTAATTGCCTAATTAATTTGTTTGACAAATTATTTTGCTTTAATGGAACTTTTAATCTCATTTAACGGTCTGTTAAAAGTCAAAGAAAAAATAATGCATTGTTTTTTTTTTCCAAATTGTTTTTTTTTCCGACGTCGGGGAATAATCTGCATCAGCCTTGAGCCCATTAGTAGTCTAATATAAACTAGCCTTGGTATGAAAGTTGTCTTGAGAGTGGTCTAAGAAAGTGGAGGGTGTCTGGTCAAGTGCATAAATTCCATAAAAGTGCCTGAGTACAAGACACAGTAAGGAATATTGGCTACTCCAAAACGGCTTAGGTGATCTTGTAGAAAATCATGTCCATTTAAAATTCTAAAATTAGCTGTAAAAACTGAGCGAGGAAGGCTCAGACTTAAAAGGAAGCGCAATATTTTACTCCAAGTTTTATCCTTCGTAATCTTTGTATTAGTTTTTTTCTCAAACTATGTAACTGTGATCAAACGTATGATGCAAAAAAAAAAAAAAAAATCTGCTCTTCAAGGATTCATATAATACAAATATCGACAGTTATAACTTTGGTTCTACGAGAATTTCGTTTCATTTCTACTTCGCCGAACTGGCACTGGATTCGGTCTGGGCATGTAACTGGATTTGAAATAAAATCGTTTTTGCTACCATGTTGAAGATATCGCACCCTTGCTACAAAAGTGCCACAACTCAAAAATTGTAATTTTTGAGTTATGACCGTCATTAGACGTAGTTTACACGTCTGTACTAATCTTCAAAAGAGCCAGAAGTTGAAAATTCAGCCGCCAGAGGGCAGTTATTGCGTTTTGTTGTTATCAAGATGCATAGGACCCCTTCCACTGAAATGCCACATCTTGAGTTGTCGTCCAGCCGTCGCACAGTGTTACGATTAATGTTAGCTAGGTGGACAAAATTATTTTTCGTCATTTTTACATATTTATGGATCAGTGTTCAAATTTGTTATGTGTTCTTCCTACAGTAGTAGAACCATGAAATGGTGTGGAAAGTTGCGGCACAGCATTCAACTTCGAATTTTATGTCTTTGTCCAGCCAGTTTGCATTAGTTGCCAAAAAAGGCTGTTTTGATTTTCCCGCAGAAGCCCATTTTTCAGAATTTTTTTAGGCATAGTTAGCTAACTTTTTAAAGATTTTCTTTTCAGAGTCCTATGTAAGGTTTTCAAAATTAAATTTGGAAGAAAGGAGAACAGTTTTTTTCTCTTTTTGGGAGCTTCAACCATTCTTCAAAGAAATTTCTCCTCGAAAGAAAGTACTCTAGAAAAAAAAAGTTGTACTCGAGTGTGCTGCCTATAATACGTCTTATTAATTATAGGAAAGGTGCAGCTATTATATACAGAAAATTTAGCCCGGGGACAAACGGGGACAAGTGTTTACCATCACGTGAAAGTTTCGAAATAAGCAAAAATATTTTGTTCATTCAAAAATGTTTTTTTTTTTAATATTACTTAATTATCATATACACTAATTTAATTAGGCAAAACTTGCACTTACCAGTTTTAATAACACCCATCTTGCACAATTAAATCTTAAAAAAATCGGAAAGCTTTAATTTTATGTGCTTAAAATTGTGTCTGAAACTCAAGTGATTTATTCTCAAACAAAGAGATATGTAACTTCAACCCTTAATACTCACCTGGCGGAAGTGAGTTAAACATAAACAAATAATGAACTATTATGTTTTGGTATATTGTAGACATTATCCCAATGTCGAATTTTAGAATTCCGAACTTGACTTTTGTCCACCTAGCTTACATTAATCGAAACACAGTGCATCGTAGGGACTAGAACAATGACTAACGATCATAGTTTGAGATGCATCGGTCTTCATATTGACGAATTCAAAAATACTAAAATGTGCCTAGTCAGCCGGGAAGTTTTTTGCAATTCCTGGAAAACGTAGTTTCTTGAGTTGTGGCACTTTTGTAGCAAGGGTGCGATATATTGCGAAGTGTTTGTTAATATTTACTTCCGTCTGAATTGAATCGTTTATTTCGAAAAGGTAACATCTCTATCTTGATCTCCTCTGTCTCTTTAGAAAATTAAACAGCGCACGGTTATATTTTTGAATGTCATAATCAATGGTTATTTGGTAAATAATTGCAGTAATTGTGTACTTAACTAAAAGCATTTTTTCATTGATTATGACATTCAAAAATATAACCGTGAGCTGTTTAATTGTCTAAAGAGACAGAGGAGATCAAAATAGAGATGTTACCTTTTCGAAATAAACGATTCAATTGAAGTCACAACTAGTTTGCCGCAAAACATGAGTAAAGAACCATTTTGGAGCATTCGATTGCTTCCAAAACATTGAGGAGTTTAAATAGATCTTATACATACTCTACATCGAAATTCTAACCTTTCACGGCATGTCATTTTTTAGCCATGCTAGACGTTGCGATATACGTTTTTCACACGCAGCCACGTAACGAGAAAACTTGTGATAATTAATTCGAGGATGATCCAAATTATCATTTCTATCGTCCATATGTTCGTAGGTGCATTCGTGATATTATACATTAGTTTGAGTTTTGTTTTTTTGCTTCTACGATTTTTTTAATTGGCACATTTGCTACACTATATTTGAATAGATACATATGCAGCACAGAATAGGTATAACTTCTTATTTGGAGATGTTACCTTTGATTTTAATCGTCTCTTCCGAAAAATATATAGTAGAAAAAAATGGGGAACAAATACTTTTTAAAACGATATTTAAATAAAGCCATTTAACAAGATAATGGTTACATTAAGATAGAAAGTAAGAAAATATACAGTTTTATTCGTCAAAAATAGAAGTTACATTTAAAAAAAAAAAAAAAAAAAAAAAAAAACCCCAAAAAAAAAAAAAAAAAAAAAAAAAAAAAAAAAAAAAAAAAAAACATTGTCATACAATCCATTAACTTACCTCAAAATGTTCCGAAATGTGAAAATTCCGCCAACTCCATATATGAAGCAAAGTTGTTTTTATCGCCTGTACAAACATAAGTACAGCGTTGAAAATCGGGAAAACGTCACAGAAATTTAGCTAAGCGTTCTTCCGCGCTTTGCGTTTTAAATAAAAAGGTACTATCATGAAAAGAGACAGGAAGCAATTGAATTTTTTTAAACATCATATCTGAATGATTTTTTAAAATTTAAACTGTAAAACAATCTAATTGACAAGTTTCAAAATATTACACATTTTCTTTTCCTTCCATCATCTTCCATCTCAACATTAGAAAGTGAGTTTTTTACTGAATTAATCTTTGTGTATCTCGCTCCTCCCAAATGAATTTCACTCCTGTCAAAAAATGTTACCGAGAATTTTCGTGCCATAAAAAATTTTAGCTCTCCTCTGTTTCTTACATAAAGTCATTAAATAACATTAAAATATAAAAATATAAAATTGAAATCCTCTCTTGCGACCAGTTTGGCCTTATACACATGAAGGGCCAGATGGAAAAAAGATGAAAGTGACCAAAAAGCGATTTCGAGAAAAACGAAGAACAAAGTTTGATTTCTCGTAACTCCTTGTGTAGTTGATAGAGTTTTCATGCACATTTCGATCGATTCTCATCGTTTTTTCCCCCTTGTTGTTCTACCAGATGATAGTACTCCTTCATAGCCCCTAGACAGTGCTAATATCTCAAAATTGACGAAAAAGTGACTTTCATCTTTTTTCCCCCTGGCCCTTCACATATAAACATGTGATGAGGTGAATCTACAGATTTTTTTTTCCATCATGTTCTTAATTTCGTTTTTGTAGCCATAATTAATGTTTGTTGAGATTAAAATCTGTGTACTTTAAAAGCCATAAAAAATCTCTTAGCTCAAAAATGTTTTTTTTTTTTCGTATGTGTGAAGGAATTTAATTTAGGGTGTCATCTTTCTTTCTAGAGAATTGTTTTGAAAGAATAACATTCTTAAAAGGCTTTTTTCTTAGTTTTGATACTTCTACTAGGGATTATTTTTTAACAACAGTTTTCACTTTTGTGTTTGTAAAATTGTTCATTTTGAACAAGTAAAAAAAAGTGTTTTCATTGTTTTAAAGCCGAAAAAAAAAATCTACATTTCAGTTTTAAGCATATTAGTTTTATTGGATAAAATTAAATCATTAGTTTAAAAGGCTTTTATGTTTTCACAACAATTTTAGTTCACGTAATTTTATCATTTGTATTTGTTTTTTTCTTTTTAGTTTATTTTTCTCATTTTAAAAGCTTTTCAATCGGAACGATTTTCAATTTGCATTTTCCCCCAATCCATTTATTTGAATGTCAACTTTCGTACATGAAAGCTCATTTCTACACTGAATTAGGATTTTCATTTTTCTTTTTTAATGTGTCAAGATTTTTTCGCTGTAAATTCTTTTCTGATTTTTTTAAAAGTTAAGCTCCGAATGAATTTCCTCTCCCCCTCCCCCTTTTTTTGTAAATATTTACTTGCTGCCATTTAATGGAATACGATTTTAACTTGAAAATTTTCTTATTAGATTTATAATTCGATTGCTTTAAGGTGAATCAATCATTCAATTTAAAATATCATTCAACAGTTTGGAATATAATTTCGCCTGCGATAAAGCCATATTAAAATGCTTTGTTTTAATACGACATAAATTATATGTGCGTTTATAAATATATTTAATTTGTGAATTTTACCTATATGTAAGGAATACTAGAGTTAAATAGAGTTGAAATCCACAACTACGGATGTGTCACGTTTTTCAAATTTTGATTTATAATAGTTTTAATGCAATTGAGATGTAAATTATTCTTTCCTTTGAATAGTATGTATTTATTAGTAATTTTCAATAGAAATTTGGAATTGTTATTCAAGACCCATGTTTATGAAAGTATGATTAGGAACTGTTCAAGTCTCTAAATTATTCATTTATATAAAAATGAAACTACAAATGCTATTTTTTAATTTTCCTTAGCTGTTATAAAAATGCAAATTTTAAAAAAAGGATTACATTCATTACATTGAATGATATGGTTTTCATCTTTCCTTTCATTTGTTATTATTTTCAAAGTTTTGATGAAGATTTTATGGAAATTTACTAATTTTTTGTGCGTTGTTTATTTTAAGAACTTGAAGAGTAATTGGTTTTTGATAATACCAAAGCATCCACCTACTTTGTACCTCACTTATTTTCAAGTATTTAATTTACGAAGGTCGTATAAATTTCCTGGCTTTAGTTTATACGTATTTTTAGATTCAATATTTATTTTTCTGCTACTTTTAAAACTTTGATGAATATTAAGAAAATTTAAAACTTTTATTCATTCAATTTTGTTTCAATAAAATTATTGTTATTCTTCTTATTATCCTTTTAAATGAATCCCTCTTCCTTTTACCCAAAATTTTCCGTTTCGTATACTTTTTAAAAATTTATATAATGTAAATAAATAGACATATTTAATTTCCCTTTCACTACTTTTGTGCATTTTATTCGAAATTCTCAAATAAACCTAATGATTTCTTTTTTCTTTTCAGCATTGCCGTGATAACCCAAGATCTCGTATAGTTTTAGATATGTTCACTCCCATTGTACAAAGAATTCTCAAACACAACATGGTATAAATATTTTCTATAAATATAATGCATTGATACATACGCCCCCCCCCCCACCTTCCTTGTTTGAAATCTATGTAATAGTTATTTTGATGATTTTAAACATGTACTGGGAAATTAAAATGTTATAAGCCTCCATGGCGCCTGGTATTTGTCCAGTTTTTTAATTGTATCTAACAGCTCCCCCTTCCGCTCATAAAATTGCTAACCACGCCAAAAAAAAGAAGGTCGATACACGTCTACGCAAAATTAGGCATTTGTTTAACGAAATCAAAGAACCAAAATTCTGTTGAAATATGTATGATTGCATTTTGAAATGGATATGATTGCGGTATTGGAAGAAATATTAACTTAATAAGCTCTTATCTTTATTTGTCTGTCTGTTGCACCGTCTGTCTATTTCCATGGAAGTCGCAAGAAATTCCTCAAGTAGGTTGTTAAGGCTAAAAATATCAAACTCTGATTCCAGAAAACGAAAATAGAAGCATTCAGAATTTAATTTTAATTTTTCAGACAGTTCATACATGCATAAAATTGATTAGATGTTGAAAATATGTTTAATACAGAAAGTATTAATTTTAGTTTTCAATATTAAAAATTAATTTTAAGTTTCAAGAGGGGGTCTTCCCCCGGTGACCACCCCATTTCCTCCGCCACTATCTTCTTATATATTTGTTCATTGAAGCGCACAATTGTATAGCTCAGTTCTTGACAAAATATACGACCTGGGGAACTGGTTCTTTGATTGAATGAATCTTTTAGAAACTAATATGTTGAATGAATAGCCAGAGAACTCATTTCGGTTAGAGTGTAAGATGGCGTAAAATAGGGGTTTGGCTCCTGGCGAATTGTTTACTCACCAATTTGGCGAAAACGGAGAAATATCATTTGCATCTTGCCATGTTTGCTTCTAATGTCTTAAATTTACATTTCGGAGGAGCTTTAAATCTTTTTAATGTACCGAAGTGGTTATGTGTGAGGTTATTTACTTAATAATGAAGCTTTTAATACTGCTAATTTAGTTAGTGAAATATTGTATTTTATTTTTGATAGGCAAATATTTTTTTTTTTGCCTATTAAAATTTATTTTATTTTAATAGACAAACATAAAAAATATATATTATATTTTTAATGGCATATTTTTTAAAGGATCTCCCCCCCCCCTTTTCAATTAATTTGATTTACCAAACTGTGCTATGAAATACCAAACAAGGGGTTGGAGAATCTCGTGGAAACTGTCTAAAAGAGTGACGTGATAAAAGCTGGGGCGGTTTAAAAATACATTAAATGCTTTACGGTTCAATCTAAATAAATATTAATCTCAAAGAGCTAGACTTATTCTCCTCGTCATAACAATCTGAAAAGTCAAGGGAAAATTATTTTTGGTTCATAAGGATAAATGACAATTCGATATTGCTCAAAAAAAAAAATGTAATACCTTTATATTTCGAAGAACATTCGGATAAGTTACGAGTTTTCTAAACGTTCATTTCATTTCACCCTCCAGGGTCCCCCGTACCTACCAGGTAGGTGGTTTAACCGGGATAGGGCCTTGAAGAGCGCTCTGTTCTTAATTTTGAACCAGAACCTAGGGTCTAGCAAACCATAGGCCCTAGCACCCCCAGAGGTATCGTTTCACTTGGAGGACTTTGTGACCACGACATTTTTAACGCCTCCCAGTCACCATTAATCAAGACGGTGGATCTTTGATCGGCTGGGATCGAACCCGGGTCCCTTCGGACACGGGTCCGATGCCTTACCGATCGGGCCACCACGGCCCCTTTTCTAAACGTTCACAGAAACTTTCTGCTAGCAGGAAAATATCCCTCAACTGATCGCAATTATTTTAAATATAACTATCTGAGCGTACGTAATGAAAACGGAAAAGAAAAGTTATATTTTTGTGTGAAGGAACTTATTTGTCAAGTTAATATAGTTGCCAGTAGAAAGATATTTTAAGCTCGAAATACATTAATCCGATAATTACGCAAAAATGAAGTGTAAAGACTAAACTATCTATTTATTGACAGTGTGATCAATCGATAAATCGAGGGTTGAAAAGTATATCTGGAACTACGATTTTAAACTAAATTATTATATCATTTATTAGCTTTCTAATAGCTTCTGGTTTTCCTGTAGGACTTCGGCAAGTACCCCAAGACACGGCTGTTTGTGCAAGAATATGTTCAAGCACTAAGCTACCAGAATGATGGAAAGACAGTGCTTGAAAACTTCGTTGGCAAGTAAGTGAAACTTCCAAACTATAATTAAGGTTTTATTGCAATGTTTTTAAATAGAAAATGCCAACGTGGCCGGCTATGCGACTCATCTATATCTCTATGTTGGCTCTTCTATGTAGGGCTTTGGCGTGAATGAAAGCTTAGTTGTATTTTAAATCTGCTAAATAAAGTTATAATTCGAATTCTATAGAAAAAGAAAACAAGTTGTTACAAAAAAAAATCTATCAAAAGCTATTTCTTTTGGTAATTATGTATTAATTGTTCACGTATGTTTTCACTAAAAATAGCGAAACATGCTTTTTGAGGTTTTCAATTAATATCTTCGTTAACTCTGTACCTCAGAACCAGAATGACGTAAGTCCAAAAATGGCGATTTTCACTTTTTTGCTTCATTGTATGTAGAATCTTATTCCACATCGACCCATTAAAACAGTATTCTATAAAACAAAGTTCTTCACAATTATTTAGCAGCGTAAGAAGAGCGCAAGTCCCATCTTTTGCATGTATCCGACAATCTTTGTCGTCCTCTGCCTCAAAATGGCAAAAATGAACTTACGATAGTCTGATTCTGAGGTACAGAATTAATGTTTTACAAAGACGAGACCTAGCTAAGAACGCTCTCGATTAACTCTCCTTTCGAGCAAAAGACGAAGTTTCAACATCGGCCCATCCGTGCTACAGTGCCACAAACAGATACACAAATACGAGACACGTCAAACTTATCACCCGTTTCCGTGTTGCGTCGGGGGAAAATGAAAGGGAAAACAATGTTTTCCCTTAATGTTTTCGCAGCTCGCGGATAAGCTAATGAATAGCATGTTTAGCGACAGAAAGTTTTAGGTTTCCAATTTAGAAAAGGCGGCAGTCAATTTTACTTCTAACACGAGAGGGAATAAATAAGTACTTTTTTCTTAAAGTGAAGAGTCTCTTTTTCTTATAAGTTTAAAATAACAGCACGGTGTTCTGTCTAAAAATTGGAATTCTTGTGAAAAATCCAAATTCTTTCAATAGTTGAAAATCTGTAAATACAGAAAAACGGAGCACTTCTTCTAACTTAATTATCAAAATTGTGTTAATTGTTTTGCGATATTCTCTGTTCTTGGCTGGTTGCATAGTTAAAAGACAGATTTCAAGGGGAACTCTACCTTTGTTGGAATAGCTTTGTTGTTGATAGTGTACAATACCTTATATCAAATATCCAATGATGGTGAATTTTCTTGATACATTGAAGTTTGAAAATTTCTTCACATAAGTTTAAATTTTTCATGTTAAAAACAAGGCTGAATTTTCGATAAACTTTAATTTATAAAGAGCGAGTGTACGCTCATTTTAAGTAAAATTATTTAAAATAAAGAAGAGTGAACGGCAAATATTCAATTCAAATCGATCGTTGCATTATTTCAGGGTGAAAAACTATAATTTTTAGTGGGATGTATTACTAACATGTTTTGGAATCTTTAGTAAACTTCTTTCCTGTCAAAATGTTGACTTAAATCAGTTCATTTTCATACATGGCAACAACTAAAAATCGATTATACTTGGAAATAAAAACATTTTTGTTTTTATTGGGGGGCACGGAAATTTAAAGAATTTTTATAAATAGATATTTTTGATTAAAAAACGCATATGTACCCTATTATACTGGGATCACGAGCTCTGATTAATTACGCATAAACCCACGTATAAAATACAATTTTACTTTACTCCAAGGTCAAAACTTCATTTCCCCCTTAAGTGATGAAGATTACTGTTTTAACTTGAGCCAAGTTTATTGAACTCAGTTTCAAGAGAACTAATTAGTTCCCGTATGGAAGACCGGAGCGGATTTAATGGAATTAATCCTCTTAAACGTGGAAGCATTTTCCTGATTTAGGAATGAGAAACTCCTACTCCAGCCATATCATTAGCCTGATGTATTTAAACTTTTCGCTGCGTCGTTTTCCACCAATTATTCCTCATTTAAAACAGTTGTGATCAAGTCTCGAGCAGCATAAGTAGGTTCTAAGATGGAATGAAGAGCTATTTTTGTTCTTGGAATTGTTCGATTCATCTAGTTGAGAGCATCGTGTAGAATCTTTGCATGATATTGAAATGTAATTTTTTTTTTCAAACTGGATTTTTCTCTAACCCTTTGTCATGGCATATACACGTTCAGTGGCGTATGCGAGAAGGGAGGGGGGGGGGTAAAATGTCGTTGATGAAAAGTAGCTTGATCATTATACTCGCCCCCCCCCCCCCACGTTTCATAGAAAAAATCATAAAAATGTATATTAATATATCGTTATTAAAAATTATCTGAAGATCGAACCTTTTTAAAATCCTGGACATACGTTCATTAGATGATTTCAACAGCCGTTTTGTAAAATAAGTATGCAATTGTGGCGAAAGTTGAGTCTACTTTTTTAAATAAATGAAATTTGTATACGCATATAGGAAATGTTACATTTCACGAAACGAAAACTCGCATGCATCATTTTTTAGAGTGTTTAACACTAAAGTCAATGCAAAATACAAAATTCAATGGTTTTCAGTAGAAATAAAAATGAGTTATATGCATTTGAATTGAAAAAAAAAAAAATCCAGCTTTCTGCTGGAGTACTGATCTTTTCCTAGAAACAAGCAAATGGTAAAACTCCCAACCTGGCTGACGTGTTTATAGTTGGAACTAGTCATTACGATGGTGTTTTCTGTAGAAATTTTTTTTTTAATAGAATCAATTTACAGTTATTGCCGCTAAACTTTTTTTTTTTTTTGGTGTATCAAATACTTGAATTTTGTTTTTGTGTTAAATTCAGTAATACTTTTGCCCTAATCTGTTGACATTCATCCAAAGTGGCCATTTTTTGGGACATAGTTTAATGTCCTTGATAATGCAGTATGGCTGCATTATTAATGGTTATTTTTCACCAGTCGCTAATTAAAATAATTCTTTTACACGAAAGTTGCTGAGAGATTTTTTTTCTTCTTAAGTTACAGAGTATGATTAACGGCTGACACCTTCTCCATTTTCGAGAGAGGACTTAAGCATCAGTTTTTTTTTTACTTTTTTAGAAACTTTTTTGAATATGCATCTGTTTTCTCCTAATTTTACATATACTTACTTTTGATTGTTTTGGAACTAACGTTAGTTTTTCCCACCTTACTTTGGCAGCATACTTTTGCTTTTTGCGCTGAAAATGTCACTTCATACGAAGCTGCTTGCTTTTCTTTAATTAGTTGCAGGAAATTTAATTTCTTGATCAGAAATTCAAATTTAGCATGCTAGTTATTATCTAGTTATTTAGCGAAGTTATGAGAAATTGAAGCACCAAAAAAAAAAAAAATAAATAAATAAATAAAATAATAATAATTAATCAGGGTGTAAAAAAATCAATGATTTTTTTGAAAAAATCAAAAAAATCGGATTTATTTGATTTAAATCAGATTTTTTTGATTTAAATCGATTTTTTTGATTTTTTTTAAAAAAGGACTTTAACAACTTTTGTAATTGATTAGGTTATCTTATAAATATTAGTAAGCAGGAAACATACTGATAAAAATTTTAAACAACAAACTTTCAAGTATTTTGTCACCAAAAAAATTTTATAACATTCAATGCAAAACGAGTTCAATACAAATGCATATGATTTAAATATCAAAAGTAATATAGATGACATAGAAACACCCTGAAAAACATAAAAACAGGGGAATTGAACAAACTGGAATTTGCTACCTATCTTTTAATTAGTATGCTCTTTTATTTATTTATTTTTGCCTTAAAAAAATGATTTCTGATAACTTCGAAAAACTTGTTAGCAGTTTCCTGGTAGTGTTTCATGAGATAAAAATCAAGAGAGTTAAATAAAAAAAAATATTAACTAAATGATTTTTTTTTTTTTTGTGATTTTTCCTTTTTAAACACAGTTTTTTAGAAATAAAGTATACTCTATGTATAGAAAGGGTAATATTAATTTTAAATTTTCTTTGTACATTTGGTACAAATAAAGCCCTTAGTACAGTAACAGGTCAAACTTACTAGGACTTATATGCACAACCATCTTTTAATGTAGTGCCTTTTAACTTACTTATTTGTTTCAAATAAAAAAAGTGGTTTTTTTTTTTTTTATTTTTTTTAAAGTGACGAATTTAAAGTGTTCACTGACTTAAAACGTGGATAAGAAGATTGAGTAAGGAGAGAGAAAACGAATAGATAACATTAAATAGATAGAAGTAAGTGGGAAAAAGCCATAGGGACAAAAATCAATATAAAGAAGAAAGGTTATGTTAACTAAGCAAAAGGCAGAATTGATGTAAATAAAAAAATCAAGAAGATTTTTAGGTTTAAGTTGAAAGATGATTTAAATCAATGATTTTTTTAAAAAAATCGATTGATTTAAATCACGATTTAAATCACTGATTTTAATCATTTGATTTAAATCGTTGACACCCTGTAATTAATTAACTTAATTTCTACAGTGTCAATTTTTCTTATTTTACTAAGTTCTATTGTTAGCTCATACAAACCACAAATGAAGCAATTGTACTAAAACTCCTTGCTTTTCATTTTTTAAGAACAAAAATATTCAATATATATGGCTAAAACCTATGATTTTTGCTTTTTATAATTCTGAAACGTGTGAGTTAGTTCTGTAACATATTCGCTGTTTTTCAATGCTACCGCTCTGACTGTTACCGATCTGACAAACTGACAAAGTTTTTTTTTTTATTTCCGAGTCGATCGCACTAAACCAAAATCAAACGCGTGGTTTTTTCACTTGTAATAAAGGACTATAATTATATATAAAATAATTTTTTAAATAATAAAAACTGCGCATTTTAGAGCATGTTACCGATCTGATGACTCAAATGACACACATTTTATAAAATCACTTTAAAAAATCTTACCTACAATTTTAGATGCAGAAATGCAAATTTTTAATTACGATTCGATAAAACATCCCACCAGGTACTCAGTATCACGTGGTATAGGTGCAGAAAATAATTTTGGGGGCCTAAACATAGATCGGAAGTTGTTGTTACCACTCTGACGGCGGAACTTGGGACACGCTTATTTCGCATTCCCTAGAAAATCAGAAATCGATTAAAACAAAAATGAAGTAAAATATTAACAAAGGACTAAAAATAGAATCGTTTTTTGTGCAAGTGCGTTTTTTTTTTTGGGAAGTTAGAAAGTGTGCATGGCCTGTTTGCATGCTAAGCTTTGCTACTGGGGACACGTTACCGATCTGATTTTTGATGTATGAAAACAATTTTTTCTGAAGAAAAAAAAATTTTTTTTCAGACGTTATTAGATGAAATGAAAGCAGAACCTTGTCTTCTTTCTGGGGAAAATTATTTTTTTTAAACTAGTTATTGAAATACTAGGGAAAATTCGCTTGGGACTCAAATTGGCACTTTTCTAAATATTAGCTCGTATATGAATTTGGATATTAACTTTACTGGTTGGGCGTAGCTCCAAAATTATTTTCTATCACGGAGCAGTGTCCGTTAGCCCCTTTCCTAAATATTCATTCACAGCTTCTAACTACTGTCATAGAAAGCTAATAGTTTAATTTATTTGAGAAATAAAATCCCAGTCATGTTAATTTTACATTGTAAAACCATAAATTACACTATAAACAGCGACTTACAGCATAATCAGTTTTTAGTACTTTTTTTTAAAAATGGGCTTCTTGTAGATTAACATAATAATTTCAAACTAGGTGACCCGTGCGGAATTCCGCAAAAAAAAAAAAAAAAAAAAAAAACTCTAAACTTAAAATTGAGTTATTCAGGTTCAAAGATTTCAGTCCTCGATTGGATGTGTTAGATTGGTGTCTTAGGCTTGTGCTGTTGCCTTCTTGCATTGATGGCTTGACGCAGGTGAAGTAGATAAGATGATGACACAAAGTTGTTTGGTTGCTCTTGTTGACGTCGAGCATCGAGCTCTTGTTGCCTATGATTACGCTGAACCTGTATTCGCTCTTGACGACGAATCTCTCTTCTTCGCTCTGTGACTTGTTCCAGTGTTGCAGAATGCCCTCTGACTGGTGGCCTTCCTGTTAGTCTGCCTGTTGGTACCCTGTTCCTTGCCATTGTAAAATCTTGTGCGTTTGTACACCATCGCCATCAACTGCCGTCGTTCTGACAACTTTTCAAAGAGATCAAAGACACGTTCACTTTTACAACTACTACAAAAGTGATACCCTATATTAAAATCAAATACCCAAGGCTACTACTAAACTAAATACTAACGTTATTGCAAAACTACCATAGTATTTTGAAACAATAAAAGTTACAATTAAGGTTTACCGAGCTAAGCCTTGGCTTGAAATGTCGCATTTAAAATTTATTTGAACAACAATGGTAACGATTTTAACAGTTGAGCAAAAAATTTAACTTTTTCAAACTTTAATCGCTTATAAGTCGCTTAAACGTGGATTTTCGAGATTCTCGTTACGCGGCGCTAGCGGAGAAACATTCTAAAGAACGCATTTTTTTTAATCTTTCGAATGAAATCAAAATGGAGACGATACGACAATTATTTCGCTAGATAGAGTCAATTTTGTGCCCAAAAATTGAAGTTCGAATAAAAAACGAACCGACACTTTTTAGAGGGTGGGTCTAATTTTCGTCAATAGCCCGCGAGATAAGCTTCAAAATCATAAATTTTCATGCAATTCGATAAAGAAATGAGCGAGTTTCGACCGGGTATAGGATTCAGCTTAGAGAAATAATATATGGAGATGCATTAGAATTTCAACATACATCTCTATTTCACTTCTGCATTGCGTTGGTTACCTCTGAAGAAATGTTTTCTATGATACTAAAGCACTCCTACCTTTAATCCGAATCCTTTGTAAAACGGTTTTCTCTGCATCTGTTGTATATCAGCTAGGAAACCAACTTTACTGATACACTAAAACCTCATTAACTAGGATGCATATTGCATAGTGTATCCACGTTTAGATATGGAAGAACAAAAAAAAAATTTGCCATAAAGTACTTAAAAATTTCTGTAGGGATATTATGCATTTAACTCAAAATAGTTATAGCACAACTAAAAGCAAACAGATTGAAGCTGAAGTTGTACACAGGTTGAAGAAATCTCATTTTTCAATTATACTGCTTATCACGTCTGACTCGCATTCTGTCAATACAGTGAGTGCCGTTTAATTGAATCAGTGGTTAGTTGAATCAACCTCTTCAATGAATTAAATCGTCAGAAACAGAACCTAGTTCAGTTTATTTAAATCAGCCTCTTTATCGAATTAAAACTGTTTAGGACAAACATGATTCATATAAGCGGTGGCCGCTGTTGTCGCAAAAAATACACGGGTTATGGAATCTATTTCAAGTGTTGCTACTCACCCGAATACACCCTCATTTTTTTTTTAAATCAAATTTGAAATTTTATTAGTAGTGTGCAAAAATTGCCAAAACTTTCGCAGGAAACACATATCTAGAATATATTTTGCTTAAAACAAGAAATTAAATTATCGTTCAATGAAAGAACGAAACAATGCACTAACAAAATAAATCTTTAAACTGAACGTAAATCCGAAGCCAAAACAAATACTGATTAAAAGACTTCGAAATAGTTTTTGATTAAAATACTTTTGAATTAAAAGATCTGAACTGAAGATGATAAAAAAGAGATGTTAATCATGAGAAATGTTTTTTCTTAGAAAAATTCAGTAAAAGATTTTTTCTTCCGAAAGTCAAAGTTCATGAAAAAGAAAAAATATTAATAAAATGATTTCTTGCCGGCATCGTTCTATCCCCAATCACAGAATAACGCTTATAAATTATGATGAAACTATAAAATGACTCTTATCTTAAAATTAAAGCATTTTTAGCATGAGTTTTTATTCATCAAAATCGTAAAAATATCTTTAGTTATCTATAAATATTCCACTTAGATTTTTTGAATGATTCTGTTTTTGTTTTAATCCCATTATGCTAATAATCTTCAATCTAAGCATAGTAAATGTATCTTAAAAACTTTGATGAGATTATGTCAAAAAAGATACTAATAGAAAATTATCTTCCAGCATCCACGGTGTGTCTAGTACTTGTCCACATCCTAGGGTGCTACCGAACCTGGTGTCTATCTGCTTGGCTGCTGTCTATTCCTTATACGAAGAGAAGAGAACGTAAGTGTTTGCTTCGCTGTCGTTTACTGCCTAAAACATTTATTTTAAAAGGTTAGTCGCGAAACTAATTTCTTCTTTGTACTAAAACAAATAATATTGTTTGTAAAATTAGTAAAAATATTTGCCAGTATGCTTTTCAATTTTTCTAATAGCATGTTTTGAAACAAGATACACTGTATATTGCACTCCTAATTCTCAGGGATTCTTATACAAATATAATTGAACACAGTAAATAACCGCAGTCTTCACTTTTTATAAAATATACCTTCAATTACATATTTACCCTAAATTAAATAATTTTCTCCGCCAACATCGGGTGAAACAATATAACAACACCATTTCGTTTCATAGAAAATATTCGGACCAACTGACGCTAACTAACTGCCTCATTTCAGCAGCCGTTGCCATTCAAAGAAAAGCAGGAGATTGCCCAATGCACAAACCATAAATAAAAAGATAATTATGAAACAAAAAATAAGCAGTGAATAAATTTACGAGAGCTGAATCATACACTTTCAAAACATAGTAGAAAGAAAATGAATTAAGAAAACTTCAAAACCATTCTCAACATTAATATGTTTGCATTTCAAGCCTTTAAAAAAACAAATTGATGCTTAGAATAGGTCTTGTACTTGAACATTTTAAATTCATGCATAACCAACTTTTTTGTGGTTGCGAGCGCATTAAAATGTTTTAAAAAACTGGAATATTACCAGAAAAAGTCTAGGAAACTGAGCTCCCTTTAAAGGTTTCTAGTATACATTCAACTTTTTATTAAATAACATTTTCAGCCTTACTCAAAAAGTCCCTTAACCATCTGTCTGAAAAATAAAGCATAGAGTCTGGTGAACTCCACCAGACCTTATACTTTATTTTTCAGAGATTTCAGCAGATTCTGAATTTACGACACAAAAGTTGCTCGTAACAAGTATTTCTATGTAGAGAAAAATACAAGGTTAAGGAGGCACAAATAAGCAAGGATACTGCAGACACGTGTTTCGGCGTTACAAGGAATGCCTTTTTCAATGCAAAAAATTTTGAGCTTATGGATGCACAGACATCCGACAAAAGCCTTCCTTGTAACTCCGAAACACATGTCTGCAGTATCCCTGCTTATTTGTGCCTCCTTAACGTTGTATTTTTCTCTACATCAATAGCACAAAGGTATTTGTAAGTATTTCTATATTCTCTTATTCTGTTGCAGCCAAACCGATGAAGATAGGAATGATTCAGCGGTTATAAACTGTGATTGGGAAACCAGACTACAATGTTTCATCACCGTTCTAGATATTATGTAAGTTTAGTTTTCTTCTTGCTATAATTGTAGATTTGGTGGCACACTGCAAAAAAATGAACAGTTGTTTTTACAGTATAATACTGGCAGCCGAGGTTCCAATTTAAAACTGTAAAATGCACAGTAATAAACTGTAAAACTTGCAATGTTACAGTTTCTCACTGTAAAGTTAGCAATTTTGCAGTTTATTGCCGTAAAATTTAGCTTCATTATACTGTAAAAACAACAGTATAATACTGACAGTAGAGGTTCCAGTTTAAAACTGTAAATGCACGGTAATAAACTTCAAAATTAAGAATTTTACAGTTTATTACTGCAAATTTAGCAATTTTATAGTTTAGTACTGTAACAGCAAGTTTACAGTTTATTACTGTAAAATTAGCAATTTTTAGTTCATTACAAAAAAAAATTAGCTGTATTATACTGTAAAAACGGCATTCGTCTTTTACAGAGTAGAAGTACACAGATAGGGTTAAATCACCCAATATAACGATAACTCATAATATGGGGTAATTATATGTTATTGTTTTCTTTTAATTCATACATGCATCCGACATCTACAGAATATATCGGAATCAGTTTTATAGGGCTCATGACTATGTGTTATGAGATGACCAGAAACAGTGGTCTGAGCTGCATTTGTGGAAGTTATGGGGAGTTCCACTGAAAAACGGACACTTTTTCCCCGCAAGTGACACCTCGAATATTTCATTCAAAATAGTAATTTAAAAGTGAAATAAACATTTCTTCCATTACCTTTTAAAATTATTACTTTTTTAATGAAATATATAAGGTGTGACGTGCGGGATAGAATGCCGGCTTTTTCGTGGTCCTTATAGGTGTTTCCTTGCCTCATAGTTCCGTAACTTCTTTAGTGCTGCAGTAATCACGTTGAATCGTTCTTACACTGAGAAACTTGAAACTTGATAGGTTCTTATTTCTTCGGTACTACAGTTAAGGACTTGCATTTTCAATATTTATTCGGTTTCAAACATAATTGAAGGGCTTGGAGGATGAAGGTGCTATGTTACATTTTGAAAAATGAACACTCTGGACAATGGTAAGCAGTGGATACAAGTAAGCAAATAAAACTTGGTACATCAAAAAGTAGATGTCATTAGACCAATTTCATACGCACACTAACGACAAAACCAGAAAAGAAGATAGCTGCAACAACTGCAACGATAAAACTTTGAACTTTAATTACTCGCAATTTCTGTTTTGTCGCATAACCCCTTCGTCTCCCAAGCTCTTCAATTAATCCCAAGTAGCATCAACTCATCGGATTTTGCTCGGCCGATCATCGAACTCCTCGTAAACTGATCCCGTAACGCACGATGACATCGTTCCGATCAGTATCCGAGCTCGGTTTTCGATGAGCTACTTTTCATCGGAAAGCGATATCCTTCCGATCAACTTTCCCGATGAAAATAAGCCGAGCATCCCAAATAGATCCCAAATTCATCGGCACGGGACTGCACTGCTCGTAATCGTCGATTTTGCTGCTCGGATTCTGTTTCGCCGATGAGACATATTGGAGCAATTCCCGTTGAGAACTCATCAAATCCGATTATCGGCCGATGAGCATTTCATCGGGTTTCGATGAATGGCCGATCATCGGCCGATGAGATTATGCTGCTAGGAAACGCATGTGATTAAGACGGAATATCAGACTAGAGAAGTGTGGAATATAGGATGCTGCTAGCAAAATGCGCGAAATGGGGCGAAGCAAGCTACTTTTTCTTCCGAGAAAGAGTGGAGAAGTGAAAGTGAAGATGAAATATGGCCTTGTGTGTGTATGTGTCTGTGCAGGCTCATTTTCAAATGATATGAAGGGTAAACAGTGTATAGGATGTCAAAAATGCTTTAATTTGGATCCCATTGACTGTACTGATATAATCAAAATCAGAATACCATTTATTTAGCAAATAAAGTATTTATGAAATACAATAGTTGTTTTCTGGTGTTACTTATACGATGTTGCATAATAGGAGTTATACTGTCCATAAACATTTTCTTCTTCTTTTAAGAAAAAAATAATTAATTAATTGATTAGTCAACATTTTTGGGTTTAACTTGTTAAATCAAATGGTCGTATCCAAGATTTCATTTTCCGCTCGATATTATTATTTTTTCTGAATCATGTTAGTTGTAGGTGACAAAAACAGAAAGTACCCCATGTTCGGTAGTTTTACTGTTTTTTTTTTTGGAACATTTAAAATATGCAAGTAAAAGTATTAATATAAACGAATTTTCCGATTACAAAGCTTTTAGAGCTATAATTTTGTTGTTGAAAGCACAGTGTAACATCTAAACTCGGAAGAAATATGAATGAATTTCTCTATTGTTTACAAAACCTTTTAGATTTTTAGTTTTATCGCAGTAATGATTAAAACTGACTTTTCCCCAATAATATGAAGCAGCAATCAATATTTCGCAAAAATCAATAAAACAAACAAAAAAAAAAAAAACCTTTTTGTTATGGCTTCTTCCTGTTTCCTAACTTGAATGTCCAATAAATGTTAACGGAAATTGAAAATCCAATCATGTAAATGACATCTAAAAAGTGTAGAGAAAACGTGGTTGAAGCTTTTAACATAATTGATTATTCGACAAAAATAGGTTAATGTTACTCATGAAAGACATTTGATTAATTGAACTAACAGAACACAAGTAATCTGAGAAACCAGATGTGATGTTTATTTCTAATCGTGTCGATTCCATTATTACTGTTTATGATGACTCATTATTCAAGATATTCAGAAGTATTTGATTTTTTTTTTTTTTTTGGTAATTGGGGCGGAAATTTTTCTTTTTGGTACCTATGCATGATACTAACTGTTGATTCCGGCTGTTCTGACATTGTAAATGGAACGTTTCAACTCTTAGCTCGAAGGGAGGAATAAATAGTAAACGAATAAAAAAGATTCCAAGCCGACGTTTTTTTTTTCACGCGTAACTTACATGACAACTGTTTCACAACGGTATTAAAAACATTCATTTCAGCTTAAAATCGCTTATAACTCCTTTTGTAATTAATTTAGGAACTTACAAGAAGCAAACTTCATCATAAGCTGTTTTTCTGCGTTTTCAAATGATACCGAATTCAAAACGATATGCTAATTCTTTTACATAGAAAGAGCAATTTTTCTCGGTTTTATGTTTTTAAAAATAAAATTTGAACGGTTTGGATTTTTTTTTTTTTTTTAAGTTCACTCCCCCCTCATCAGTTTTCTCCTGGTACCAAAGCACCTAAGTGCTAAATTTGGTGGAAAACCGGAGTAAACTGGGTTTTATAAGGAACACATTCATACAGATTTTTATTTTACTGTTGGACTCTTGGTAATAAAGCTTTGCATTGTTTGACAAAGAAAGACGTAAGGGTTTTCTGGAAGCATTTGAGAGACTTTTCTGACTAAAAGAGGATTTGCTTCTAGGAGCAAAGAGCATTGCTTGACTTTCCTAGCAACTTTTGAGATACATTGATAAGGAGAACTAGTGCTCCATCTCTGATTCCGCTGGAATTGCAGCCGTTAGCCTGCATAAGAGTAGTCCATGATTTCGATACATTTAACTGTGCCCTCCTACTGCGTGCCTGCATAGGAATCATATTCGATTTGTCTAGAATTTCAGCTGTTTGTCTTCATAGTGCACTGTTAAAAATAGATGTTGTTTTTACAGTATAATGCTGCTCATTTTACTGTTATATTATTATACTGTTTTTACAGTATAACATATTATATAAAACATTACAGAATATGCTATACTGTTCAGTTACAGTCAGGGATGCCAATCCCCCCCCAAGCTCTAGGGTGCCAATCCCCCCCCCCCCAAGCTCTAGAGCGCAAATCCCCCCCCCCAAAATTTTTTTTCCACAACCCTCTAGTGCTTTTTTTTTACCCCTCTTTTTTATTTTATTTTATTTATTTTTTAAAATATTATTTATTTACTTATTTTTAACATTATTTATTTATTTATTTTAGTTATAACTATTATTTTTTAAAACATTATTAATTTTTTAAAAGTTCGAATTATGCACAGAATAGAATCGCTTTTTTCCCTTTTCAGACATTCCAATCACACACAAAATAAATATGTAAATAAATACATAAATAATAATAGAGAAATAAAAGAAATAATTAATATTAAAAAAATTAATGAATAATTTTTATTAAAACACTTCGTAAATAATTTAAATTAAGAAAATAAATTAATAAATTATAAATAAAAAAATAACTAAACAAATAAATAAAGTAGTTTAAAAAAATCCCCCCCAAAATTTTGATGACGCAACTTGCGCCATATTCCTCCCCCCCCCCCTGTGGGCACCCTTGGTTACAGTATAACATATACATATACACAGCTATATAATACAGCTAATTTTATGGTAAAATTGCTAATTTTACAGCAATAAATTGTAAAATTGCTAGTTTTACAGTTTATTATTCTACTTTTACAGTTTTAAACTGGAACCTCGGCTGCCAGTATTACACTGCAAAAACAACGGTTCATTTCTTGCAGTGTTGGTTTTTGCTCTATACTCGTCTTTTTAAATATCAAACAATAATCTGCCTTACCTTACTGCGTTTTTTTAATTTTTTATTTGGCAATGTAAAATTGCTTATGCATTATATGTACGCATTTCATTGCAGAGCCACTCATGAAGACTGGAGACCTGGATTGGCACAGTTGCTACAACCCATTCCTTTTCCTGATAGGTAAGTAACTGAAAGCCCATTTGTAGTTTAAAATAGTTACTCTTTTAACTGCAAGAAAAGCAGATAGTAAAAGATTTTGTTTTGCTTTTTCCTTCAAAAAATAGATTGTTTTAAACTTAATGAATAAAAATGAATTCTAAGAGAAGCAAATGAAGAATCTTCCAGTGAGATAAGTCACAGTTAATCACAGAAATTTTGTACGAAGTGGAGTCATTACAGATATGTTCAAAGAACATAATACGTAAAAAATGTTTTGTGCCGAAAACACAATACTTGTGCACTAAGCTTACGATTTTTAAGTTCGTGTTTCATATGACAGCTGGAAATAATGTCTTTATTTTATTTTATTTTGTGTATTTATTTATTGAATTTATTTTTTGTGCGTGTGTGTGCGTTTACTGCTTTTAGAAAATTTAAAGGGCCATTTCAATTTTCTGCTTATCTCCTTTTTTTCTTCCCCGATCTTTCTTATCCTATTAATCAACTTCTCATCTTCTCATTTTCGTCTTTGTAAGTGTATTTTAGACTTTGATTTGTAAGAGTGTGTATGAAGGAAGGAGGTAAGAGGTACTAATTAGAAAAATGAAATAGCAAGTGAAAAAGTTAAAAAACAAAGAAATACGAAAATAAAAATGGATTTTCTTATTTTTTGAGAAAATACAGCTGTGTAGAGAAAAAGAGCAAAGTTGAAAAAAAAAAACCTTTTTTTTTTTGCAATGGGATGGGTCGGGAGAAGGGGCGGGGGGAGATGAAAAAGTCAAAGATCACAATCCTGATGAAAAATACTTCTTACTCTAATTTTTAAAATACTTCAGAGCTTTTAAAATTGAAAAATGCAAAAACTCCTTTAATTTAAATGCAACACATTTGAGCCTTTTATGCAGAAAACAGTGTAATTTAATTTGTTTAGCGAATTATTTTGCATTTTAATGGAACGTTTCAAATAGTGTTTAGTTGATTTTTTATTTGGCGGAATATTTTACTTTGATTGGTTTGTTTAAAAAAACACCAAAAAGAAAAAAAACTGTCTTTTGCTGCCAAATTAGTAGTTTCTTTGTTCGTTATCCAAACATGTGGTATTTAATAAAAGGAATAATAATCGCCAAGATTATTAATGCGCCATTGATGCGCTTGTGACCAAAGTATCTCAAAACTTTGTTTACTGGTGTATTGATGCTTAGCATACATTAAAATATTTATTTTATATGATATGGTAAATTCGAATATTTTGCCTTTCCAAAACGCGATTGTTTTTATAGAATATGTATTCAAAACACAGTTCTTTTAAGCTCAAAAACATATGACTGTATTTCCATTGATAAAAATATAGAAATGCATATAATTCGGCGAATGTCCATTCATTCCAAATGCATTCTCCTTTTACACTCCAGTGAAAACCAATTCATTTTATGAGCTTAAATTGAATAGCTTAGAGCGTAATTTCGGTTTTCGATCATCAGATTATATAAAACTGCTCTCTCCCTATAATTTAAAACGCTTCATTAAATCATATAAAATTATGCATAATTACATGTGGCATATCTTGTGAGTGATGTGAAACTTTCTTCTTTGAAAATCTTCTTTTTTGCTGCCGAAAACATTATTTAATGAAAAAAAAAAGAATAAATTAGATTGTCCCCACTCTCTCAATCTTCATCCATCAATGTCATTAAAAGATCGATAAATCTAAAAAGTGCGCACTGAAGCGAAACTACGTGGAAGAGATGTAAAATTCTGTACCTCAGAACCAGACTAACGTAAGTTCATTTTCGTCACTTTTCAGTAAAGGGCGAAAACGATTGTTGAATGCATGCAAAAGATGGGACTCGCGCTCTTTTAACGCTGCTAAATAATTGTAAAGGAATTTCTTTTCTAGAATAACAGTCTTATGGGTCAATGCGGAATAAGATTTTACATAGAATGCAGCAAAACAGTAAAAATTGCCAGTTTTGGACTTACGTCGTTCTGGTTCTGAGGTGCAAAATTAAGGACGCTGGTCTTGTCCAGGAAATTTTCTTGAATAGCTATTTCAGAATTGAATGTGATAAATAAAATCATTAGATTTGAAGTGAAGAGGAAAATTCCGTGGATTTGTCATTCCACGAAAAATCCGCCATCTTGGCTCGCACGTGTCGCTCATGTCGTCGGCACCATGCTAAAATAACGAATAGAAAAAATCGCGTTTTTCAAGTTCGAATTTTGCAAATAATTAAAATTAAAATGATACCTTCGAACGATAGTTTTACACCTAAAGATATCTATAAAATTAAAAAAATTGAAAATAACTATACTAGAGTGCAACTTAACTTGACAATGAACGTCACTACGGGCGGAGCCAATAAGAGCTCACAAGCAGTCAGCGATCTCCTCTAATTCGCCGAGTAGGCTGTGACGTTTTATCTAGCTCGTTTTTCATAGGCTAACGTCTCGCTGACGTCACGATGTTGTTGTCAAGAAACATTGCAGTGTAGTATAAACACGTCAGGTGGGAAAATATTATATTCAGTGTTTTGGCTCTCCTGAAACGTGCCAATTTTCACATTTGTAATTTTAGCATAGTGCCGACGATGTATTTGACTAAAAAGTAGTGATTTTAAAGGGAAATGAGCGGAACTTTGTGGGTTGAGAAATCTGGTGTTTTATTTCTCAGACACACTTTGTTCAATACCTTTTAAAATTACTAACTAATTTTAATGAGATATATGAGTGTCAGATGTGGGACAAAATGGTGACGTTTTTGTGAAATGGCGCAAAAGTGAAATTTTTTGAAAATTTAGATGAAAAATGTCTTTTTCTTCCTTTATTTTTGACCGAAGGTAAATACAGTACAAAGATTGAAACAAATTCTACAATGAGTAATTGTGATAATAATAATACTGCCAGCCCAGCGTTAACGAATACTGTCGGTTCCAAGAAATATTATTCGATTAAGCGGGGTATTTGTTTAAGTGGAGATTTTTAACATTGCTTCTATGACATCAGTTCCAGGATTTTTTATTCGTATACGTGGGGTATTCGTTTATCCGTTACCCGATTAAGCGGGGACGACAGTATATAATAAAACTTTAAAATATGCATGTTATGTATTATGCTTTTAATGACATTAACATTTGCATCATTACTTTTGCTTGGTTTTTAGCCTACTTTCCCGTGAAAAATAAAAGAAAGACGAAAAAAGTATTAAAAGTAGCTTAATGCATCTAAAAAATATCGCCAAGTCCAAAAAATATCGCCAAGTTTAAAAAATATCGCCAAGTCCAAAAAATATCGTCAAGTTAAAAAAATAAAAAGATAAAATGAATATCGAAAAATTAAAAATTTGAAAGTAGGGTATTGAGATGGGGAATTTGTGCGTCGGTCTGTCGGTCTGTCTGTCTGTCCCCCCCCCCCCCCCTAATAACTTTTGAATGAACATTCCGATTTGAACAAACTTTTTTTTTGTTGGAAAGATCTCGGCGAGTACAGCTCATTCCCATATTTGATTTTTTGATTTGAACAATTTTTGGTTCAACTTTGAGCCGTTCAAACAACCGGTCCCGCGATACTAACTTTTTAATGAACAGTCCGATTTGAACAAACTTTTTTTTGTTGGAAAGAACTTTTCAAGGATACTTCATTCCCGTATTTACATTTCCGATTTGAACAATTTTTCGTTCAACATTGAACCGCTCAAGCAAGCTGTCACCCCTAATAACTTTTGAGTGAACAGTCCGATTTAAACAAATTTTTTTTTGTTCGAAGGATCTCAGCAAGGATACTTCATTACCGTATTTTAAATTTCAATTTGAACATTTTTTCGTTCAACATTGAACCGTTCAAGTAACCTTTCCCCACCTAATAACCTCTGAGTGAAACACACGAATAGAATAAACTTTATTTTGTTTGAAAGATCTCGGAGAGGCTCATTCCCATATTTCGCTTTTTGATTTGAACCATTTTTCGTTCAATATTTAACCGTTCAGAAAAAAAAATTTAACATTAGCGCCTACGGGGAATTTCAGTTGAATGTTGATCCTGAACTTAAAGTCGGATTTCCTTCAAACTAACTTTGTAAGAAAATGGTTTTGATAAATAATGTTTGTAAAGTACTTTTCTGAATAATATTCTGTGAGGACTCTGATTCCGACTCCGACTCCGCAAACGTGGCGCAAATGCAGACTCAGAAAAAAATGACTGACTGTGCAGCCGATTTTTTGTTTATTTATTCATTTGTTTTATTTTATTTATTATTATTATTATTATTTTTAGCAGACGATTTTTTTTTGTAACAAAAATGTTTCATTCACGTGGGCATTTTATTCTTTATTTATATTTAATAACTGGCAACGGATTAAAAGTGAAATTCGAGACATTTTATCAACGGACGAGTTTTTTTTCCTTTTTTTTTTTTCTTTCTTTGATTAAATGTGTTTTGATATACTTTGTACTTTTAATTTTTTTTTTTTTTTTTGAAAAAATTGAGGAATTTTTCTACGGAAGAACTGTAACAGTTACATTCTTTGAAAGGTGCGACAACACTTTATTTATTCATTTATTTACTTTTTATGTGTCTATTTCATCTGATGAGAGGGATATATTTTGCTTTTAGAAATCAGCTTTAAGTGCTAAAAAGGTATGTTTGACATAATTTTTGTCTAAGATAATCAAGAGAATAATGATCAGATGCAAGAATGCCGATGTCGATGTACGGGAAAGTAGGCTCGTTTAGTTCTTGACAGAACTTCTTGTTAAATTGTGAGATGTAGCTGAACACCTCACATCAGATTTACAAAACAGAATAATAAATGTATTCCGGATTTCATATTCTGGGTCATTCTTAATTGAAATTCACTTCCTTAAAAGACAATTTAAGAAACCATTTTACGTCTTAAAATAGCAACAGAAGGATTCTTCCGAAATGGTACTTATCTGAGCCATTATTCTTAAACCCCGGAAGCATTTTTTTTTCTTGTTCGCTCCATACTTACCATTTTCCATAATACTTTCGCATAAATAACAGCACATGGAAATGTCGCATATACATATGTTCCCAAGCGAAATTAATGAATAAATCGCAGTGTCAATTTTTCTCCACCCCATTAGGAAACTTCTTTTTCGATTCATTTTCGAGCGCATCAAAAAAGTATCTTTGCTTTTATTGCTGTGTTCGGAAACCCGATGCTCTAACTACAGAAGAACGAAATGGCGCTCGGATTGCCGGACTCCTTTTTCCTTGGGGGTATTCCTTGCATGTTCCATCTCGTGGAAAAAGGTGATTCTAGGAGTGTTCTCTCCCTCCCAGAGTTTCCCACCATCTTCATTTTAACTAAAAATCGATGAAGTCGTTTTGTGTGCATCTTTTGAAAACTTTTGCGACAGAAGTCGATACGAAAGGACTTGTCGATTTTCGCCGTTTTGAATGATGGTTGGTTTATGAATTTTTTTGCTCATCATTCAATGGGAAATGGGAGAGGCACCCGATATTTATGATGACTATTGAGGTTATATAGAAAAAGAAGTACATCCTGAATTCAAGAAAAAGGAATAAATAAAGTTAATGTTTGTAGTTATGTGTGTTTAGTACCTACCTCCAATAAAATCTTTATGTTTGATGTAAAAATGAAATGTGCACACAAGCATGCCTGAAATGTTTTTCCTTGAGCTTTGGGGCAACATAAAACGATTTGAAGGAAGGGACAGACATAGTTAAAACTGCTTAGGATAAACATAATAAACTTTCTATGGAAAAACTTTAAGCTTTTATTCATGACTTCAAGAAATGGGCTAGACAATAATAACAGAAAGAACAGTAAAATGACTACTAGCTAGATCACTCAGCAAAAAAAACTATTTATTTCATCTTTGGTTCAGAGAAATTACTGAAATTTTTCGTTCACAAAAGCGATGTACTTTTCCCGCCAAAATGAGAAATCAGCTATTAAAAATGATGGAGCAGTCATTAAAAATATGTTAATATGTTTAGAATGGTCTTTAGTCAAAAGTGTTTTAATTACAAAATGAAGGAGATTCAATAGTTATGAGGGGAGAGAAAATTCCGAATCTTGTAATTTTTCTCCGCCTTAGATGCTGTAAGAAAAATAGAAACTATTATCTTTTTTCTTCGGAAAGTCGTAGTATATTTGAAAACTAAAATCAAACTCAAATTTATTCGTGTGTAAATATTAATCGTAAAAATATAATGTCTACTCACTTTAATTTAGTATAAAAATAAATATGCTACTTTAAAAAATAAATACATCAAATAAAAAATCTGAAGGGAAAAAATAGACTTTCACAGTCTAAAAACGCATTTTATTTAGCCCCCTCCCCTTTTTAAGCCCTGTATACATTTGATTCATTTTTTCATATTTGTTAACAAAGGAGTTAGATTCTTGAACTACGAAGATGTAGGGGAAATAGCTTTGAATTGAAACAACATAATATTACAATACAAAAAAAAAATCCTTACACTCTGTAAGTAGTACACAGAAATGATTTTTTGCAACCGTTCAAAGTTATACACTTTTTTTTTCATTTGTTTTATTCAGCAGAGGGTGAACTTTCTGTAGATGTTGCTTTGCCGCCTCAGCATGTGATATACGGTGGAAGCAGTTGATACAAACTGATTGTAATTCGATACAGGCTGCTTATAAAATTGAACAAATAAAATAAGGCGTGAAAACTAAAATGAGGTTTTTCAACTCTCTATTGTACAAATTGCAGACACGAGTTTCGGGGTTACAAGGAACGCCTTTTTCAATGAAAGGAACTTAGGAATGAAAAGCTTTTCTCAGATGACTTTTCACCTTTGCGCTCACACTTCTTTACATTGAAAAGGGGGTTTCTTGTGCTCCCGAAACACGTGTCTGCAATAAACAGCAATTTCTACGATAGAACTTTGAATAACTTCATTTTTAAGGCTGCTAAAATTCAATTATTCAAAGATTGATTTCTTGTTTCAATCATCTTTGAATTGAAACACTTTAACATTGCACGGTAATTTACATGAAATGTTTAGTTTCAAAATCAGCTTTTTTTTTTCCTTCAAAATTTTGCACGTTTTTCAAAACATTTCGCTCTTGTCAGTTTCATTCTATTACAATAATAACTAACATATGTACTCAATCTTTCTTTCAATTACGTAAATCAGTATTTATTTTATAAAATAAATTTCTAATAACTTTTTTGTAAAAAAAATATATCATTGTTTTTTAAATGGAGGCGAAAGAGCACCACCTAAAAAAAATTAAAGGGCGCCGACCCCATAGATACGCTGCTGCTCGATACATAATAAAAAGTAGCCATCCTTCCTTAAAAGAATTTTCATTTAAAAAATAAACGTCGCAGGGATTTTAACTACCGTGACAAAAACAGAATCAATCAAGTGAAATCTCAACAGTGCTAAAAAGCGTAAATGAGGAAAGGAAATTGCTTTATTTTCCCCTCTGAACGGAAGAATTGCCGCAGAAGTGGAGCGGAAATTGTACGAACGACATTCCTATGTTAGGTAAATTCTTCGAGTTTTAAGGCCAAGCTAGTTTGCGAATGAATAAAGAAGAGACATAAATTAGAAGCATTTCAGAGTGAAGTATTTTGAAATTTCTGTTGAAACAAGAAGCTTGAACGGAGGTAGTGCACCGTAAAACATTTGTGTAAGGTTACCATTGTTGATGGGTGTGACGTTACACAGCTTCTGGAGTAAGCTATTATGATTTTAAGAAAATTCTCATTGTTGGAGGAAATTTTCGCGTAGTCTGTGTAAAATTCCACCAAACGTTAAAATGACTGGGGTGTAAGTCAAATCGCATGCGTTGAGATAAATATCGGCACATAGCTCTTGAAGTCTTTTGAACGTAACCAAGGTGTGCCTTAACCGGCCCAGCGGTAAAACGCGCTTGCTTTGAGAGCTTTTTAAACGCTGTAAGTTCAGGGTTCGATCCTATCGTGTGTCATAAAAATAACTTCCCAACTGTGTAATGTTGATTGTTCGTGGGCAAGCATGACACATTAAACAACAAATAATTGAAATTAATCATCCTGCCTGATAAATGCTATTTTTTCTTCTTCTTTCTTTTGACAGAGAATTCCGGTGTAACATTGAACACAGTAATTGGTGAAACGTTACGCTATAGTTACATTGTCATGGTGTAACCTTCCACTAGTGATGAGTTACCTCACACTTCAGATATATTGATTAAGTTACTCCAGGACAGTGGAGGCAGCACTGCTGCGACCATATTTATGAAGTGAGGTTACACATTTTTTTTTTACTGTGCGAAATAATATACACAAATAAACTTCGCAATATTAGAAATTTTGTTGTGCTTTAATTATTTGAATTAAAAGTCTTTGCTTTAATAGATCAACAATTTGTGAAGAAACAACATTGAAGATAAAAAGTAAGAGCCTTCTAAAAACATAAGGACATAAATGGGGTAACAGAAGCAACAATTTGCAAAGAAATAGAGGAAGACATGTAAACAAATCTATCAAAACTATTCTCAGAACATAACTTTTAGAAGTACAGTAATTGAAAAATATTTTCACCAGCAAATAAAGGACGCAAATAAAAGAGGCGTTAATTAGAATAAAGTAAATATAACCTGTGAGAATTTCGTGAAGAAGGAATTAAGAGAGTGGGTGGCGCAAATTAAAATTCCCTGGAATCGAAACAGCTTGAATGCGTCTTCTGGAGCAAAAAGATCGTTTAAGAACCAGAGTTATTTTCAGAGAAAGATGCTAATGCTTAAGTAGTATAGCTATTTCTTTTGTTTTTTTCGGTGCAAATGCTGAAAATAGCTTTTTGGAACTGTATTAGAAATATTTTTCCAGAAGATAGGTTAAGATAAATAAGAATATTTCTTTTGTAAAATAAAAGATATATTTTAAAGGATCAGAGGGAAATAATTTGTTTTTGGTTTTTGTAAATATTATTTTTATATAAATATAGAGTGTAAGGAACTTTTTTTCTTTTTTGCCGTGTAGCATTAAAATGTTTCAATTCAAAGATAATTAAACAAGAAATCAGTCTTTATATAATTGAACATAAACAGCTTGTAAAATAGGATGCTTCAAGGTTCTATCGCAAAAATTGCAGATTAGTGCAGACACGTGTTTTGGGAACGTGTTTTGAGAAACTCCTTTTTCATTGCAAGGAAGTGAGAGCGAAAAGATGAAAAGTCTTCTGTGTGTAGCTTTTCATCCTAAAGTTCACATTTCCTTTCATCGAAAAAAGGATTCCTTGTAACTAGGAGTCACGTGTTTAAAATGAGCTGCAATTTGTACGATAAAACATTCAAAACGAATTTTCAAGCGTAAAAGTACTCATTCAATTTTATAAGCAGCCTGCATCGAACTACAATCAGTTTGAGTCAACTGCTTTCACTGTACATCACGTGTTGAGGCGGAAAAGCAACATTTACAGAAAGTTCACCGTTTGCTGAATACAACAGATGAAACAAAGTAACTTTGAACGTTTGTAAATATCTACTTATATTAAAAACTGAGTATCTTTCTAACTATCTTTCTAACTATCTTTCTTTCTAACTATCTTTCTATGTCACGCTTCTTTCTCCTGAACGCCAATGAACTGAAAGTCGAACCAGGTACCGATAGATAGGTAATTTTTCAAGCTTCATTAGTTTCAATCTATATAATTATACGATTTTAATTAGCGAAGATATCAATTAATAAGTAGTCAAGTTTAAAGCGATTAAGCCTAATAAATGATTAAATATGAAATCCATTCTTGCATTGCAAAACGTGGTTGCCATGCCATGAAACAATAATAAAAATGAAAATGAGAATTTTGAATGAAGGCTTAACTAAATCAAACACGAAACTCATAAGCGGGCGACTTACATAGTATTTTTATCGCTAGCTACTTGTAATATTTTGAAACATTCATTTGTTGAAGAGCCATCTACTTATATTAAAAACTGAGTATCAATGTCTGCTTTTTCTCCTTTGAGCGAGCTGAACCAAGGGCGGATCCAGCTTCTGGTTAAGGAGGGGGTCATTTTCGGAAAGGGGGGGTCAAAGTGCAATTTTTGTGCAAAAATGGGGTGGTTCGGCAGTTTTTTCGTAAAATAAGTCCCAAAAATGCAATTTTTTGCTATATTTGGTCGGTTAAGGGGGGGGGGGGGGGTCATGATCCCCATGACCCCACTCTGGATCCGCGCCTGAGCTGAACTTACTGAAACTTTCCTCACCATCTTGAAGGCGCGAAGCATCTCAATAATTCGAATGATTTTTTTTATACAGGAAAAAAGTAAAGGCGTGAAGCGCCTGTTAGCGAGCCGCCTTGGCGGGGAGTAGTTTCTTGACATTTTCCTCACTACTTTCAGGGCACGAAGTGCCCGTGCAACGCCGGGCCACGTTCGTGGTACGTCTTGAAATCGAATGAACATTAAATTATATCAAATAAAACTTCAGAATGAGGTAAAAGTTAGAGAGGGGGGACGTTATGCATCAACATGCCGCAGGAAGCTAATCTAGCTGCCCTGGCAGCTAGTCTACTTATATTAAAAACTGAGTATCTTTCTAACTATCTTTCTATCTTTCATTCTATCTTTCTTTCTATCTTTCTATGTCACGCTTCTTTCTCCTGAACGCCAATGAACTGAAAGTCGAACCAGGTACCGATAGATAGGTAATTTTTCGGGCTTTATTAGTTTCAATCTATATCATTATACGATTTTAATTAGCGAAGATATTAATTAATAAGTAGTCAAATTTATAACGATTAAGCCTAATAAATGATTAAATATGAAATTCGTTCTTGCAAACCGTCGTTGCTATGAAACAGTGTAACAATGATAATGAGAATTTTGAATGAAGGCTTAACTAAATCAAACACGAAACTCATAAGCGGGCCACTTACGTAGAATTTTTATCGCTAGCTACTTGTAATATTTTGAAACATTCATTTGTTGAAAAGCCATCTACTTATATTAAAAACTGAGTATCTTTCTAACTATCTTTCTTTCTAACTATCTTTCTTTCTAACTATCTTTCTTTCTAACTATCTTTCTTTCTAACTATCTTTCTATGTCACGTTTCTTTCTCCTGAACGCAAATGACCTGAAAGTCGAACCAGGTACCGATCGATAGGTAATTTTTCAAGCTTCATTAGTTTCAATTGATATAATTATACGATTTTAATTAGCGAAGATATCAATTAATAAGTAGTCAAATTTAAAGCGATTAAGCCTAATAAATGATTAAATATGAAATCCATTCTTGCAAACCTTCGTTGCTATGAAACAGTATAATAACAATGATAATGAGAATTTTGAATGAAGGCTTAACTAAATCAAACACGAAACTCCTAAGCGGGCCACTTACGTAGAATTTTTATCGCTATTTACTGGTAATATTTTGAAACATTTATTTGTTGAAGAGCCATCTACTTATATTAAAAACTGAGTATCTAACTATCTTTCTATCTTTCTATGTCACGCTTATTTCTCCTGAACGCCAATGAACTGAAAGTCGAACCAGGTACCGATAGATAGGTAATTTTTCAAGCTTCATTAGTTTCAATCTATATAATTATACGATTTTAATTAGCGAAGATATCAATTAATAAGTAGTCAAGTTTAAAGCGATTAAGCCTAATAAATGATTAAACTTCCAAGACATTTTTTCTTACCGTTGCCATTTTGAATTAAAACGTTAATTAAATTATTGAACTATTTAAAATTCCAAGATATTTATTTCTTTCCGTTGCGATTTTAAGGCAGGAATTCAAGTGAAACACGGACGATCGCAACTCACCAATGCAATCGCAAATTCCAAAATTTGGATTCAAGTGAAACGAATTCACTTGAATTCGACTTACAGTAGCGGTTGCAATATGCGATCGCCTCGAAGCGACTGCAATGGTGTTTCGTTTCACTTGAAGCCCTAAATTAAAACGTTAATTAAATTGAACTTTTTAAAATGAAAGAGTGTTATTTTTTTCCATTGTCATTTTAAATACGTGTTATAACAAAGTTCTAACAATTGTTTTTATTCTAATTATTAATGACATATTTTTTCTCAGGTACCATTTTTAAAATGTGTTTTTAAATAAAATTGCAATTGCTGTTTTTAGAAGGGACTTTTTCTGGCTTCGATCCAAATATTAAAAGAACTTTTTCGTTTAGAATTTTGCAATTAATTTTACCGGAAGAAAGCGGTTTGGAAATAATTGTTTTTGGAAAGGAATTTTATTTGTAATTTAGGGAGAGTGCTAAGTATGCGCTACTTGACATCGTCTTTATTTTTGAGGAAGCATGTGCAAATAATTCGATTGATTCTTTGATGCAGGAAAGCTTTTTAGCGAGCCGCTTTAGCGGGGAGTAGTTTATTAAACTTTTCCTTGGTACTTTAAAGGCGAGCCGCCTTGGCGGCGAGTAGTGAATTAAAACTTTCCTCGCTACTGTAAAGGCGAGCCGCCTTGACGGCGAGTAAACTGTTTAAACTTTCCTCATTTCTTTAAAGGCGAGCCGCCTTGGTGGCGAGTAGTTTTCTCAAACTGCCTTCACTACATTACAGCCCGTGCAACGCCGGGCTACGCAGCTAGTCTACTTATATTAAAAACTGAGTATCTTTCTAACTATCTTTCTTTCTATCTTTCTAACTATCTTTCTATGTCACGCTTCTTTCTCCTGAACGCCAATGACCTGAAAGTCGAACCAGGTACCGATAGATAGGTAATTTTTCAGGCTTCATTAGTTTCAATTGATATAATTATACGATTTTAATTAGCGAAGATATCAATTAATAAGTAGTCAAGTTTGAAGCGATTAAGCCTAATAAATGATTAAATATGAAATCCATTCTTGCAAACCGTCGTTGCTATGAAACAGTATAATAACAATGATAATGAGAATTTTGAATGAAGGCTTAACTAAATCAAACACGAAACTCATAAGCGGGCCACTTACGTAGAATTTTTATCGCTAGCTACTGGTAATATTTTGAAACATTTATTTGTTGAAGAGCCATCTACTTATATTAAAAACTGAGTATCTATGTCTGCTTTTTTCCTTTGAGCGAGCTGAACTTACTGAAACTTTCCTCACCATCTTGAAGGCGTGAAGCATCTCAATAATTCGAATGATTTTTTTTATATAGGGAAAAATTATTATATTAGGAAAAAAGATATTATTAGGGGGGATTATTATTAGGGGGATATTAGGAAAAAAGAAAAGGCGTGAAGCGCCTGTAAGCGAGCCGCCTTGGCGGGGAGTAGTTTCTTTAAATTTTTTTCTCACTACTTTCAGGGCACGAAGTGCCCGTGCAACGCCGAGCCACGTGCGTGGTATGTCTTGAAATCGAATGAACATTAAATTATATCAAATAATATAACTTCAGAATGAGGTAAAAGTTAGAGAGGGGGGAACTTATGCATCAACATGCCGCAGGAAGCTAATCTAGCTGCCCTGGCAGCTAGTCTACTTATATTAAAAATTGAGTATATTTCTAACTATCTTTCTAACTATCTTTCTTTCTAACTATCTTTCTATGTCACGCTTCTTTCTCCTGAACGCCAATGAACTGAAAGTCGAGCCAGGTACCGATAGATAGGTAATTTTTCAAGCTTCATTAGTTTCAATTCATATAATTATACGATTTTAATTAGCGAAGATATCAATTAATAAGTAGTCAAATTTAAAGCGATTAAGCCTAATAAATGATTAAATATGAAAGCCATTGTTGCATTGCAAAACGTGGGTGCCATGAAACAGTAATAACTAGCTGTCGTGGCCGTCACGAAACTTTCTTCTATATCTATCTTATGAATTCCGGTTACAAAATAAAATACGTACTCGCCCGAGTAATTGGAGACAGCTACAATTTCCCAATTATCGTAATAACCCTGCAAATGCAGAATCAATGAGCGAAATTGGAAATCATTGCAAAAGCCTTGTTTAGATTAATTGCAAACATTTTATTTGTTAGTAAAAAGAAATTGGCAACAGTTAAAAATTTCAAATCATTGAAAGTTTTCAGCTGTTTTGATAATTAAATAGCGTGAAAGCGATTTTTTAATGAATTAATTTTTCGCATTGTTGACTAAGCGCAAAAATCACCCCACCCTTCCCCTGGGGCGATTGGCGCCGAAATTTAATCGATGCTTGCTTCCATATTGGGTTAGTGTTATTCCAAATTTCATTCAAATCGCAGCAATATTTCCCGAGATACAGTAGGTGCAATGACAAAATAAGCACTTTTGATTGCTCCACCCCCCTTTGAGATATTGACACACAAATTGAATCAGCACCTGTACTCAATAGGGTCTACCTATGGACCAATTTTCGTTTGATTCCGCCGGTTACTTCCTGAGATATAGCAGTCACCCCCGAGCAAAACACGTGCGATTGCTCCACCCCCCTTCGAGATATTGACAAACAAATTGAATCAGCGCCTGTACTCAGTAGGGTCTACCTATAAACCAATTTTCGTTTGATTCCGCCGGTTACTTCTTGAGATATAGCAATCACCCCCGCGCAGAACACGTGCGATTGCTCCACCCCCCTTCAAGATATTGACAAACAAATTGAATCAGCACCGGTACTCAGTAGGGTCTACCTATGGACCAATTTTCGTTTGATTCCGCCTTTTACTTCCTGAGATATAGCAATCACCCCCGCGCAGAACACGTGCGATTGCTCCACCCCCCTTGGAGGAATTCGCTAAACAAAGTCAGGTGCACCAGTTCACATGGTGGTACATATGTGCAAAAATTTTTGTTCGATTTCATGCAGTAGTTTTTGCTCTAGCGCGGCCACAAAAACTGGTCACACACATACAGACTCACACACAGACAGACACACAGACAGACACACAGACAGACACACAGACAGACATTTTCCAAAAATGGTCGAAATGGACTCAGCGCACCTCAAAACGTGCAAATCCGTCAAAATTCGACATTCGAAAATTTTCACGAAACCAATACTTTCTTCTATATATTAGATATAGAAGAAAGTAAAAATGATAATGCGAATTTTGAATGAAGGCTTAACTAAATCAAACACGAAACTCATAAGCGGGCGACTTACATAGTATTTTTATCGCTAGCTACTTGTAATATTTTGAAACATTCATTTGTTGAAGAGCCATCTACTTATATTAAAAACTGAGCATCAATGTCTGCTTTTTCTCCTTTGAGCGAGCTGAACTTACTGAAACTTTCCTCACCATCTTGAAGGCGCGAAGCATCTCAATAATTCGAATGATTTTTTTTATATAGGAAAAAAGTAAAGGCGTGAAGCGCCTGTAAGCGAGCCGCCTTGGCGGGGAGTAGTTTCTTTAAATTTTTTTTCTCACTACTTTCAGGGCACGAGGTGCCCGTGCAACGCCGGGCCACGTGCGTGGTATGTCTTGAAATCGAATGAACATTAAATTATATCAAATAATATAAATTCAGAATGAGGTAAAAGTTAGAGAGGGGGGACGTTATGCATCAACATGCCGCAGGAAGCTAATCTAGCTGCCCTGGCAGCTAGTCTACTTATATTAAAAACTGAGTGTCTATGTCTGCTTTTTTTCTTTGAGCGAGCTGAACTTACTGAAACTCTCCTCACCATCTTGAAAACGCGAAGCATCTCAATAATTCGAATGATTTTTAATGTAGGAAAAAAGTAAAGGCGTGAAGCGTCTATTAGCGAGCCGCCTTGGCGGGGAGTACTTTCTTGAAATTTTTCTCACTACTTTAAAGGCACGAAGTGCCCGTGCAACGCCGGGCCACGTGCGTGGTATGTCTTGAAATCTAATGAACATTAAATTATATCAAATAATATAACTTCAGAATGAGGTAAAAGTTAGAGAGGGGAGACGTTATGCATCAACATGCCGTAGGAAGCTAATCTAGCTGCCCTGGCAGCTAGTCATTTTTATATTTTTTGAGTGTAAGGACCTTTTTTTTTTTTTTGGCGTGCAGTGCTAAGGTGTTTCAATTCAAAGATATTTCCCTCACATCTCCGTAGTTCAAGACTCTTAAGTTCTTTGTTATTAAATATCTTGTGTGATAAATATACTGAATTTAGAATAAAAATTATGGAAAATGAATCGAATGAATGTTTTTTTTAATGAGGGGGGGGGGGATAAATGAAGGGCCGTTTTGAACTTTAAAAGTCTATTTTCTCCCTTCAGTTTACTAATTTTATAAACTTATTTAATTATTTTTTTTTAATTTCACTTTTTCCGGCTCCTTTTTGCAAATCTGTTGCATTGCTTGTTTAATTTCCATTCCCTTTTTTATTTATTTATTTGTTTATTTATTTATTTATTTTTGAGAAGTGGCCTATTTAATGCCCCGAAAAATAACTTTTATATAAGTTAAAACGCCTAATTTTATGTTATTTTTGTAAAATACTATAGTAGTTTTTAGAATTCAGTAATTATTCTTTGACATTTAGTAGTTTAATTTTTTTTGTTGAATTTTTTTGTCTAGTAAGAATTTATTGTTTAGAAAGTACTTGTAGTGTAAAAATGTGCAGTTCATGTTGAATATGAGGATGAACATTTGTGCTTCCATCACAAAATAGATATTTTTCTTCTTTTTTTTTTTTCTTTCTTCAAATTACTGACATCCTTTTCTTTTTACTATGAATATCGGTTCACAATCAAACCAAAGATATGAATAAGCTAGTAAACAATAAATCCAGTTTAAAGAATGTAAATAAAAACCATCCTTTGCTTTTGCTGCCATCTGTTGGTACTTTCTTCATCTACTTTAATAAACAAATACGAATAAAAAGTAGTTTTTTTACTTTCTTCTATATCTAATATATAGAAGAAAGTATTGGTTTCGTGAAAAATTTCGAATGTCGAATTTTGACGGATTTGCACGTTTTGAAGTGCGCTGAGTCCATTTCGACCATTTTTGGAAAATGTCTGTCTGTCTGTCTGTCTGTCTGTCTGTGTGTGTGTGAGTCTGTATGTGTGTGACCAGTTTTTGTGGCCGCGCTAGAGCAAAAACTACTGAATGAAATCGAACAAAAATTTTTGCACATATGTACCACCATGTGAACTGGTGCACCTGACTTTTTTTAGCGAATTCCTCCAAGGGGGGTGGAGCAATCGCACGTGTTCTGCGCGGGGGTGATTGCTATATCTCAGGAAGTAACTGGCGGAATCAAACGAAAATTGGTCCATAGATAGACCCTACTGAGTACAGGTGCTGATTCAATTTGTTTGTCAATATCTCCAAGGGGGGTGGAGCAATCGCACGTGTTCTGCGCAGGGGTGATTGCTATATCTCAGGAAGTAACCGGCGGAATCAAACGAAAATTGGTCCATAGGTAGACCCTACTGAGTACAGGTGCTGATTCAATTTGTTTGTCAATATCTTGAAGGGGGGTGGAGCAATCGCACGTGTTCTGCGCGGGGGTGACTGCTATATCTCAGGAAGTAACCGGCGGAATCAAACGAAAATTAGTCCATAGGTAGACCCTATTGAGTACAGGTGCTGATTCAATTTGTGTGTCAATATCTCAAAGGGGGGTGGAGCAATCAAAAGTGCTTATTTTGTCACTGCACCTACTGTATCTCGGGAAATATTGCTGCGATTTGAATGAAATTTGGAATAACACTAACCCAATATGGAAGCAAGCATCGATTAAATTTTGGCGCCAATCGCCCCAGGGGGAGGGTGGGGTGATTTTTGCGCTTAGTCAACAATGCGAAAAATTACTTCATTAAAAAATCGCTTTCACGCTATTTAATTATCAAAACAGCTGAAAACTTTCAATGATTTGAAATTTTTAACTGTTGCCAATTTCTTTTTACTAACAAACAAAATGTTTGCAATTTATCTAAACAAGGCTTTTGCAATGATTTCCAATTTCGCTCATTGATTCTGCATTTGCAGGGTTATTACGATAATTGGGAAATTGGCGCTGTCTCCAACTACTCGGGCGAGTACGTATTTTATTTTGTAACCGGAATTCATAAGATAGATATAGAAGAAAGTTTCGTGACGGCCACGACAGCTAGTTTTTTAACGGATTCAATATTTTTTCAAAATTGTGAGTTCTGGATGTCCAAGATAGTGAAAGAATTAACAAAACGAGACTTCATCTTAAAAAATTGTGAATTAGGATTAATTATTTGGTGTTTTGATTAAATTATTAATTATAATCTCCTAGTTCACATTTTTTCTAAAGTTCAGTAGATTAAAATTCATTATAGAAGTGATACCCTGACTCATAGTAGTTAATCATGGAGAAAGCAATTTAACTTAAAAGTTTTAACTTCCTAAGAGAGATTAGAGAGCTAATATCTAGGCGGTTTTAATTAAGGCATAAATTTTCAAAAGGATGGATTTCACTTTCTTATTACAAGGTTAGTTGTTTTAAAATTTCAAAACAGAGAAGTGTATCAACGTTACGGATTAGTTTTGATTTTCTGAATAGTATATGGAATTTATTCGTGATAATGGCAATGAGAAATTTCAAATTTTGAAACCGAGGGAATATTTTTTTTTTAGAATGTAATAAGGAAGTTAATTACATTTTGAAAGAAAATATAGAAATTCTTGTTTTTCCAAGAAACATTGATGGAGTAATTGGTGGTAACTTACTTCTTAATAGAAATCCTTAGTTATACTAATAGAAAAGTTTCAATTTTTTAAAAGAGTGCCAAATTTCTAATGACAACAGCAAGGAATTTAAATTTGTAATTAAAGTGTAAAGAGAACAATAAGGAAGTTAGAGTTCTCAAATATGGGGCTTTTTCTTTTCTGATGGCAATAAAAAAATTGTGCATTTTTCAAATAAAGAATCTTTTTTTCCCCTAACAATGGCAATAAGGAAGTTTACATTTCTATAACAAATAGATTTTTCACTGCTATTGGCAATGAGGAAGTTTAAATTTGGAAACTGAGAAGAGAATAGATCCCTGTTTGTCGCAATTTAGAAATTCAGTTTTCTTACGGGAAAAAATCTGGAATCACCGAGGATGCTTTAAAAGTAATTACAAGGAGTAATGGTAAAAAAATTGAACGTTTCTCGATGGGTAGAGGGTTCTTTGTAAAAGCATTTCGAAATAATTTCAAGGGACTCGACCTTTTTTTAATAAATACGTAAAAAGGATATATATATATATATATATATATATATATTAGTTTTCTGGAAAAAGGAGCTGGAGTTTGAAAAATTATCATTTTGCGAAAATCACGTTTGAAATCTTGTTAATCAACGCTCACATATCTGACTTCATTTTAATTTAAATTTAGTTATTTTTAAATTTTTAAGTTACACAACACAAATTTGGTGTTGATTGAAAGCTCTTGATTTGAATATTTTGAATACATAAAAAAATAAATAATTGCTTTTTTGAAAGTTTTAGAGTAACCAACTCCCCTAAAACTCGATCACTTTCCCAAAATTTAGCCTTTGTTTCTTCAAATTTCAACAAACATTATTTGTATACATAAGTTAAAATCATGAAAAATATAGTTATAAATGTTATCTTTAGCTAGTTCATATCCATTTCTTTACAAATGCTATTTATCACATTTCTAATTCATTTGTTTTCTCCCTTTACAGTGCATTAGCCAATTGCATTTTCACAAGGTAAGAATAAGTTCTACAATTGAATTTTATTTGCATATATTTTTACCTATTTTAAACACAGTATTTCTTCGCATTGAATTAAAAAAGGAAAAAGAAGTGTTTTGTTAATAAATTACCTTCATAAATCACGTGACATAAAACGATTGCAATTGTGATCCACTTCTCAAAGGTTTTCCCACTCTGTCGTGTTTTCTTCCAAAAATTAGCATGAAATACTTCCAAATTTGATTTAGGACATTTTTCATTCCATACAACTATTTCATACTTGCAGGAGCTGTGATGTGTAGGCTCATCGTATAGAAGTGCAAAAATTGCTTTTAACTGTTTCAAAAAGAGTCTCATTTAAAGAATATTTTTTCAGATTCGTGTTAATCCAACTGCGATTTAATATGAATCTTAAGAACTTTTTTCGTAGTCCTTAGGTAAGCTGAAGTATAGTTTCAAATCAGTAGGAATTCTTTTCGTAGTCATGCTTGGCAAGCTTGCGTACAATTATGAATCAACGAGACTATTTTTTTCAGATTCCCACCAAAGTTGGTGCCATTATATCGCATCAGTAGATTTTTTTTTTAATTCACACCAAGTCCGTCAGATTATTATTATGAAATTCATTGAAAGATTTTTTTTTTCTTTTTCTCTCTTTTGTTCTTTGGAATTCATCTTCTTCTTTCGAATTCTTTTTTTGTAATTCATCCTAAGTTAGTTTTTATTTCAACCCATTGTAAAACTTTTTTCAGACTCGTACCAAGTTAGTTAATGCTTCATTTCCTATCAGTAATATTTTTTTTCCATATTTGGGCCAATAAGCAGGCCCTTCATTTTCGGGGGGTCAGGGGCGGGAGGAGGTCAATTGCACCACCCCTCCTGACTTTGAAAATTCAATATTCATATAAGAGGGCGTGGTTTTTGCTGTTTTTCTATGACATTGCATTGTATTTGCACCCTTTGACACTCACCCCCTTGGAAGAGCTTAAAATGATGGACCTGCAACTAAGCTAGCACGTTATTTTAATTCAGTAAAATTCTCTTCCATGTTTGGCACCAAATAATCCAGCGTATTATTTCGTTTTAATAAGAAATGTTTTCCCATTCGTATTCAGTTAATTAGGATATTCTCGGTCAAGAATAATCCTCCTTCTCATATTCGTGCCAAGTAGGATTTTTTTCATATGCCTACTAAGCAAGAAGCAAGTAAGAAAATTAGTTCTAACCAATACAGATTTTTTCCCTCTCTTGGCGCTAACTATGCTAACATATTATTTCAAATCGGTATTAAACTTTTTTCATATGAGTACCAAGTAAACTACCGTACTATTTCGAATCAGTAAAATGTTTTTGGCATTATTGCTGCTGGTAGCAAGCAAACTACCTTGCATGTAATGCCTATAAAATTGTATCATAATCGAGGCCCTGAGAACTGACGATGGTTCTTCCAAACTTCTTCCTTTTCAGGAGCTTAAAGCCTGTTCTGGAGAAGATCTGCTGCGACGATCGCTGCGAAGTCCACCTCATGGTTCTGGGAATTCGGGACGAAAAGGAAGGTTGGCTACATCTTTATTGCCCCGGTGGCATCGCCTGCGAAGACGATGGAGACCTGTGGAGTACCATGGTGAGTTCTGAAATTTGAACAACTGTGGCGTTTTTATTCAATATCCTTTTAGTCTCCATCGATGGCATGAGACTGATTTTTTACACACTGAATTCGATTTGAGCTCTTGAATACGAATGTATCGAAAATTAGTAATTGTTATTTTACATAGAAGTTTAGAGAAATTTTATTCCGTGTTGTTTTCAAATTTTTGTGGAACGTGTTCATGCTATATATGTATATCCTGGAGGTGTGTGGATGCATGTACGCGTAATATAAGGAATCAACTATTTATCCTAATCTTATGCTTCTACAATACCTATACGCGTGTGTCGAATTACATCGAAATAACTTTGTTAAAAAAAAATCTTTTTTTTTTTTTGCTTACCAAGAAATTCAATATATTTTTTTCTTATTTTCTTTAACTATGCGTTGTTTATTATTAAAATACTTCAAAAGGAGGAACTGAAGTAGGAACTGAAAACTATATACTTTTGAAACACACAATGATCTAAGTACATTTTTTACACATCGCATCTTTCCCTTTACTTATTCCATATGAAAGGAATAACTTCAACCTATCAGCGAGAATAATTTTTCATGCTGTCAAAACACAAAAATCTATCATGCTGCATGTCTGTCTTCTCTAGCTGAAACACCTGTTGGACTGTTGCTGCCGTCGCAAGAAGTTTCTGGAGGGCCTGGCCAAGAGCTTGGGGCCCTGCATGCTGAGGGCGCTGCGTGACGACGCCACCCTGCAGTCCACCCTCTGTTCCATGCTGGAACTGGAGGTGGTGGACAACAAAGACCTCCAGATGCAGATCATCACCACCTTGCAGAGTACCTCCACGGGGAAACAGCACTACGCCTCTCTGTGTCAGAGGCAGATGCATCTCAGGGAACTGGTGAGTTTTTGTGAACAATGTTACTCAAAAAGAGAGGAGGGTGATTTCGTGTGATTGACTGAATGCTGCAATTAGGTAACTGCAAATTTGGAAAAATATAAATGTTTCATTTTTGTTCAAATGCTTCTTTTTTTAAACACTTTCAATTAAGGAAATTTTAGAAATGGTAGTTCAATAAAATTGAAATCAAGTCTTCAATTTCCCAAAAAAATCATGAAAAAAATGCTCATTTGTTGAGTTTTCCTTGAAGCAGTATGAAAAATATCCGCATTGTAGTAACCTTCTTGTAGTATACACTTCACGATATAATACAAGGTGCCAATATTAATGCTCCTCCTCCTCTCAAAAACCAAGAAAACCCCCTGCCCCAAAACAGAGAAAAAGTACAACTTATCTCCTCTCCTAGAAATTTCAATGGTGCAGTTTACGTCATGGCTGCTTGATGGGAACCATTGTTGAATATAAACATGAGTTCCGTTAATAATAACCCTGTTAATCCAAAAATTTAGTTAATCTGTTAATCCGACAGTGTCAGAGGCAAGTGCCTTACAGGGAAATGATGAGTCTTGAATCATGTTATTCAAAGGGAGAATGGTGTCTTACATATAATACGCACTAGAGTTTTGCCAACCCATACCCGTGAATCCGAAACTTTGGATTAACAGGGAGTACAGAACAGAGCCGTAGAAACGTAATAAATTTGACCTAATATTTCTATATTTTTATTTGAAATACTGAATTTTTAACTGACATAAAAATTAAAGTTTTTTAAAAATTACTTTTAAATATATTTTTCTTTGGGGCAACAGGGTTTTAATTTCTTAAATTAATTTACGGAGAAACTGTTTTCTGTTATTTTTCTCAATGTAGCTGTTATGTAGCAAAAGTTTCAAAAATATTAACGTGATACTTTTCAACCTTCTTATCCTCTCCAGCCGTATAATTAACCAAATGGTCTATACCGTAAGTTTTATTATTTAAGTTCTTTTTTATTGGATAACCTCTTTTGAAAGGCTTACACGAGAATTACCACAATCAAATACTTTCAATGCTATTGATTAACGTCGAATCCTACTATCAATTCGCGACCCTAGTGGAGAAAACCCTACCCCTGTATAAAAAAAGTAACTTTCCGTTAATCCGAACTTTCAGTAATCCGAACAAAGTCCGACCTAGATAGTCCAGATTAAAGCTACTCGATTGCATAACTACACTTTATGATTATTTATGTGTTTATATCTGTATGCATTAATCATATATCATGTTAAAAAGCATGTGAATGCACTTGGTTTTTTTTCCAGCAACAAAAAGGAGGACCCAGGAAGCTTACTCTACCCTCCAGATCCACGGTAAGTTTTCCTGCTTGTGGAGGTGGGGGATTTAACTCTGTTAATCACTGTTTCATCTTGTAAATTTTTGAATAGAAATTGTTTTTGTTTAACAAATTACCAAAAATTAACAGTCAGCATTTTATAAAATCGTAATATTTCATATAAGTTTCAAAGTGCTGCCTGCCGATTTTTCGTTCTGTGTTTTCCAGGATGCCGACGTGGCCAAGCTGCTGAGCTGCGGTTCCTTCGGCAACCTTGAGTGCTTGTCTTTGGCTTTCACTCAGGTGACGAGCGCTTGTGCCGAACAGCTCGTCAAGCTGCCTGCGCTGCGTTACCTCAACCTCTGGTCGACGCAGGTACTCCAGTTTGTATCAAAGTATTAGTTTAAGATTTTGAAGTTCAAGTTTTCCTGTGCGTTTTTACTTCCTTTTACGTAGTAAAGGAAGTATTGTGATCGCGAAAAAAAATCACTCAAATTTGAGTCTAAATTTTGATTTTGCTCACCCCCGAATGAATGTTCAGTAGTTTTTTCGACCTGTCAGCACGTGCATATGTAACTAACAACTTATAAGCAGCCGAAAAATCCTTTTCAACCACCCCCGAGTTAATTACGACAAGTTTTCTCGTGACGTCTGTATGTACGTATGTGCGGATGTATTTGCGTATGTGTCCCGCATAACTCAAAAACTATATGCCGTAGAAGCTTCTAGCTTGGTATGTAGGCTCTGAGGCGAACATTCACTTTTGCGAAACATTCACTGAATGATATTAAAATGGGCACAGGACATTTCCGCCGCAACGTAGGACATTTCCGCCGCAAAAATTATCTCTATCATACCCCTCATGAGACATTTCCGCCGCGTCTCTCTCCGCCGTTTCTGTGCGACAGGACAAATCCGCCGATTGAGCTGGTAGAGTAATATTTAGCGAAGTAAAATTGGCGAAGTTTAAACTGGTTTGCACTGCATTGTTTTTTTTTTTTTTTTTTTTTTGACTTCTTTGCAATTTTCCCCCTAATATAAGTATAGTCCGGGAATAAATTCCGCTTTTTAGATTAGGTCTTTGTCGCCAAATAAAGATGTGTCACCAAGAATGAAAATTTTAAACCAGTAACCCTTTTCTCACCCTTGGAAATGGCGCGGCGGATTTGTCCTGTGCCAGCCAGAGGGGGAATAGGAGTCGCGGCGGAAATGTCCCATGCGGAAAAAAGGGGGATAAAATTTGCGGCGGATATGTCCTGTTCCGATTAAAATCAGCAATATTGAGAAAATTAACCATTGTTAAATATTTTTTGCATTGTTTCGTGGCAGATTGGGGAGTAAATATTTGAATTGTTACCTTGCTCACTCCAAGCACTTTTTTAACACTAAAGGCAACTACTAAGAATTGACACGTAAAAGGAAGTAGTGTGGGCTCCATACCAGATTTTTTATTTTACTTATTTGTTTTCGAAACTAGGAAAACGTAATCAATACTCTTTTTTCTTTTCTTTTTTTGGTCAGAGGGGTTACATATGGAAAAACAAAGCTTTTTGTTACTCCCAAACTTGTTTTCAAATTTCATTCCAACTGGGACTCTTAAGGCATGCAAGATGGTAGTTTAGAGGGTTGCGTTTATATTTTAATGGTTTTTAATGACTTAATTTATTTCGTTGCCGGCATATTTTACACTTTTAACGCAACTTTATATGGTAGGTAATTGTTTCATTTATTTAACTGACCACTTCATATTTTAGTGAATTTTATCGTTTTTATTTGACCTACTATTGAAATCTTATTTACTATCTTGATTTGCTCAAAAGTTGATGTACAAATAAAATAGTCTGTAGTATCACCAAATAAGTAATTTTCATCTGCCCTCTAATTTTGGTTAAGCATGGCTGGAGGTATATTTCCATATAGTTGTAGGATGTCACAAACTAGGAAATCCTTCGTTTCCAATGGCAATACAGTGAACTCTCACTTATACGCCGGCCAAAGGACCAACTGAAAAAGGCGTATAAATGAGAGAGACGTATAAGTGAACAAGCCTATTTAAAGGACTAAAACGCAACAGAGTTTCTAATGGGAGAAGGAATAAGAATAATTCTATGGAAAAGGGACATATTACTACGGCTCGGCAATTACTGTAAAGTAACTACAGTACTACAGTGATAAAGAGAAAACAAAAATTGTGGTATATCTATTACAAACTGTTCCCTTTAAAACGATGCATAACAGATAATTGTACCTCTCCAAACTCTAGTTCATGTTGATAAAATGCCTTACGTGAGCAATAAAGGCGAAAGATTAAAGAGGAAAGTGAAGAAAAATGCTTATTTTTAAAAAAAAAATAAATTATTTTTTTTACATTTTAGGGAAAATTCGGCGCATAAGCGAAATATTTATCTTTAGAGCGACGCATAAACGAATGATACTATCATTGTTTTGCTATGGAAAGTGCTGGGACCATTTAAAATCGTCGTATAAGTGAAAAAGGCGCATAAATGAGGCGACGTATAAGTGAGAGTTCACTGTAAATACAACCAATGAACCTTTCCAATGTATTCTATTGTATATTTCAGCCAATAGAATACATTATCATTATTTATTTATTTAGTTATTTTTGTAGATCAATTCATTATTTTTTGACCTTTTGTAAATTATATTTCTTTATACATTTTTTCCTTCCAGTTTGGTGACACGGGGCTGCGTCTCATTTCCGAGCACTTACCTAAATTGCAAGTTCTAAACCTTTGCGAGACTCCAGTCACTGATAAAGGGCTACTGTGCCTATGTAGTAAGTAGCAGTCGTTTTAAAAGTTAAGTGTATTATTTATTATTGCTACATAACTTGCACTATTATTGCCGTCATTAAGCGTCTTGTGACACCGGACTACATATCGCACACCGAGAATGAAAGGGGCATTTTTTTAATGCTAATCCAATTTAAAAAGTGCCCCTTTCATTTTCGCTGAAAGATATGATGCTTCCGCTTCAAATAGTGATATTTTGATAAGGATTCGCGATTGTAGATCAAAGAAAGTCACTATCATCTCCAAAAAGATTTCCTTATTCTACAAATTGTCCTTGCTAGTTGACAAATGTATGTACAGTGCTATAGCATTTTTTTCAACTTTTTGAAATGAGGACTGAATATTCTTTTTGCTGTAGGGGCATGCTCGTATTTTCTCATTCTGTAAAAGTTAAAACTTCATTCGGTAAATTGAAAACTCCCTTCCTCTTAAAATCTTTAGTTCAAGGTGCCCCTGATATTCGTTTAAAAATATTCCAAAATTCTTCCCTTTTCTTGTTCAATGACACTATATTTTAACACGTAAAAAGCTTTTTAAAATAACTGCAAGAATCACCCTAAAATAGTGCCACTGATGTTAATGTCATGGTTAAGATTTTTTCTTTAACGCAAATAAATAGTTTGCTTATTCTTTCATTTTGATAAATGTGCATGCTTTTAAAATAGTTTTAAACACAGATTTCAAGGGCGTATATAAGGGATAGGCTCAAGGGGCCCGGGCCCCTCCAAAAAAAAAATAATAATAATAAAGTAAAGCGTAATTCGGTCGGCCCTTTGTTTGCAAATAATTTCCGTGCTTTTACCTATTTAAAAAAAAACTGGGAAATCTGTCTCCTCAACTTTTGATCTTTTTACCAGTGGGGAAATAAAAAAAAATAGATGCTTTCGGGTGCCACATTTATGGCTGCATTTTTTTGGGAGGAGGGGGGCAGTAACCGAGGTGGAACGTTAGAAGGCAACACATTCAAGTGTCTTCCTCTTTCCCTTTTCTTTATCATCTAAGAAAAATTATACAGATTTGGCCCTACAGTCATTCAGTCACTTTAGATTTCAAAAAAGAAAAAAAAAAAAAAAGTGGTTGCGAGGAAGGGGGGGGGGGGGGCTAAACCTGGTAAAATTGGGCACCTCCAAAATTTTAACCTATATACGCCACTGACAGATTTCATGAAAAGTTGAAATAATAACTAGACCTTATATGAGGCTTGTGTAAAAAGGAGAAGATTTTATGTAAAACGGCTAAAATATTCTTTCGTTTTAATTTTTTACAATTCGGTACCTAGCGAGAGTGTTAAATAAGAGTGTGTCCCTTTCCTATTAAACTGAGGAAAGGAAGAATGTGTTTCTTTGCTAAATTTTAATTTGTTTATTAATTTGTTAACTTATTTATTTTTTAGGTATGAAAAGCCTTAGAAAGCTTAATTTAAACAGCACCAGTTTATCAGCCCAAACATTTGAAAGATTAAAGGTAACATTATGCTCATTATATTTATAATGATAAATAATATTAAAATACCGTTAATAAATAATAATTAAAGTTATGTAAAGTATTTTTGTTTGAGCAAATCAGATGATACGATCATTTTTATTGTGTAAACATTTTTAATGATTTTTATAAATGATGCAAACTACAGTGGGGCAAACATTAGCATGGTAGTGCTGTAATATTGTGATTAGAATCTGCGTTGTCTTCATATTTCTACCCGTTTATCTTTGTATCTAAGGATCTAAGTGGGAAACGAAGATTGTAAACAATAATCTTTCTGTTATGTAATATCGTACTAAATCATGCGTTTTGTAACTAAGAATGGTTTGATTGTGTAATGAACCACTAAATCATGCTTCATGTATTGCTGAACTTTAAAATATTGTAATGTTAACCTTTTTTTTCGCTTTAGTAATTAAAATAGACCGTTAAATGAACAGCTAATAATCTCAAAACGAAAAAAAGGAACTTAAGGTTTCAAAAGTTTTTTCTGAGATGAATTGGTAATGGTCACTTCCTTAGATATATTTCCAAAAAGAAATGATTAAAAAATGCTGTGTTTGTCAACTGGTTGGGAAGATTCATTCACTGGTTCGATGCTTTTTTTTTCATTCCAATCCCTCAAAACCCCTGATACAGAATCGTAAATATTCTAACATGTTTCTTAATAATTACACAAATCACAATTCAAATATTTTTACTTTCATTTGACAAATGTTACAGTTTTCAATGGTGTTATGAATTTCAAAAATAAATTGCGCTAAAAATTTCATTTACACGTTGGTGTACCCTACTTCATTTAAATCAAAATATTTCGAAAGAGTCTAATAATAATAGCTTAAGTCATTTGCTATTTTTAGTATTTATGCTGAAAATTTCATTACATTGTCTTCTTTACCTTAGAACATATTTGCAGCGCTTCAGAAAAAATATACATATTTAAATTAAATTTTATTTAGTTTTTTAGTAGCATAGCTTAATTTAAATATGTTTTACTTATTGTTATTTGTATTTTCCAGCAAAAGCTACCAGCCTTACAAGAATGTGATATTCGTTATACTGACGCCTGGTGATCTGTGTTCACATCATGTTCACTCTCAAGAATTTTGGCAAATGTAAACAGTTTTATTTCTTCTAAGTTTCCACATCAAACATCGCCATTATTTTAATAAATCGCCAAGAAATGCAGCCTCAGATGGAAAAGGATGAATTGATGGAAAAGAAATGGTTTTGTTAGGGACATCTTAAAAACAGATTGAAAACTTTTGTTGAAAAAAAAAATGTTTTTAAGATAGCTTTAATAATTGATGTGTGCTTGTATTATTATTAACTGATGTTTCCCGCCTTTTTTCATCAAAAGAGAATACACGATAACTAGTGATCTCTTTTCATTATTTATTATTCCTCGCTGATTTTTTCATGTCTTGGCGCTACATTGTAAAAACGCTCAACGTTATCATACCGTGCAATCCAAAATGATGTAGAGGGAAGCGAGTGAAACAGTTTAAAAACCTGCCGAATTTATTTAAATTATAATACTTATTTAAAACAATTTATTCTCATTAAAATTCATTCCTAAACTGAGCTATTATCCCCAACTATTCTAAAACTATTACTAATTTTTTTTTCAAATGAATTATGTTAAAATAGTTAAGAAAGAAATGAAATGCTGTTAATAAATTGTAATCATATGAAGTTATGTTTAATTATTTATAAGTGCGACGGGTACATGGTACAGAAAAACCCTTGAAATAATGAAAATATAAGGTAGAACGCTAGTGGGAAAATATTTCACCAAAACTTTTCCACTTTGGGATCTTGAATTATGCACTTTTTTCATTATACAGAGGTTACTAAGCATTGTTTCTCACTCGAGTAATTCATAAAAAAGAATACATTAACGGGAAGTAAAATATTCCATTCTATCGTAACAAAACGTCCGTCATTTTAATTTTTCCCAAAGAGAGGGGGTAGAGTAGAGTATAAACTCAATGCGTATTATATCGAAAAATACCAAAACTATGCTCAAATATATGAAAATTTTCTCGAAGTTAGGGGTGCCAGGATTCTACACCGTTAAAGTGACGAATCTTCTGATGCAATTTTTTTTTTATTTTATTTTTTTTTTAATTTTATTTATTTATTATTATTTTTTTTTTAAAGTCTTGTTAGAATGCTACTAAGTCATTCACAAACCCGGTCTATTAACTCGACATTAATAAAGGGAAACAAAAAAACATCGTTTATTTTAGCCCTAAAAGTGCCCTGTTAAAGTATAGCATGTGAATCTAGTGTAAAAATGTTAAGAAATGCTTTTTTTTTAACAACAAGGGTAAAAAATATGTCGTGTTGCTGCTATTTGTAAATTTATCGACTGCAATGACTTACGTTATTTTCTGTTAATTTATTTATATTTATTTGCCATTATTAAATTTAACTATACATTAATATTAATTTGGTTTCTTGGAATGATAACGGTAAAAAAAGGTAAGAGTTAGAATATTTTGATAGAATCAGGAAGTACTCACTGCTAGTGCAGGATGTTGTTTTTTATTATATAAAACAATGCAATAAAACATGCTTTTTTATGGAAATTGTAGAAGTTGTTTTTATTTACCTAAGAAAAAATGATAATTAAAAATTTTCGAGTGAGTGGAATAGAAAACATTAAACAGAAGCGCACCGTCACTTCCATGAATGAAGTCTCTCATCAGAACTAAGAATCTTCATCAGTTTTTTTTTTTTTTTTCATTTTTTTTCCATTTTTTTCATTTTTTTAGTTAATCATTTCGGCAATCAAATAGTTCCTATCCTTTGGCACTGTAACTTTGCCAATTTATTTAATGGAATATAAAAAAGCCAATTTGATGTACTGACTTTTTCGATATTTTTTACCCTGTCATTCTCTGAAATTAAAAACTGTGATTACTAAATAATCTTTTAATATTTTAGTTTTTGGAAGTTGTCGGGAAGTGTACATTTTAAGATTTTAACTGTAATTATTAAAGAAACCTTTGAATTCTAATTCAAGGTTTGATATGAATTATCGTGCCTGTACGTGAACAAATAATACCTTAATAAATAAGAGCTTTCAAGTTTTATTAGAAACACGGAACAAATGTAGTATGCCTCTCCTTTGGCTGCTGTTTTCGTTAGTGTAATTAAAAAAAAATCTTGACTAGGAATATTAATTTTATAAAAAGCTGCTAAACACCATGAAAATACACAAAGATAGCACTATAATTAGTCGAAAGTTTACCATATTAACCAAAAATTATCATCAAATCAACTATTAAAATTATCGCCAAAGTTCAAACTTTACCAAGTCAATTGAAGTCATATATTACATTTGTACCCAATATCTTTTTGAGTGTTTCATATTTTGCGTGCGTACCTTTTCTTTCATTTGCAGTAAATTTTGAATGAATTAAAAGACTTCTTTGTACATAACATACACAGACTAGCACTTCTGTAAACTGTCTGAATTAAAATATATTGATATTGTTTAGCTTAAGATGGGGAACTAGCGGCTTTGGAAGGATTTCAAAATGCGCCAATTTTTTTTATCAATCTTTTAATAGTTTTCCATATGTAAACAATTGGTCTGGTATAACTGATTGTCACCAAGAAAGTTGACGAGTTTCTAAAGGCTGCTAATAAAAGGAGCCTTACCACAATACCACACTAGAGTTTTCACATATTTTAATCACTTAGCTAAATTAGATAATCACCAAATATGATATTTTAAAGGTAAGAATAACTTTAATGAGCCCAACGAGGTTGCCTTTTAGAGTATTGATACATTGAAGAAGTAATTGCTCATGCGAGTTTTTTCACCATAATCTGCAGCATTTAGCATAAAATCACAACTGCTACACCACTTGGGAGTTTTTTTTTTTTTACTTATTGCTAATTTACTATAATAAAGGACAATTCGAGATAACTCAAAATGATGCATTTCTATTGACTTATTTGATACCAGTTGCGATAGATTTACAATAAAAGTATTACCATTAATAAAGTCACCATCATAAGTAGAGTTCAAAAAAAAAAAAAAAATGTCATGACAATAGCTCTCTACTAAATGACTTGATTTTTGCCAACTACTGTAAGTTTTGGAGTTCCAACTCGCAGAGAAAATGTTCACACCATATTTTCTTCTTCATATTACTAAATATTTGCCCCCTTTCAATACTGTTGCGCCAATTTAAGGAAATACTTTTAGTTCGATCGCATTTGTCGCCAAGCATAAGTAAAAAAGCTAAGAACTTTTTTTCGCCAAAATTCGTCGCCAAGTGATTTCTAGTTTTGGTTTGGCCGAGTACAATTGCAGTATTTGGAAAAATTTGAATATAACTAACATTTTCATTTAATTTTTTTTTTTTAATTTATCGCCAAATATTTTAACTAGGCGCATAAATAGTTTGGCCTAGCTGATATTACAAGAATGAAACGTTTTTTCCTCAAAATTTAGATAAACGACATAACCTCAGTGATTGCAATATCCCCCAAGTCTTGGCACCTTTGCTCTTGTTTTTAGCTGCAGCCGTGCTAACAAAGTGCTAATTTTGTTTTTCATCAAAATGAGTTTCATCTGCACTTCTGTCGCTAAGTATTCTTCAACCATTTTTTTTTGCTTTGCACGCTTAAAGTGACTGAACTTAGACTTTAGAGCGAATGAACCTTCTTTTTTGAAACGTATTTTGTAGTTGTCAAAAGTTTAGTTTATGAAAGTGACGTAGAATCTTTACGTGTAAGAGAGACAGCATTAGGCGTGTTGGTGTAGGAAGTGTTAGAATATCATTGTGATGTTCGCTGGCTAGATATTCTTTCCTTGTTTTTTACTGCATTTATTTTTTTGTCGTTGGGGCTGAATAATCTTTGTCTTCAAAGGTTCATGGTCAATAATTTTAGAATTATTAAGTAACAGAGCTTACGTTTTAACAGAAAAGTGCTGAAGGCATATACTCTCCTGAACATTCATCCATTCATACGCAAATAGTGTGAAATTCCCTCAAATGTATAAAAAATATCAGGGAGAGAAAAAAAAAGTATCGGATCTGAACTCACGTGAGCTCCTATACCAATTAAACCCTGTTGTGCATAATACTTTCATTGTAAAACCTAATGTAAGGAGATCTTATCGTGTATAAGAGATCACAATCGTTGGTTTAACAAAGAAAATAGGGTATAATTAATAGTGCTGAACATGAATTGCACCCCAACAATTAGTGACATAATACAAAAATAAAATTAAAAAAAAAACCGTACTGGTTATATGAATTTAAAGTCTTAATTTGTACATTCTTTCTTGCCACAGAAGTCGCACCAAGTTAGTTTATATGATTACTGCGTGATGGCTTATAGAAGATATAGTCAATAGTGATAAATCATTGAAATTTCATAATTTGAAGAAAAGTTTCGCACTTTAATAATACACTGTTAATTTAGGCTACAAAAGCTAACCAATAAACATACCATTGTAAAAACTTTTCGCGTATAAGTAAGTTAAACGTAGAAACGTGATATTGTGTAAAACTTTGATTTATTTTCCAATGCTGTTTTCTTGAGTTGGGGCACTTTGGCTGGGGAGGGGGGATGCGATGTATTCATTTAATGTACATACAAAATTATGTTTTTAGCGAAGGATTTATACTGCTTGTGCATTTATGGACTAGAAAGTACAGGGTGCGCCAGAGAAACTTACTTTTTTGAAAAAATTCCTGCGCGGTGAGTTGGCTGCGTAGAAAGCCGAGAGTGAGCGCATCTGGAGCGGGAATTCTTCAAGTTTTGTTTTCCTTTTAATTAGTTGTCATCATGCTATGGTGAAAGAACAGCGCGCCTTTGCCGTCGAAAGTTACTTTTCGAACGGCCGTGAATGCAGCTCGGTGCAGGATCATGATCGAGAAATCCTTTCTTCCCAGCCTCGAAGAAATGAACATTAGGGACGTGTGGTTTCAGCAAGATGGAGCCACAGCACACACAGCACGAGATTCAATGAATTTGTTGCGACAACATTTCCCCGACCACCTCATCTCTCTCAGAGACGATCTCTCATGTCCAGCAAGCTCCCCAGATTTGGCGCCGGGCGATTTTTTTTTATGGGGTTATTTGAAATCCCTGGTTTATGTTGATCGACCACGCACAATAGCTCACCTCAAGAATAACATGTGCGACGAAATTGCCAACATACCAATTGATATGCTGCAAAGAGTGCTCACAAACTTTAAAAATCGTCTTAATCAGTGTATGCTCAATGGGGGTCATCATTTAACCGATGTCATTTTCAAGACTAAATGAAAAACAAAAATGGAATATTGTGTTCTCAAATAAAAAAAGAATTAAAACAATAACTTAAGTAGTTCTGTTTTTATTGACATTTCAAAAAAGTAAGTTTCTCTGGCGCACCCTGTATATAAAGAGAGCATGTTAAATATAAGGTTCCAATTACCTACCTCACATATGTTTCTTATTGTGTGACCACATCCTCAAACCTCAATTTTTATTTCTTTAAAGAACTACATTTTTGCATTATTACATAATGCAAATCTTGAATTATCTTCCGTTCCCCTTTAAAAAATTATCCGTAATTTAATCGTCAGATGTTGGTCATATCAGGCAAAAAAGATAAATATTTTTCAAACGAAAGAAAGTCAATGAAGATTAAAAAGTATAAAGTTACAACGTGCTGCTTAAATCGAAAATTTAATTCCGCATTGCCTTTCTAGTCCATGTAGGTGTTATTCAAACTGTATTCTAATTATTTTATTGTATCTAAAATTAGTTAAGCTTTTTGTGGATCTTATCTCTATCTATTATACTTTCACAAATCATCTAAGCTTTTACAAAACTTTGACTTGGGTGGGAGAAGCTTTTCAATCTTTGCGAAAAACGAAAACAAATAATTGTAATTAAGACGTTTATTGCCAGTAAAGTTAACAAGTTTCATGGTTGAAGCATACATTTGGGATTTTTGACGTATAAAATAATAGATTTCGAAGCTTTCTTTTGGTTTAAGTCATCTTGAAAACTTTTTACACCATATATTTCTTTTCAGTGAATTTCAAAGTACAATTAAAATCTACAATAAAAAGAAACTTTGGTTCGTTTCTGACAAATTCAAGTTCTTACAACCAATAGTTGCTGCGAAGTAATTACTTCGAGTCTCTAAAAGTTATAATGTTTAATTACATTAAAAATTGTTCCAAGTTTATAGATTTGACTAAAAGTCTATGAATGTATGTTCTATATTGAAACATAAATTTGATTTTTGAATCAATTAACCCATCTATGCCTTAGTAGCCTAAAAACGGGACGCTTGTTAAGTTCTGCATACAAAAACCTGTAAGGGGTATATCATTTTACCAAAGCTGTTTTTCACAAGTTAAATAGTCCTTCTTCTTGAGAAATCCAGTTAGAGCTATTATTTGGACATTAGAGTTTATTATTGACAACCATTTTCAGACAAATCAATTTTTCATAAAATTACACTATTTTAAAATGATTTGCTTAAAATTGATCACAGATGCCTTCTGTAATGTTACTTTGCAAAAGTAAAGTCAAGTATGGTCGTATTTTGCTCACATATCTGCAAAATATCCCATAAACAGGACGTTAAATAACTTAATAAATATGGCAACGACGAACCATTTTAAGCCTAAAATGTATGCAAACCATTCCAAGTAAGAGTTTTAAGCAGATAAAAATTGAAAAAAAATTGTTAAAAAAACCTGGACATAAATGGGTTAATGTGTGTCCTTGTTTGATTAATACAGATTAGACTGTACTGATCAGAGCATAGTAATTAATGTAAACAATATATCTGCTTTAAAAGGAGCAAAAAATCATTGAAATGTATTTGCTTTTGTTGATAAATTTACGCCTGCTATAAATTTTGCTCTGTCCATTGTCTTTAATGAGGAAGCAATAAAAGTTAAAAAAAAGAAATTTATTTGGAGAATGTAAAACAATGTATATATTGATCAATTAATCTGTGTAAAAATATCTTCACGTGGTTTTCAATATATGTATTACGTAGTTGCTATAGAATGTGATATTCTGAATTTCTTTGAAATAATACTTCTTGCAGTTTGATTGAAGATATCTTTTTTTTCCTTTAGATTTTCCTTAAAAAAGATTAAACATTTTTCATGTTAGAGAAAAAGGCATGATTAATTCAACCAATATTAAAAAGTAAAAATGCTTTTTCATATTTATCTCTATTTTTTTTAATGCTTTTCATTTTTTTTTTAAATTTAATGTTATTTTCCTTCTTTCAAAAATTAAAAAAAGACCTTGTTAATATAATGTTTGCGTTTATTTATATATTTTTAAAGTTGAAAATAGCTTTTACTTCTTTGCATGCCGTAAAATATGGAAATATGTAGATAATTAAATTATTATTATTGGTGTTATTTGTCATGAAACAGTTAACATGTGAATATTTAATTTCTATTGTGCAATGATGATTTAGAATATTCTATCAAATAAAAGAGGTTGCATTTAGATAGAAAAGCGGGAAAAAAATGAAAATTTAATGTCTGTAGATTTCTTATATCAATTTTCTACGTTGCTAAATTGATCAAAATATATATATATATATATATATATATATATATATATATATTCATTTATGTTTAAAAATTCTGCATTACAAATTTAATTTAAAACACACAAAAACTTTATATTTAAATGCAGTTAATTTCTTCTAAATACAAAATATATTAGTTTGGACAGTCTACATTTGAAGAATTTCTTTCTAACTACGTTTAATGTCGCGTATATGATATGAAAAATTTATCTTTTCTCCACCACCTGTTTTTGTTTGTTGTCCTTTTACTTTTATTATTATTTTTTTTTAGTATATTTCTCGCTTAACTGAGAGTATACGATATTATTTTTCATTTAGAGGAAACTTTTAATATTCTACGCAAGCGTGAAACGTGGTAGTTTAATTTTAATCAGAGTTTCATTTTTAACAAAAAAAAAAAAGTGGACGCTTTTATAGTCTGCGCGGGTTATTCAGAGGCAAAAAGCCATAATTGTAATTATATTTAAATTGTGGAAAAAACTGTTCCAGTTTTGACCAGGGCTGCGGAGTCGGAGTCGGAGTCGAAGAGTCGGAGTCGGACTAATTTTGGACCAAAGGAGTCGGAGTCGGAGTCGCTGAAAAACATGTCGACTCCGACTCCGACTCCGACCACCTCCGATTTGGATGAAATTTTATGGAGGTGAAAACATATCTTTGAAAGTAACAGATACAAATTTTCAGCGTCCAATATCCAAATCCTAAGCATCTAGGATCATTAAAAAGGGCTTCAAATGGCGGGTCTTTGCATCAAAAATGCAATGTATTAAAATAAAGTCTGGCCATTTAACAAGAAAAGGATTAGTTTTGTACGGAGTCAAATGACAAGAGCGGCACTTGTCTATTGCTCTGGAGAAAATGGACTTTTTGAGAGGTCACAGTGCCCTCCGAGAATTGAGGTAAATGTGGTGAAATTACCTGCGAGAATTCTTGAGAAAATTGAACTTTTTGAGAGGTCATAATGACCTCTCATGATCTCCTGGGATACCCCAGCTTGCTATCCCCCCCTTTGTTTAGGGTTTTTCCCTCTTCATATTTAGGTTAAAAAAAATTTTTTTAAGCAGGAGTCGGGAGTCGGAGTCGGAGTCGAAAGTTTTAAAATCCCGGAGTCGGAGTCGACCATTTTTCCTCCGACTCCGCAGCCCTGGTTCTGACTATGCTTCGATTCGCAAAGTTGTGCTGCCATCTATTGCTGATTATTCGTACTACTTCTCCATCTATAAGTTTTTTTTATATATAGAGAACGAAAAATATTTTACTGGTATAAAATGTCATTAAAAAATATAATCTCTTATTAAATGTAAGTGCAATAAATTCTTCAAAGCAATTTCGAAAGGTAAATATCATTGTTTTTGACTTAATATGTTTGTTCGAAAAGCGATGATATGGAGAGATTGTTTCAAATGGTGCTCATTTTGTATGGTTTTATCTCTACATCAGTGTATGGACAACTTATTTAAGATTCATGTAAAATGTTTATGTCACATGTGATTCCCACCACTTGTAAACGGTCGTATTCATTATACTGGAATGCTTTTGCAACATATCTTTTTTTTTTTTTTTTTGTTCAATGTTCTTATAAACATTCAAAATAAAATGTTTCTTTCAATGTATAGTTATGTTTTGTTTAATTCTTTTGTGTCATTGTTAATTTTTTAAAAAATCTACGAAGTACTTCTTCTTCTCCCAATTATTGCTTAATTAATTACAATCACAGTTATATAAAGTTAGCTTGTTTGATTATAATTGGCATTATACTTCCCCGATGGCACATCGAAATAAGATTGTGAATTTGTTTTCCTTGCTGGAAGTTTCTCACGCAGTTCTATGATTCTACATTTTCTTAGAATTGCAGTTCTACATTTTCTTAGAATTGCAATTTGAAAAAAAAAAAATAAAAAAACTCACAAAATTTTTACACAACTGTAAATACTAGTAATTCAGGTGATAAATTTGTGCGATTCAACTGACTTAAAAGCATAAGCTCTTGTATCCTGATATAAATTGCATTATTTTTTTGCAATCAGAATTTTACTTGCTCATTTCGAAAGAAATTTGAACTGCATATTTTGAGTCAGAAAACTGGAGAGAGGAAAAAACAGATTTAACATTGGAAAAGTTTTAAGACTAGTCTGGTTTAACACAAAGTATGTTATACAGAAACTTGTAACTTTAATTTCAAAGAAGTCTAAAACATTTTCAGTTATAGTTTAATTAAGGTTTAATGAAGTCAAACACATAAATCTTCAGCATTTTAACTGGGTTTAATAATCATGGAAAAACGAAAAAAAAAAATCCACATGCATGCACGAAAGTTTGCATTTCTTATCAGAAGAATGAAAGCAGAAAATAAACTTTTTAATGCTTAAAATAAATTTAGAAATGTGTTGAAAATATTAATTGTTGCCAACATGATGGTTGAAACCTTTATAGAAGTTTAAAAATACTAGAAAAGAAGATTTTTTTTTCTTTATTCTTTGTAATACTCGGTCTCGGAGTAGCTTTAAAAAAATAGTTTCAGCCAAATTATTTTGAAAAGCGGAAGAAAGTAATACTAAAGCTGAAAATTAGAAGACAATAAAAATATAAAAGAGAGAGAGAAAAAAACCCCGTGAACTCCAGAGACAAACACTAAATTCGTCAGGTATGCAGCCTCTTAAAACTTTTCTCTGCAATTATCTGTAAAACACTTTTCTCTGCTACAACAGTGTCAGTACCGAGAAAACAACCATAGCCATACAATCGCTGCAAGATGCTACGCGAAAACACATAATATATAATTTCAGTTATTTTGGCCGTTCAATTGATTTTTTCGCTTCCGGTTAAAGCTGTTCAGTTCATAAAGAGTCTAACTGATTTGGACTGAATAACAATGTCAAAATATAGATTTATATTTAGTTAATTGAAAGCAATACGAAATCATAAATGGGGCTCGTGTTATCTTTATTTAGATATTGTACATCTCGTCCAAAAAATTGCTATCAATTATTTGATGCAATAATAATAGTAAACTTAATAATAATAATAAATTAAAAAATAAATGAAAAAATAAAAACAATAAATATGAGAAATACCTGGAAATTAAGATTTTTTTTAATTGGTAGACATAAATTTCTCAGCGAACATTTCCTCCTAATCCACCTTTAATTATCAGTGGTTTATGGCGTAGTCTCTGTACCTTTGAAATTTTTATGGAGGGGGAGGAGTAATTTTATAGGTTTTTCTATTTCATTTTGGAGGTTCGTGTTCTTTGGGGGGCTCCGAAGTCATTGAGGCTGGGGGAGGGGGCATGCCCTTGGAGGGGCTGCAACCCTGCTATCTTCAATGCCTTTTTAGCAATAAGATGGACAGTTTTACTAAAACTTCTGTGTTGTTTGTTTTCTATTTGCAATGAAAATCAATCGACATTTGGAGTTTCTAAAAATGTAACGCTCAGAGTTTAAATCTATTTACGAGAGCATGTAGCCTTAAAAACTCTAGTGAATGCGAAATAAACTGCCTTCCATAAAGCGTAATAGTACGCTTTTTCATTCTGTTTTTCTGTATTCTATAGAATCTTGAATCTTTGAATTTTGCTACCCCCATGCAAGACATTCATTCATTCAAGTCTTTTGAATTAAACTATTTGTGGTGGCGCCATCTTTTGTCTACCAAGTAATTTATGAAAGAAAATATTTGCGATTCATTTTCACACAAATAATCTTTGCCGTTTTGTCAAGAGACTGATTACCCAAAAGGCTCGGGAAGCTGGAGCTTCCCCTTGAAATTTTCAGGGGCCCAAAAATTAAAATTCTGATTTCTACTTTTGAATGAATATCAAAAGGTAATTAATTTTAAGCATAAAAACTAGTTCAGTGAAAAATTTCCGGATAACTTTAAAAGTGAAGACACATTTCATAAAATATTAATCCCGCCACGAGCTATTATTAAATGTAGGATTTGGCCCAAATTTTTCAAAATGTACTTTTATTAAGTTTTATTGATTCAGTAAGGTAATAAATCTAATTTAACATCTAATCACATAGAATTGCGAAGTAACCCTATTTTATAAATGAAAATTCTACATGAGTGATTAAATACCAACTCACCGAATGGGGGTCGCACGGCCGACTCGGATTTTCTTTTAATTTGGCACACATGTTGATCATATAGAGCAGCGGTTCCCAACCTTTTTTTAATGCCGTACCCCTTGTGATAAATTTATTAAAATTGTACCCCCGAGGAAAAAAGTTGCAAGAATATTAATCATGGAAAGTAAATATTTACGCAAGAGTTTTTTAATCTTTCATTTGACAATAAAGTTATTGTTTAAAATTAGGCCTATATATATGTTTCTAGTAAACTTATTAAATCTAAATACCAACTGTAAACAAATAATAACAAAGTAAATACAACGTTTCTCATCACGAAAACATACTACAATTACCGGTAGCAAATAAGTTTATCGAAAAAAATCAAAAGTACTCTTAAAACAAGTAAAAACTGTTTTAGTGTGACCCTTGGGCCTGTTTTGTTGCACATAATATTTTGAAATCAATATCAAAGTTTGATAAATACACTCTTAAATCAGGACTTGCAGTTAGCTTATTCCTATACTTATTCTTAATGAAAGCATTTTAAGAGAACGATCTCTCAACTAGTTCTGTGTTTGCAAAAGGAACTAAAACCAGAAGGGCTTTTGTGGTTAAGGGTCCATATTCATCCCTAATGCTCACCCAGAATTGTCCAAGGGGTTTTTTCTTAAACTCAGACTTCAAGGAGGAGTCACTTGAAAGTTCTAGGAGCTTTTCCATCTCATGAACGGGCAATGTAGCGGTCTTGACGTTTTCCTCATTGAAACGATCTGCAATCCAATTCTCTCCGTCACTTCGTTTAGGAAAATACTTTCTAAAAGAGTTCTTCAGGTTTGTCAAATGTGTCACTATTTGATGTTTCACTTCGCTAGATATGGGCAGATTATTGTCACTCAAGAAATCATGAAGCGTGCCAAAAACTTCTTGATTGTTTTGAATACAGGTTTTCCAAAAATCAATTTTCTTCAGCATGGATTCTATTTTGTCAGCAACTTTGAATACTGTGTAACTCTAAGTTGAGTTTATTGATTTGAGCGGCAGAGGGCGACTGACATTGATGAGCGAGCGTGAGTCAGACCATCGGACGACTAGGTGCGCCAGAACTGTACGGTACTTTTCATCCACCACGTACGTAACGTATGGCAAAAAAATAAAATACGCCATTACCAAATATTTTCGGCGTACCCCCAACCAGGTCGTTGCGTACCCCCAAGGGGTACGCGTACCCCAGGTTGGGAACCGCTGATATAGAGGCATGGAAAAGTCCAAATTGTTAGGTTCCTGCTCCACTTATTTTCTGAGATACATGCCCTCAAAGTTTGTCCGCCACGTCAAAATACTAAAAAAGTGATGTTATTTAATCATTTTTTATAAAAAATCGTACTCATGCAAAATAAAAGTGTTAGATATCTATGGAAACTAGTTACTCCAGGCATTTCGAAAAAAAATACTAGAACGTTCATAATGAAAATTGGCAAGGTACAGGGCTCTTTGAAGTTGTCACCACAAAAACTTGATTATGCAGATTTTGCTAAAATTGAGGCATTTATTACAAAAAAAGGCAAACAAAACCAAAGGTTTTCCCACTTTCTGGTAGTGTACAGGTCCTCACTGTAAATTGCTACGCAATAAATTTTTTGGATTTCTCACTCCTTCTTGGAAATATTTTAGCTTAAAGATAAGCCATAAGGCAAAAAATGCGTTTTTGGCCATCTTGGCAGCCATTTTTCTCATAAAGGGGGAGCAGTAGAAACTTTAATTTTTTTTTAAACATGCCACTGATATGTTAGCTTTTCACAGGAAAAGAGTTTACATTTGGTTATTTCTCCCATTAAGAGATATCCTGCTGAAAGTATATGCATGTTTTTCGCGACGACCATATGCTTTTGTTCCCCCTCTCATGGACTTAAAATTAATTAAACCAAAAAATAATGATATATTTATTTATAGCTGTATTATCTACCCAATATGTCATGAAATGTAATTTATCAAATCATTGAACAATAAATTAGATAATTGATGAAAACAAGAAATAGTATTTCTCTGATGCCTGAGCATTATGCATTCATAATTATAAAGCACTAAATACTTTCTTGAGAAATTAATTAACATAAAGGAGCTCTAAATATTTATATTATAAGCAATACCCAATCTTGTGTTTGGGATACTCCTGTTTTTAATTGAAGAATTTCTTGAATATCAGGAAAATAAATGAGGTCTTTTCGTTTGATGTAGGATATTTTATGACAAATTTCATTTGATGGGCTACTAACTGAGCACGGTGATAAAGAGCTATTAATTTTAGCATCGAATTCCATTTTACCTTATTAACAGTTAAATATTTACAAAATAATTAAATAAATAATTTAATATAAAGCCATGCTTGAAGAATTAAAATTAGTGCAACTAATTTATTCCCATACTGATCTTTACAAAACTGACATGTGTTGAGCACTGATAAGAACTGACAAGAAAAAGTTTACTCACTAAAATATTAGTTCACAGATACTATAAAGCATACATTCTATTTTCTACAAAATAATACTGCAACAAAGAACAAGGGTATAAAATGGTAGGTACTACAGAATTTTTTGAAAAATCAATTAAAATAAAGGAGCTTCGAATATTTATCTTATAGGCAATACCCAATCTTGTGATTGGATGTTCCAGATTGATGGCTATAAACAGGAGGATACCCTTGTTCTTTGTTGCAGTATTATTTTGTAGAAAATAGAATGTATGCTTTATAGTACCTGTGAACTAATATTTTAGTGAGTAAACGTTTTCTTGTCAGTTCTTATCAGTGCTCAACGCATGTCAATTTTGTAACGATCAGTATGGGAATAAATTAGTTGCACTAATTTTAATTCTTCAAGCATGGCTTTATATTGAATTATTTATTTAATTATTTTGTAAATATTTAACTGTTAATAAGGTAAAATGGAATTCGATGCTGAAATTAATAGCTCTTTATCACCGTGCTCAGTTAGTAGCCCATCAAATGAAATTTGTCATAAAATATCCTACATCAAACGAAAAGACCTCATTTATTTTCCTGATATTCATGTGATATTCAAGAAATTCTTCAATGAAAAACAGGAGTATCCCAATCACAAGATTGGGTATTGCTTATAATATAAACATTTAGAGCTCCTTTATGTTAATTAATTTCTCAAGAAAGTATTTAGTGCTTTATAATTATGAATGCATAATGCTCAGGCATCAGAGAAATACTTTTTCTTGTTTTCATCAATTATCTAATTTATTGTTCAATGATTTAATAAATTAAATTTCATGACATATTGGGTAGATAATACAGCTAATAATAAATATATCATTATTTTTTGGTTTAATTAATTTTAAGTCCATGAGAGGGGGAACAAAAGCATATGGTCGTCGCGAAAAACATGCATATACTGTCAGCAGGATATCTCTTAATGGGAGAAATAACCAAAAGTAAACTCTTTTCCTGTGAATAGCTAACATATCAGTGGCTTGTTTAAAAAAAAAATTAAAGTTTCTACTGCTCCCCCTTTATGAGAAAAATGGCTGCCAAGATGGCCAAAAACGCATTTTTTGCCTTACGGCTTATCTTTAAGCTAAAATATTTCCAAGAAGGAGTGAGAAACCCAAAAAATTTATTGCGTAGCAATTTACAGGGAGGACCTGTACACTACCAGAAAGTGAGAAAACCTTTGGTTATTGTTTGCCTTTTTTTGTAATAAATGCCTGAATTTTAGCAAAATCTGCAAAATCAAGTTTTTGTGGTGACAACTTCAAAGAGCCCTGTACCTTGGCAATTTTCATTATGAACGTTCTAGTATTTTTTTTCAGAATGCCTGGAGTAACTAGTTTCCATAGATATCTAACACTTTTATTTTGCATGAGTACGATTTTTTATAAAAAATGATTAAATAACATCACTTTTTTAGTATTTTGACGTGGCGGACAAACTTCGAGGACCCGTATCTCGGGAAATAAGTGGAGCAGGTAACTTTCCTTTTGGGCTATTTCATACCTCAATACCATCAATCTGTGTACCAAATTAAAAAAACAACCGAGTCGGTCGTGCGACCAACTTTTTTTTTTTCGGTGAGTTGGTATGGAATCACTCATATATGAGTAGGGAACTTTAATCTAAATTCTGCTTGGGCCGTTTTCAGAAATAATATTTGTACCCATAGCGAGATTTCTTACAATATCCCAAGAGTATAGAAATATTCGCCCCTTGCCTCAAAAATCAGGTGTCTCAAAATAAAACTGAGATTAACCTAACTTCAGAGGCTGATCGGACCCTGGTTTTGTCAATTTAAAAAAGAAATCCTCCAGAATATTGATCAATTATTTTAAATACCACAATGCTATTTTAATGATGCAAGATAAAGCTAAATTTATCTAAATTGCCTGTCATACTTCATGTGTACTATTTAATGATTGGATTTTTTTTTTTGTTTTAATCGTTCGAATGACTTTAATGAAACTTTTCGGCAATACCCAAACCGTCAACATAATCTTAATAAAATTTAAATAAGATCTCAATAGCACACATGACCAGAGATGTTTTTTTTCAATGCCTCTGCAAGCATGTTTTACGCATTGACAGTACGAAATACACCTCAAAGATTTAGTCAAGCTTATTTTTACGCGATGTACTTAAAAAAAAAAAAAAAAAACACATTTAATCTTCAGAAAATAGAGGAGGGATGTGAATAAGAACTGCTGAAATTGAAAAGTATTCCGACTGCAATGTCTTTTTAATTTGATCTCCAATTATCTTTATCAATAGTGCAGCTTGGTTATATACTCCTCCACTATAAAAAGTACTGTCTAATATTTTTTCGCGAGACCTCCGTCGAATCTGCACACGCGCCAAGTCTCTTCTGACTTTCTCGAAATAGGGGGGAAATGCAACGAGGAAGTAGCAAGCGAACAAAAACTGAAGGCATCGGGAAGTGCGCATCCTAAACCTATCTCCCTTTTTCAAATGGAAGCGTTCGTGGCTGCCAGGCGCACAATACGCAAACAGACAGTAGATGCTGTTTTAAAAGTATAATACAGCTAATTGTACAGTAATTTTACAGTAATAAAGTGTAAAATTGCTAATTTTACAATAGTAGTCTTTGCTCTTTGACTAAGTTCCGAAGGATTACTTTTGTAACCTTTATCAAGCCCCCTGTACCTCGAATTTATCTTCTGCACCATGAAATTCGAGATAGTCAGGTTCGATTGCATGTGACACATATCGAATGTATGAAAAAAAAGATAATGCTTTCAGTTCGTTGCAGTGTATGAGTGGAAAAAATAACATTCCTAAGATAATCAATGGCGGATTTACTATGTCGCAGTTGCGAAAGTCTCCAAGGACCATAGAGGTCCCGTAGGGGCTTAGATAATTTACATAGTTAATGCCCTACATAGTTCTGTGATATTCCATGGGACCCCCCCCCCCAAACCTGTAAATCTACCACTGTTGAAAGTGATACGTTTACCTTTGCATAACACCAATAGATGGAGGGAGGGAGATAAGCAGAGTTAATATTCCAAAAAATAAAAAAATGCAAAAACATTAATATCTACTATCCGTAAGTGAAGGCCGCGCTTGTCACTCGCGAACAGTTAGTTCCACTTAAAAAAGGATAGACAGGTTGTGGGTTATAACTTTCAATTTGAAACTTTCATTTTCTGTCCTTTTGACATATTCAACTAAACTGTATTTGAAATCAACATCGTTACACGTTGTTTGATTCGGCTCAAAATTCTTCTTATTATTCTTCCCCTTACTGCCATCTTACCCACTACCCCTATTTTAGTAAGATCATAGAAGACCTGACGCATGCGTAAATGCGCGGAATGTTGTACCTAAGAAGATCAGACAGTACGCGACTCGAGGCTATGAGGAGTCCTTTTTTTAAGCAAAAACTTTTCCAGTTAGTAGACTTTAAGCAGTCACAACAAAATCGCAATAAATTTTAGAAAGTGATGGTATTTATAATAAAATACGAAATAAATTTAAAATTCTTACTGAATTCTTCAGGTTTTTAACATAAAAAAGTCACTCTGATATCACATTAGTCGAAATAAAAATTAGATTGCATTTTGCTGTTTAGAGCAAACGATGTTCACAAGAAATATTTTAAAAAATATCATTTCGTTCGACATACAATCTTATCCACATTAAAATTTGTACTAAATTAAAAATTATTTTTGAAATCCTTGCCTAGTTTACATTTACAAATTCTCGGTGTCATATCAGTTGAATTGCAAAGTTTAATTGTATTCTGAAGATTAGAGCGGATGATGTTCATGAAAAATATTTTAGCTCACTGCTACGAGCACTACTCGAGTTTTAAATTTTTCGTTGGCAGCATACTGTCGAGGTGTTTATTTTGTTGGGTGTTTCCAAAATGGAGCGCTATGTGTATTCCAATTCTTTTTAGTTGCTCTGAAGTGTTAGTGTGTTTAAATTTAACATTATTGTGTTACTCCGAATGTGAAGATTTTATATAAGAAACTACAGAAAATAGCCTTTATAAATTGTAATTCTCTGCTTTGACATTGAATATAGCACTTGCTGTTGGCAGTCGCTACGAACAATGATGTTAACCTATATTCTGTGCAAAAACGAGACCTTGTCTCAATTTGTTCAACAGCTTTTTTTAAACAAAGAAGGTAAGTGATATATATATATTTTTTATTTTTAAATTATTTGATATAACCTTCTCCTTAAAATGCCAACTAGCAAGGCTGAGAAACTGGTTTACTTTAATGAATTATTTACTAGGGGGCGACACCCAAGAAAGATGAGCAAATACCTTTTAAAACAACCGAAATCAAAGATAAAGAAAAAAGTGCACTTTTTTTTAATAATTTGTTTTTCTTTGCTGCTTTTACAACAGTGATTCTTTTTTTTTTTTTTTTTTGAAAAAAATATTTCGTTTGTTACTTAACAGCAAAATTCCTTAGAAATTCGAAATTCAAATAAATAAATAAATGTCTAAATAAATAAAACTCTAGGTTTTACGCTGGTAGTGTCTTACATACTAAACTAAAAGGCTTGTCAGAAAGGTGGGAGGCGGGTGCAACCCAACCGATACACAAGAAAAAAAATCCGGATGTCATTCACGCCCTAAAATTTTAAGTTATATCCAGTCAAGTTTTGTTTAAATTGTCATTATCGATGCAATGCGTTCAACTCGAAACCAGTAGTTTCTAAAGTGTTCGAGGAAAAAGCGAGTTTAACTTATAAATGTCTTGAGTTTTCTTCATTACTTAATATTTTTTTTATATTTCTCGCCTATTTAGATAGTTTCGGCTCAATACAATTCTAATACTTAATAGATTATTATAGTAGATGATACCTGATTCATACAGTTTTGAAATGTTTAATCGAATATTTTACATTGAAATCCATACTCACACTTGATTTTTTTTTTTTTTTTTGTTAAGAATTTGACCGAAATAAACAGTGACATCATCAAGATCCACATCAAGATGCTTACCCATGCCCCTAATTTAACAAGATCCTAATTTATCACATCGATATTGATTCATCTCCAAAATCTTCATCTCTTAAAATTTTGTTCATTTTTATATTTTCATTTGTGCCCCTTGTGTCGTCATTGTTATAATGCTATCGAAGTCAATTTTCCTTTAGAAAAAACATATCGAAAGATAGGGTCAAGTTACTTCAATTTTTAAAATTTTTAATTATCTTTTGTCGTGAATGTATTTTGAGTGGGGAAAGATACTTGTGTGTCACACAAAGTTAAAGCATTACGCAAAGTTCGACGGATGTGCACCGTCGCTGTTATACTTACAAATTCTAACAGTTTAAATTATAATAATTTGTCTGCAAATCTTTTAAAAAGTTACTAGCAGTAGCAATAATTTAACCGTTTGCTACAAAATACAATCAAACCACTTTTCATTTTTTCAAAATTATTTCGTGTATCGTTCTTCCTTTGGGATAAACGTACATTTTAGTGCAAAACATGTCAAAAACTGAGTTTCTATAATAAGATTATATAGTAAGTTCCATATGGGCGTTTTTCTATAATTTCGTAATTAGCTGTCCGAACCGAGTATTTTCAAAATAATAAAAGGTAACAAAATAATTATCTCTCTTACTTCAAGAAAAGCATTAGTACTTTGTAGCCCAATTGTATTTGGAGCGATAACAATTTTTCTTTTCTTCTAAAAATTATCTAAGTCCTAAAAACATAGTCCCCTGGCTGTCCCAAGCCTGCAGTCTAACACTTAAAGGCAATATTTCAAAAAAAACCTATTAACACTACATAAATTTGGCAATTAATATCTAACAATAGAATGATGCAACTATAAATTTTCTTATGAAATAGGGTCGAATTATGTATTTCTAAAACTTAATATTGTCATGCAAGTTCTGTCCGGAGTTTTCTCAAGCATCCCCTGCCACAAATTCAAAATTTCGATAGAAAAAATCTATTACTCTTGCAAATGTGTATTGGCATTAGGCGTAGAAAGAAGTTACTGCTGTCAAGGGAAAATCTCACGTAAACTTATTTTCAAGAACAAAAGTCCGGATTTACTGCAGTTGCTTTTGTGCATATGCAATTGCGTGTTTTCGTTTCTTTTGACGTTACTGCATATAATTGCATAAAGCGCCCAATTTTTAAAATAACTGCATACTACTGTTTTTCACTCACTTTTAGTGTTTTTTTTTTTTTTTCATAATAGCAAGATTACAAAAAACTATTTGTTTTTACAGAAAAAAAAATTGGGTTACCTCAGTGTTTTTTAATTTTTTTTAGAGTCGCCCATTTTTTATGAATAAATACTATACTAACTTTTGGGCATTTTTTTGCGAAAAATTAAAATTTATAGCAAAAACTTAAAAAAAAAAAATGGAAGAATGGAAATGCTATTTGTTTTTATTCAGATGTGAAAGCTTTTATTTCAGTGAATAAGAAAATGTTACTGCATATTTGTTAAGTTTTAGAATTTTTTTACGGCAAAATTAAATGGATATCTTGATGATTTTATTGCGTTTATTATCTGGTCCCTACAAATTACGAGCTATTTATCTACTAATCGATCTACCCTACTTCTTACTTTTGGTACATTTTAGGGTCTTGAGCCGGAGCAGGGAAGTCTTTATTTTTTTTTCTTATTTTTATTTTATTTTTTATTTTATTTATTTATTTTTATTTTTAATTTTTTTATTTTATTTTGCTTATTTAATATATTTTTTTGATTCTTAATATTTTTTCTTTTTATATTCTTTTGCATTTATTCTTTCGTTCTTTTTTTCATTCCTTTTATGCAAAAAACTTTTCCTTTTTAGGTTTTTTTTTCTAATCAAGCAAAAATTATTTTTCTTCTGTAGAAATTAAATATTTTCCCGTGTGGGTTGTTTTGTAGATTTTCATTTCCATAATCCCATAATTTGTTAAATTTGTTGTTGTTTCTAATACCACTCAGGTATCCGAGCCCGAGTAGATGAAATCTACTCGATTTAAGGCGAGATAGGTACGCTGCTTCCGTTTTTACGAGCACCATTATGGTGGAAGACTGATTTAGCTCAATTTGTTAAATTTAACCTTAATATGTACAAGGGATGGCATATTTAGGAAAAGAAAGAGGGTAGTCTTTAACATTTTGGAGGCGCTGGGCAGATTATGATAATGGCTTCGACCTATGACCTTAATAGAGCCTTATTTTGAAAGAATAGACAAGTAAAGTAAATAAGCAAGGTTTGAAATTTATTTTTATTTTTTTACATCCACATTAAATGAATTACTGCCTTGCTAAGCGAAAAGTGGTATCTGCAGTCGAGTTCAAACTGAGAAATTACTCTTTAAAGTTTTGCGCTTCCATGTATTTGATTCAGACGATGCTTTTTCAGAAATGTTTTTAAAATATTTCCATTCCCAAATGACCATAAAACATTGTACATAGGTAAAATGCAGCACAAAGAACTACCTGGTGACGGTAACTCATTTTTGTAAAAAAGTGCAGATATGACTTTTGTTCTTATAGAATAGATGAAATAACATAATCCATGAAAGTAACACTTATAGCACTTTCAGTTATTACCGTTCAATTTTTTTGAAATAAATATGTCGTTTGGTAATAGATATCAGGTTATTGTTTGGCGAACTGAGGCGTCTATCGATTGCTGGGCCCTGGGCATCTTCCCAGAGTGCCTAATGGGATTGGACGGGAGGGGAGGGCGCAATTGACAGACGATTTTTAATCGCTGTTTATCAAGGGCGAATCCAGAATTGTTACAAGGGAGTGGCGATTGATTTTTTTTCTACTTGCCCCCCTCCCCTCTTTTTTTTTTACCACATATCCTGGTTAAGACATGTTTATTACAAATATTTCGGTCTTCAATTTCGAAAAAATTCCAGATCAGAGCACCGAATCCCAACCACTTCTTATTGTATCTTTGAATATCATCTAAAATTGCTATTTTTGAACTTCATAGTCGAAAAAATGTTTGAAAAGAGTCCCTCAAGGGAGGGGCGATCGCCCCCCCCCTCCCCTTGTATCCGCCGTGCCTTTCTTCTATTAAATCAGTACTTGGTAGCTTCTTTTTTTAAGCTTAAATATTAGTCCAAGAAACAAAGCTTTCCATTGATATATCACGTGACATACTTGCAATAGGTTTAAGTTTCTAATTGCCGCAAAATGGTTAAAAATCACTATTTTTACCAGTAAAAATGTGATGGGCAGTAAAATACGCAACCACTCTCAGCCGCCAGGCACCCCGCATGCTGCTTAGAAGAGCATAAGGAACGACAAATTAACCCATTAATGCCTGACATTTTTTTCCAAAGATATTTTGTATACTGATGGTTACAAACAGTGTTTAATGGACAAGAAAAATTATTAAAAAAATATTATGCAAAAAATAATTTTTTTATCCAGGAAAGAAAAATCTTCCTTTAAAAGTTACGATAGGCCCCCAGAGGGTACATACTTTTTTTACTAATTTTTTTTTCTGCCTACGATATAATATTTAAAAAGACAATTTACAAGAAGAAATAAAAGCAGCAATTAACATTAACTGGGAAGCTGGGAATAACTTTGAAAACTTAGCTTTTTTTCTTGAGATTGTGAACGATGTCATTTTTGATAAAGATCATATTAAAACTGCTACAGGACACACTTTACAATGGTTATGTGCTGCAAGCTGTTAATAACGCATTGAAACAATACCAAGCTACTCATTGAACAATATTATTTGGTTGAAATGTTCATTTTGGGATAATTCAGACCCTTTTTTGGACCGTCCCAAAAAGGGACCCCAGGCATTAACAGGTTAAAGAGCTAGACGTCTGAAAATTGTCACTCGAAAACGTTGCTAGCTCTTAGACTAGTGTTTCCCTATCTTTTTGAGCTCATCGTCCTCTTCAAGACGCTGACTGACACGCATTGCCCCCCCCCCCCTTCTTTCTTCCTCGAAAAACCATAAGTTGGCCCAAGTGAACATCGATTTATTAAAAATATAAGTACCTAACTTTAATTTGAAGTAAAATGTAAGCAATAAAGCAATTATAACCAATCACTTTTAAGCTAAAAATATTAAGGAATAAATAAAATACCTTTATCTTTTTTTTTTTTTTTTTTTCCATAAAGTGAACTGAGATTACACATTTGAAGGGTAAGATTTAACTAAAAGCATCGACGTACTTTTCAAAAAACTGAAGTACATTTCTCAAGAAATTATTTTCTTTTCTACCCTGAAGTCTGGGAAAATTAAAATCATTGAAACTAAAAATTTGAAAGAAAATAAATTGAAAATTCATAAAATTGGCAATGAATGACGAAATAATTCCTTAGGTTTATCCGAGGGTGAGGTGCAAGAAGGAAGCTCTTGAACTTCAGTTTCTTTCTTAGCTTGTGATTAATTGTCTGAACTCTGAACAACCGGATGTGTGCATGTTTACAACTTCGATTTTCGCCACCTTTTTATTACTACTGTTTTCTCTTCTTAATTCCCATCGCCCCCTATCGTCCCTTAAGAATTTACCGCCCCTTTGAGGAGCCAAATCGCCCCTTTTAGGGCGATCGCCCCCATATTGGGAACCGCTGTTTTAGACTACAGTGAACTCTCACTTATACGTCGCCTCATTTATGTGCCTTTACACTAAAACGACGATTTTATATGGTCCTAGCAAATTCCATAGCAAAATAATGATAGTATCCTTCGTTTATGCGTCGCTCGAAAGCTAAATATTTCACTTATGCGCCGAATTTTCCCTAAAATGTAAAACATTTAATTTATTTTCTTCAAAAAATGAGCATTTTTCTTCACTTTCGTCTTTAATCTTTCGCGTTTATTGTTCACGGAAGGCATTTTTTCAGCATGAACTAGAGTTCGGAGAGGGACAATTATCTATTATGCATCGTTTTAAAAGGAACAGTTTGTAATTAGGTATGCTACAATTTTTGTTTTTTTTTTTTTTTTTTTATCATTGTAGTTACATTACTGTCTAAAATTTTTTTCGTGCGACCTCCGCTGCATCTGCGCAAGCGCGAAGTCTCTTCGGACATTCTCGAAATAGGGGGAAAATCAACGAGGAAGTAGAAAGCGAACAAAAGCTGAAGGCATCGGGTAGTGCGCATCCTAAACCAATCACCCCTTTTTCAGATGGAAGCGTCCGTGGCTCCTAGGCGCACAATACGCAAACAGACAGTACAGTAATTGCCAAACCGTAGTTATATGACCTTTTTCTACAGAAACATTCTTATTCATTCTCTCATTGGAAACTATATGTTGCGTTTTAGTCCTTTGAATAGGCTTGTTCACTTATACGTCTCTCTCACTTATGCGCCTTTTTCCGTTAGTGCCTTGGACTGGCGCATAAATGAGAGTTTACTGTAAATGTTTCTGAGTATAAAATATCCGAACCTAAAGACAAAGCAAAAATGGCTGTTGAATCCACGTCTCAGAATTGCAACAAGAGCATCCATAACCTTCTGTCACTATCCATATTCATGTTCGATGATGTATCGGCGACAAAAGTACACCCTCAAAAGGCTGCCAACGCGACGCGGGTAATTCTTACAAGGAAGAGAGAGGGGGGATCGTGAATATTTTAAAAGAAATGCCTGAATAATTAAACAGATTTCTATGCAGGAGAATGGAAGTCGAATTCGTTTTCAAAATGGCTTTCTTGAGTACCTTTAGAGTGTCTCGCAAATTTGCGGAGGAGATTTTTAGTTGGAGCGCCAACCTTTGTGTTCTTTGCGTCGCGCTGCTTTCTTGTACGGTGGAGACTTGAGACGAACATTGGGAGGGATCTGATAGATACGATTCAACGCATTAATGGCTAAAAGCAGAATTTTTAATGCGGGAGTAAAAGTTGTAGTGCGTTACTCGGTTAGTCGAGTCATTTCCAGTTACCTTTCTCTTAATTTGGTAGCCTTTTGAACTTGGGACATAAATGTAGTTTCGCTATTTGTACTGAATTTCTAGAAAAGTATCACTGATAGTTCGCTGTAATAATAAATTTTAAATTCTACGCATAGGAGAAAATAAAATGTGAGTGTGTGTTCGCACAAATTTGTTAATTTCATAATCAAGGACAGCTAGTCAGTGCTCTAACAAAACACACGAACTTCATACAACACTTTTTAAAAGCATGAACCAGCAAGTGAAATAATTTATTCGAAGGTTAGAACAGTTCATTCTCTAAAGTAAAGGACTGTGGTAAAGTGAAGTAAGTTACAATTTTTATAATGAATAAATTGGGAATTTGTTTTGAAAATTACAGTGCATAAAAAAAAACTGTAACTAAATCTTACATTGGATTTATTTTATTTTTGATCTGTAAATTCGTTACCGTTTCTTAATTTTATCATTCATTTTCTGAAACATATCTGCAACTTGTGGGACAAGATTTAAGCCTTTTTGCTATAGGAAAACTCGCGCCCATCGTGATGTCCCACCCCGATAAGCGCTCACGAGCGGTCAGTGTGATCTCCCTAAAAAAATCCTAGTTCAGCAATATTTGAGACAGCACTGATAAATTTGACATTTTTTACATGTTTTTAAAAATAAAATAACTGTGTTTAACATCTTCTCTCATTAAACGCTCTTTCCTCTTCCAAAAATATAAGCTCAGGGGACCCCTGCACCCTCAAATTTAGTAACGGTAGTAAATATTAAGTGTCGCCAAGTGGTGATAGCAAATTCGAAAGGAGGTTAGGATACTGTTCTATTTTTTTACGAATTTTAACCCCCCCCCCCCCTGCAAAAAAAAATGTTCACTTGCGCTCAAATACTGATGAGCTTTTAATAATTGTATTATAAAAATAATTTTGCAAGATATATTTCATCTCTCGTGCAAAAGATGGCGTAGCAAACTCACAGGTTTTATACTTGAAAAAGGAGCACCAAATCTTTCCATAAGACGTTCATTGTTGGTCAACCTTTCTGCAGTGTATTTAGTTCGCAGGACAACAGTGGAAGAAACATGAGTTGGAATCTTGCAGTTGTTATTGCGCAATTTGAAAAAAATGGCAGGGGACAGGGTAACTTTAGAGCTTTAGACCAACTTTTTGTATTCAGGTAGTTTGTATGATATATTTATATCACTAAAGGTTATTATTAAACGGCATAATTTTTCATCGAAAAAAGAAATTAGCTTAACAGAAAAATTCCAATTTATTTTGTTTTTGTATTCCTAACAACTTTCGGAATGGGGCATAGGTTGTGCACTGTGCAGTTAATTCATTTAAAAATAAAGCAAATAAAAAGCTTGCAATCATGGAAAACGTTGAAATTAGACATGATTTATGCTACTTCTTTATTTTAAACATTTTATCTGTCCGAAATACAGGAAACCTATTACTAATTACGCCATCATAATGTAAAAGGCCATTAATCCAAATTTTACATCAATTCCTTTTTACAGCTCATTTGTTGTTAGCTCAAAGATACTTATAAAAAAAATTTGAAGTTCAGTTCTTGCAGGGTTTTACTTAGGAGCTAAAATAAAATATATTTTAAAATAATATAACAGCATTTATGAAGGATAAACAATTATGTCCTCTAGTTTTTCCCAACATTACTCTTTCCCATGAAATAAAATAACAATCTAAAATATGAATTGCGCAGCTAAAAAATAAAGTAATTATAGATCAAAATCATCTTTAATCGAGGAAAAATATCCTTGAAGTTGGATGCAATAAATTAGCACATAAAACAGAAATGTTTGGGATATTTTTTACACATTTTGAATTTAATAAATGCGACAAGATTTGGTCATTGCCATTCAAATTGCTTGATTTTAGAGTTGAATATTATTATATGGAATAAAACATGACATTTATTTCCTTGCATGCAGATGAATTCACAAAATTTCATAACTCGGTGCCGACAATTTAACTCCCTCATTTGCATATATGTGTAATTATACCCCTCTATGCAAAAATTCCAAGTATACCTCTACCCCTTCTAAGCTAGAGCATTCTGTTATTAATGACACTTTTTCCCCCTATTAAGATCTCCTTCCCACGGTATAAGCCTGTCTCCATCTCGTCCTTCATATTAACCTCGAAATTAAGCTGAATCTCGGAAATTGATGAACCCAGACTCGCTCAAAGATGAAAAATGCGTTTATTTTATTATTTTTTTTTCCCGCGCGTTTTTTCACTGTCGTGCGGTCAACGTCCACCACTACCCCTTTTGCAGAACGCTCTTGATTAATCGCCTGCCCGACACGTTTCCGGTGATTGATTCATTTTTGGGGTGATGCCAGTTAATTGGAAATTTCTGAAGATCTTCTCAGACGATATTCGCATTCGTGACTTATTAAGAGAAGGTGGGATAGACCGCTTTAAGTGGTTGTTCTTTTAAAGTGTTGGGTTTCATTTTCAATTTATCAATGGATGATGAATATTTATTTAAGGATTTTGTGTATGAGGAAATACAGTCAAACCTCTCTATCTCAAATTTCAAGCACTGTTAAAAATTTTCCTGAAATTTTACGGTAAAAGTTACTGGCATTCATGTTGCCAGTAACTTTTACTGTAAAATTTTACAGAAGAGAAACGAGAATTAAAAAGTTTGAGATACGAACGACAAGGTCGAACCCAGGACCCAATTTTTACACACTGCTTTACTATCCACGGTACCAAATGAGCTACATCAGGAGAGCGGAAATAGGGTGTCATCTGCATCGCACAGTAAGTCAATTGGTGCTACAATCCCAATTTTTTTATCAGTATAATTTACTGTAAAACTTTTCTGTACTGTAAACGGTACATTTTACAGTAACATTTACCACAAAAGCTTCCTGAATTTTTGACAGTGCGGGGCAGAAGAACAATTCGAGATTCAGAGGTTGTGATAAAATTTACAAAAATAAGCTATTGAAACAAAGTAAATACTTAATAGCTTGTTTTACATTGATATTGTTGAATATTTTACTGTACGACTTGTTGTGAGTCCACGTTTTACTAGTTGTGATGACTTAAAGTACGAACATAGTCTTTGAATGATTGTGCAAAAGATGATTTTTGTCTCAAAGTTATACCATTGATAAAGGTGGCTGGAGATGAAATTCAAAAAGGAGAGTCGTCAAAATTCGAGATATAGAGGTTTTCGGGAAAAATCATTCGAGATAAACATGAGAAACAAGAAGTTCTGTCAAGAACTAAACGAGCCTACTTTCCCGTACATCGACATCGGCATTCTAGCATCTGATCATTATTCTCTTGATCATCTGAGACTAAACATTATGTCAAACATACCTTTTTAGCACTTAAAGCTGATTTCTAAAAGCAAAATATACCCCTCTCATCAGATGAAATAGAGACATAAAAAGTAAATAAATGAATAAATGAAGTTTTGTCGCACCTTTTAAGGAATGTAACTGTTACAGTTCTTCCGTAGAAAAATTCCTCATTCGTTTTCAAAAAAAAAAAAAAAAAATTAAAAGTACAAAGTACATCAAAACACATTTTATCAAAGAAAGGAAAAAAAACTCGTCCGTCGATAAAATGTCTCGATTTTCACTTTTAAACCGTTGCCAGTTGTTAAATATAAATAAAGAATAAAATGCCCTCGTGAATGAAACACTTTTGTTACAAAAAAAAATCGTCTGCCAAAAAAAAAAAATAATAGTAATAAATAAAATAACACAAATGAATAAAAAAACAATAAAATCGTCTGCACAGTCAGTCATTTTTTTCTGAGCCTGCATTTCCGCCATGTTTGTGGAGTCGGAGTCGGAATCAGAGTCCTCACAGAAGATTATTCAGAAAAGTACTTTACAAACATTATTTATCAAAACCATTTTTTTACAAAGTTAGTTTGAAGGAAATCCGACTTTAAGTTCCAGGATCAACATTCAACTTAAATTCCCCGTAGGCGCTAATGTTAAATTTTTTTCTGAACGCTTCAATATTGAACGAAAAATGGTTCAAACCAAAAAGCGAAATAAGGGAATGAACCTCTCCGAGATCTTTCAAACAAAAAAAAGTTTATTCCATTCGGATGGTTCACTCAGAAGTTATTAGGTGGGGAAAGGTTGCTTGAATGGTTCAATGTTGAACGAAAAAAATGTTCAAATTGAAAATTTAAATACTGTAATGAAGTATCCTTGCTGAGATCCTTCGAACAAAAAAAAAAAAAAATTTAAATCGGACTGTTCACTCAAATTATTAGGGGTGACAGCTTGCTTGAGCGGTTCAATGTTGAACGAAAAATTGTTCAAATCGGAAATGTAAATACGGGAATGAAGTATCCTTGATAAGATCTTTCGAACAAAAAAAAGTTTTTTGAAATCGGACTGTTCACTCAAAAGTTAGCATCGCGGGACAGGTTGTTTGAACGGTTCAAAGTTGAACCAAAAATTGTTCAAATCGAAAAATCAAATATGGGAATGAGTTGTACTCGCCGAAATCTTTCCAACAAAAAAAAGTTTGTTCAAATTGGAATGTTCATTCAAAAGTTATTAGGGGGGGAAAGGTTGCTTGAACGGTTCAATGTTGAACCAAAGTTGTTCAAATCGAAAAATCAAATATGGGAATGAGTTGTAATCGCCGAGATCTATCCAACAAAAAAAAGTTTGTTCAAATCGGAATGTTCATTCAAAAGTTATTAGGGGGGAAAGGTTGCTTGAACGGTTCAATGTTGAACGAAAAATTGTTCAAATCGAAAATGTAGATACAGGAATGAAGTATCCTTGAAAAGATCTTTCGAACAGAAAAAAGTTTGTTCAAATCGGACTGTTAACTAAAAAGTTAGCATCGCGGGACAGGTTGTTTGAACGGCTCAAAGTTGAACCAAAAATTGTTCAAATCGAAAAATCAAATATGGGAATGAGCTGTACTCGCCGAGATCTTTCCAACAAAAAAAAGTTTGTCCAAATCGGAATATTCATTCAAAAGTTATTAGGGGGGGACAGACAGACAGACCGACCGACCGACAGACCGACCGACAGACCGACCGACACACAAATTCCCCATCTCAATACCCTACTTTCAAATTTTTAATTTTTCGATATTCATTTTACCTTTTTATTTTTTTAACTTGGCGATATTTTTTGGACTTGGCGATATTTTTTTTAACTTGGCGATATTTTTTGGACTTGGCGATATTTTTTAGATGCATTAAGCCAATTTTAATACTTTTTTCGTCTTTCTTTTATTTTTAACGGGAAAGTAGGCTAAAAACATAAAATGTATGCTGTAATAGCAGAGAAATTGAAAAATTTCGACAGAGAGGTGTTCGAGATAAGCAGGTTCGAGCTAAACAGGTTCGACTGTACTGGGAATCGTTCAGTAAAATAATGCAATGTGTGGCAGAATAACTCTTTGTCTGAGCCTGGCTTGTTGAGCATTTTCTACTCAAGCCTCCCAGTAATGCCCGAATTATTTTCATAGTTTATTTTCATAGTTAATCCACACGCTACCTATCTGCCTGTCCGAAGATTTCCACAGACAATGTAGAAGCAACAAAATTTGTTCATCCCGCGATTTCCAGGTGCATGACGTAATTTTAAAATACTACTCCTTTATTTCATCGTATAAATGTCAGTAATGTATTTTCTCAAGTATTTACAGTGACCACTCGTACATTTTGCAACTCATTTTCCTCCTACTTGAGAAAAAAAGAAAGGGTTTCACTGAAAGTGTGTTGTCTGTTGCCTAAAAAATAGGAGGGAAAATCTTACTGACACTCAAATTTGGTGTAAAGAATGGGTATTATAACTTTTCCTTAAGCCTAATTGTCCTCCAAAATTGGCAAGAAATCTAGGACACTGCAGTAACTGGTCGGAGAGTTCACAATATCGTACCGAAAGTCAAGCTAAAAAAAACTACGCTGCAAACATCCGTTGGAAGTTCAATTTCTTAGCTCACACGGTCCATTTCCTTCATATCTAAACAGATTCAAGATCAAAAACTCACCATTATGTGTTTGCAGTCAACTTAGAACTCCTGAACATTACTTATTCAATTGTCCTTTAACTAGCTCTTTTCACTGCACATATAATTCCAACCTTTCTTTATCCAAAAATATAGTTCATATTCTACATCATCTAGCTACTCGCAAGAATCTCCATAAAACAATGTTTTTACTCAGCACTCAAATAGAAGACTTCAAATTTCCAGCCTAAAAATTTCAATAGAAATATTTTTGCCTGTTTCTGTACAAATATTTTTTTTTTCAAGTATTTCATGCGTTTTTCTGTGTAAAATTTTGTCCAGTCTGTGTACGTTTCCCAGCGGGCGCTTGATCGATCGTTGGATTTTCTTTCCCTCCCATTCACCACATATAGTTACATGTTTTTAACATCGGTGCTTTGGTGTCGATGTTTTGAGTTCGATGTTTTTTCCGATGTCGATGTGTTTTCATTTTGAATTAAAAATGTAATAAAATTTCTCACAGAGAAGTGACATCGAAGGAAAAACATCATCTTCAAAATGAAAAAACTTGACATTAAAAAATAGACCCAAGAACATTCAATTTCGGAAACATCATCACCAATGTCGTAACCCTAATACATACGAAATGCACTCGAAATTAATGTCTGACAAAAAAAAAATGCAGGAGCCCTTTAGTTATCATTTATTGAATCTCATTTTCAAACCCAAAAAGTCTAAATTCCCGTCAAACATGCAAAAATTCGTCTACATTTGAAAAGTGCTACAGCTGAGCTCCTATGATTTACCATGCGAATTAAGCTCTTTTTTTTTTTTTTTTCCCCAGTTGACTTGCTAAGTGCGGTGTTGTACGTAAATTCACATTTCTAGCTCCTAATAATAATTGTTCATTGTTTGGAACAAATTTGTGTTTTATATAATCAAAATAATTCTTTCTCATCATTGAACTGACGGTAAGTTCTGTGATACATTTTTTTCTTGGATTCATTTTCGAGGTAGATTAATTTTCAGTATTATTCAAATAGAAAATATTTCCTTTTACTATAACTAGTTTGAATAAATTTTTGCATGTTTTATTATCAGTTTTTATTCTATTCAAGGTTCAATATGGTTCTATTCAAGGTATCAATACATGTTGCGAAATTATTCTTATTAATTTGTATTAAGACTCAAAATTCAGTATTTTCAATGTATTTGTCGAGTACTTATTCTTTTGTATTGCTTAAATTAATAAATATATTTGTTTATACATTTTATTACAGGCTTTACTTTGACATTTTTGAAATAAAAGTTTTATTTAACGCATCGACACAATGCCAAATGAATTCTCTAACCCTCTTGAAAACATTTGTTAGAGATTTATATTCAAAAATGTACGCAAAATATTTGTAAAAAGATCGATGTTTTAAAACATCGATGTTTGAGAACATCGATGTTTGAGAACATCGATGTTTTTTGGTCGATGTATCAATACCATCGATGTTGTAATTTCTAACATCGATGTTTTGTAAACATCAATGTTTTGCCTTCGATGTCGCACCCCTAAAACACACAGATAAAACCACAGCTCACATAGCACAGAGCTAAACATACAGCCAAGTGAAAACTAGACGAATAGTGATTAATACGTCATATTGGTTTCTTACATAATCTCAGAAATTTTGGAAACATTCTATCAAATTCAAGAGGTTACTGGAGTTGTTGTTTAGGTTCGAAAAATACGATAGTTACATGTTAGATTCGGTATGTGACCAAGTTGAGTTGACAAATTGCAACACTTGGCAATTTATCTCAAGATTTGGAACAAAAAATATGAAAATTTTGCAATATCTCTTAAATTTCTCGCCAAGACCAACAACATAAGTATTAAGTAGTGAAAAGCCAGAATCAAGAACTAAGGTAATAATTCTGCGTGAAAATTGACGCAATAAATACGAAATTTAGTATGATTGTAATAAATTAAGATCATAAAAGCAGATAAATAGTAACTCTTTTCAAACTTTGTAACGATGTATTTTTCTTTTCTTTTTGGCAAGGTAGTTAGATGGGGATCTCATATACCCAAGGTCGCTTGTTCGAACTCAGTAACAATCGGTGGTTACTAAAAATGTAGAAATTAGCCAGCATCGAAATCGAACGATAAAGCTGAAGATCCCTTCTGTTTGGATTAGATACTTTTGGTTAAATTTAATTTCTAATGAAATTTTACATCGTAGATTACAATTGCTACCGCCTAATGAGAAATTGAGACTCAAAAATCTCGGTGACGGCTATCCGCCAATTATGTTGTGCACACCTGAATTTAAAAGTAATGCGGATCAAATGGGCACAACTGTGTTGCTGGATAGAAACTTAAACCCATACCAGGTAGCACCCCACTTACTATTTGAACACCGATGAAATGAAAAACATTATTTACTGGTGGGAGAGGACGAGTCTATTAGCTTACAGGAATACCAATTTATCGTCAGAGATGCATGTTAGCATCTACATTGAGTGACTGAGTCTACGCACTGAAAATAAAATGTCACATTGAAATGAACGAATCCAAACATCAATTTCTTTTCGTTTCACCTCATGCAAATAAAATCCTCTTAACCGGCGGCTTGCCAATTCAATGGCAAGCGTGATCAGATACTAGCTCAGTTACTTAATTGCACAGCTCAGTGGCTGCAATAACACTCAGAAATAGAAAAGAAAAATTTCCTCAGAATTAATTAACCTTACCTTGACAAATAAAACAAACAAAGGACTCCTCTCTTAAGACTTTTATCCTAACATATCCTTTTGAATTCATAACCTTTAATTCAAAATTGCACTAAATAGACAAAGGCAATTGTTACACTAACTTCAATTCGAAACTATTGTTGGGGCAAATCATTGAATTTTTCCTAACTATACTATGAACCAAGTGGGCAAAACGACTTCCCCTGTGACAAGCAGCACTCCACTGAGTTACATAATTGTTTAATTCAGTGAATGCTACAGCGCCCAGAAAAGACATAAAATTTTTAACCAATTCCTTCTCCTATGAATTGATTAACCTTACCTTAAGAAATGGAACAAAAAAAGAAAAGTTATCTCTTAATATAATTATTATAACTAATACGTCATTTTTAATTCTTAAACTTTCTAAAGTTGGCTCATATCTAACCTGTAAACAATGTGAAGGCTATACAGGTCCTAATACACCAATACTTCACTGCTAGGTTAGGTTTTAGCCCTAACTATAGTGTGAACCAAGTGCGCAAAACTACTTCACCTGTGACTGCTAGAGCGCCCAGAAAGGACGCAAATTTTTTCTTCATTTAATTCTGCTCCTCAGAATTGAGTTACCTAACCTTGAGAACGGAAACAAACAATAAAAAGGAAGCTCTCTCTTAACACTATTATCATAACTAACACATCCTTTTTAATTCTTAAACTTTCCACAGTTGGGGCATACCTAGCCTGTTAACAATGTGAAGGGTACAGGTCCTAATCACATCAATACGACACTGCCAGGTTAGGTTTTTACCCTAACTATAGTGTTAACCAAGTGGGCAAAACGACTTCACCTGTGACGAGTAGCACTCCACTGAGTTACATGTTTGTATAATTCAGAGGCTACTATAGCGCCCAGTAAAGACTTAAAATTTTTCACTATTTCCTTCTCCTCAGATTTTACTAACCTTACCTTGAAAAATGAACCAACAAAGGGGTTTTCTCTTAACACTTTTCGTAACTAACACATCCTTTTTAATGCTTAAAATTTCTACAGTTGGTGCATATCTAACCGGTCAACAATGTGAAGTCTATACAGGTCCTAATACACCAATACGACACCGCCAGGTTAGGTTTTAGCCCTAACTATAGTGTGAACCAAGTGGGCAAAACGACTTCACCTGTGATAAGTAGCACTCCACTGAGTTACATGACTGTATAATTCAGTGGCTGCTACAGCGCCCAGGAAAGACGTAAAGTTTTTCACCATTTCCTTCTTCTCCTTAGAATTTACTAACCTTACCTTGAAAAATGGAACAAACAAAGGAGTTCTCTCTTAGCACTATTATCATAACTAACACATCCTTTTTAATGCTTAAACTTTCTACAGTTGGTGCATATCTAACCGGTCAACAATGTGAAGTCTATACAGGTCCTAATACACCAATACGGCGCTGCCAGGTTAGGTATTTGCTCTAACTATAGCGTGAGCCAAGTGGGCAAAACGACTTCACCTGTGATAAGTAGCACTCCACTGAGTTACATGACTGTATAATTCAGTGGCTGCTATAGCGCCCAGGAAAGAAGTAAAGTTTTTCACCATTTCCTTCTTCTCCTTAGAATTTACTAACCTTACCTTGAAAAATGGAACAAACATAAAAGGGTTCTCTCTTAACACCATTATCATAACTAACACATCATTTTTAATGCTTAAACTTTCTACAGTTGGGGCATACCTAACCTGTCAACAATGTGAAGGCTATACAAGTCCTAATACACCATTACGTCTCTGTAAGATTAGGTTTTAGCCCTAACTATAGTGTGAACCAAGTGGGCAAAACGACTTCACCTGTGATAAGTAGCACTCCACTGAGTTACATTACTGTATAATTCAGTGGCTGCTACAGCGCCCAGTAAAGACGTAAAGTTTTTCTCCATTTCCTTCTTCTCCTTAGAATTTACTAACCTTACCTTGAAAAATGGAACAAACACAAAAGGGTTCTCTCTTAACACCATTATCATAACTAACACATCATTTTTAATGCTTAAACTTTCTACAGTTGGGGCATACCTAACCTGTCAACAATGTGAAGGCTATACAAGTCCTAATACACCATTACGTCACTGTAAGGTTAGGTTTTAGCCCTAACTATAGTGTTAGCCAAGTGGGCAAAACGACTTCACCTGTGATAAGTAGCACTCCACTGAGTTACATGACTGTATAATTCAGTGGCTGCTACAGCGCCCAGGAAAGACGTAACGTTTTTCACCATTTCCTTCTTCTCCTTAGAATTTACTAACCTTATCTTGAAAAATGGAACAAAGGGGTTCTCTCTTAACACTTATCATAACTAACACATCATTTTTAATGCTTAAACTTTCTGCAGTTGGTGCATATCTAACTTGTCAACAATGTGAAGGCTATACAAGTCCTAATACACCATTACGTCACTGTAAGGTTAGGTTTTAGCCCTAACTATAGTGTTAGCCAAGTGGGCAAAACGACTTCACCTGTGATAAGTAGCACTCCACTGAGTTACATGACTGTATAATTCAGTGGCTGCTACAGCGCCCAGGAAAGACGTAACGTTTTTCACCATTTCCTTCTTCTCCTTAGAATTTACTAACCTTATCTTGAAAAATGGAACAAAGGGGTTCTCTCTTAACACTTATCATAACTAACACATCATTTTTAATGCTTAAACTTTCTGCAGTTGGTGCATATCTAACTTGTCAACAATGTGAAGGCTATACACGTCCTAATACACCATTACGTCTCTGTAAGGTTAGGTTTTAGCCCTACACTGTTAAAAAAATTTCCTGAAAATAATGAAAAAACATACGGCAGCTGAGTTGCCGGAGTGTTTCCGTTTCGTTAATTATATTTCCGTGATTTTACGGAAAAATGACGAACAGAGCGTTCGTCATTTTTCCGTTAGGCATTTTTTCGTTTCGTAATTCTCCGTTCTCCATTTTTTCGGTTCTTATTATCCCCGCTTATACGTTATAGGCTTATACCTATACGCTTTGACTTATATGTATACATGCAAGATGGAAAATTATTTAAATTTTGCAAATTAACAAGCGCTTTTATAGCAGCTTAATATCAATAGCAAATTATCTATGGAAGTTCAATGAATTAGTCCTTTAAGTGTCGCAAAATGCGTAGATTGTGTAGAACAACAAATGCACAAATTGAAATTTTAAGAAACATTTGAAAATTTGCGAAACAATATAAACATATAAAAAGAACAAACATGGGTAATGTGCTGCCTTATCTTTTTCGTTTGTTCTTTTTATATGTTTATATTGTTTCGTAAATTTTCAAATGTTTCTCAAAGTTTCTTAAAATTTCAATTTGTTCATTTGTTGTTTTTTCTAATCTACACATTTTGCGCCACTTAAAGGACTAATTTATTAAACTTTCATATATTATTTGCTATTAATATTAAGCTGCTATAAAAGCGCTTGTTTATTTTGCAAAATTTCAATAATTTTCCATCTTGCATATATAAGTATAAGCGTATAGGTATAAGCCTATAATGTAAAAATGTGGGTGATTAAAATATGGGAAAATGAGAAACAGAAAAATAGAGCAATTAAAAAAGGAGCGTAAACTAGCTCACCGGAAAATTATATATATATAAGACAAAATGATGAGCAAAAACGTAAACTTAAAACTCTTACGAATTTTGTTTTTTAGAAAAAGTTTGAAAATATCCGCTCATATACTTCAAACTTTTAAACATCTTGCCTTTAAAAAAATACTAAAGCAATACAAGAATTGGCTTTTTTTTTTTCATTAAAAATTTTAGTTTATTAAAATAACATGATTTTTTTAAAAAGATTACATCAATCTCGCATAAAATACTCAAATATTTTGAAGATGGAATGATCAATGCATAGTATTTCTGAGCGCATAACTTCAAAAAATTAAAAAGTATTAACAAGGTGCATTCTTTTAAAAATATTTTCTCTTATGTTTGAATAAAAATTAAGTTCTTCCGAAAGTTCTTTTTTTCCTTTCTGAATTTGAAACATTCGTGGTTCCTTAAAAAAAAAATCCTGTATTGTTACTGATTTCCTCTATTTTCATATATATTTACGTTATGGTGTTCATAGTGATCAACACTTTCAGAAATGCACTCTCAAAATTAACGAACTTTCTTTGTTTTTGATGAAATCACTTCCAAGAATATACCCCGAGCGAACATTTCGTAATTTTTTGGGGATGAATTTCGTCAAATGTAGCGAAATATTTCTTTATCCTAGTATTGTCAAATTGACAATCATTTTCGTAGTTTTGACAACATTAATTTCGTCACATTAACGAAGTAAAGTCATAAAGTAAAAAAGCTAAGTTTTGAAACTAAGCTTTTAAATCTTGATATAAAATTACAAAAATCATTTCACTAAATTTTACTAACCCTCAGCACCAGTAAGTTCATACATGCAACTACTAAAATGCACAATTGGTTTACATCATGAAATAACTAACTGTTAAGTCTGGACACAGATTAAAATAAAAATAGCAGTAACAAAAATAAAAATTCTTACCTCTTAAATAAAAATTTTCTTTTTTTTGTTGCTCAAAAAAGGCAACAATAGAGCGAGTAGATTTTAAAATGCACTAACACGCCCTTTTGTTGCCTATTTTGAATTTATCCATTGCGATTAACGAAGTCTTCTTAAAAATGTTGAGAGGAAATGCTGGATACCGAATAATCACATGAAAAGATCCAAATTATTTTTCCAGTCAATTTGATTAACTACGCAGAATCCTGGAACAATTCTTCTTCGAATGCTATCAATAGTCAACGCTCTTCGACGAAGCATTTTCAAATTGAAACAAAATGGCGCACACATAATAACGTCCTGAGGAACACGATTAAATAACATTCGACTGTGATGACAAACGACGAGACACAGATGTCCTCTTTTTCATGCTAATGCGAATAATACAGCTTTCACAGAAGCGTAAACATGCACATTAATTCTCGATGACTTTACGTTACTTTTGCTGCGCACTTTGATTCAGTTATGAATCATTTGTGCTGCCGTCGTTTCTGCGCACGCCCCAAGTCTCTTCAGACTGTATCTAACTCTCTCGTGCGGTTATATTTCAACCACAAAACCGGGTAAATTCCGTTTTTTGTTTCTCCAACTTGGTAATTCACGGAATAGTTCCGTTTTTTCAAGGAAAAGTTCTGTTTTGAAACGAAAACGGAAATTTACTGTTAAAACCAGTAAAAATCTTCCTGAAAATTCAGGTTTTTTTTAACAGTGTAACTATAGTGTGAACCAAGTGGGCAAAACGACTTCACCTGTGACAAGCAGCACTTCACTGAGTTACATAATTGCATAATTCAGTTGCTGCTACAGCTCTCAAAAAAAGACGTAAATTTTTTCTGCGTTTCCTACTCCTTCTCATAATTGAGTAACCTTACCTTGAAAAATGGAACAAACAAAAAAGGAGTTCTCTCTTAGCACTATTATCATAACTAACACATCCTTTTTAGTATTTAAACTTTCTACAGTTGCGGCATACCTAACCTGTCAACAATGTGAAGGCAATACAGGTCCTCATTACAACAATACGACACTGCAATGTTAGATTTTTGCCCTAATTATAGTGTGAACCAAGTGGGCAAAACGACTTCATCTGTGAAAGTAGCATTCCTCTGAGTTACATACTTGTATAACTCAGTGGCTGCTATTGCGCCCAGAAAAGACGTAAAATTTTTCATCATTTCCTTCTCCTCCTTAGATTTTACTAACCTTACCTTGAAAAATGAAACAAACAAAGAAAGGAGTTCTCTCTTAGCACTATTATCATAACTAACACATCCTTTTTAGTACTTAAACTTTCTACAGTTGGGGCATACCTAACCTGTCAACAATGTGAAGGCTGTACAGGTCCTAATACACCAATACGGCACTGCCAGGTTAGGTCTTAGCCCTAACTATAGTGTGAACCAAGTGGGCAAAACGACTTCACCTGTGACAAATAGCTCTCCACTGAGTTACATAATTGCATAATTCAGTGGCTGCTACAGCGCCCAGAAAAGACGTAAATTTTTTCTTCATTTCCTACTCCTTCTCATAATTGAGTAACCTTACCTTGAGAAATGGAACAAACAAGAAAGGAGTTCTCTCTTAACGCTATTATCATAACTAACACACCCTTTATAGTATTTAAACTTTCTACAGTTGGGGCATACCTAACCTGTCAACAATGTCAAGGCAATACAGGTCCTCATTAAAACAATACGACACTGCAATGTTAGATTTTTGCCCTAATTATAGTGTGAACCAAGTGGGCAAAACGACTTCATCTGTGAAAGTAGCATTCCGCTGAGTTACATACTTGTATAACTCAGTGGCTGCTATTGCGCCCAGAAAAGACGTAAAATTTTTCATCATTTCCTTCTCCTCCTTAGATTTTACTAACCTTACCTTGAAAAATGAAACAAACAAAGAAAGGAGTTCTCTCTTAGCACTATTATCATAACTAACACGTTCTTTTTAGTACTTAAACTTTCTACAGTTGGGGCATACCTAACCTGTCAACAATGTGAAGTCTATACAGGTCCTCATTACAACAATACGACACTGCAATGTTAGATTTTTGCCCTAATTATAGTGTGAACCAAGTGGGCAAAACGACTTCAGCTGTGACAAGCAGCACTCCACTGAGTTACATAATTGCATAATTCAGTTGCTGCTACAGCTCTCAAAAAAAGACGGAAATTTTTTCTGCGTTTCCTACTCCTTCTCATAATTGAGTAACCTTACATTGAGAAATGGAACAAACAAAAAAAATTAGTTCTCTCTTAGCACTATTATCATAACTAACACGTTCTTTTTAGTACTTAAACTTCCTACAGTTGGGGCATACCTAACCTGTCATTAATGTGAAGGTTCTACAGGTCCTAATACACCAATACGGCACTGCCAGGTTAGGTCTTAGCCCTAACTATAGTGTGAACCAAGTGGGCAAAACGACTTCATCTGTGAAAGTAGCATTCCGCTGAGTTACATACTTGTATAACTCAGTGGCTGCTATTGCGCCCAGAAAAGACGTAAAATTTTTCATCATTTCCTTCTCCTCCTTAGATTTTACTAACCTTACCTTGAAAAATGAAACAAAGAAAGGAGTTATCTCTTAGCACTATTATCATAACTAACACGTTCTTTTTAGTACTTAAACTTTCTACAGTTGGGGCATACCTAACCTGTCATTAATGTGAAGGCTGTACAGGTCCTAATACACCAATACGGCACTGCCAGGTTAGGTCTTAGCCCTAACTATAGTGTGAACCAAGTGGGCAAAACGACTTCACCTGTGACAAATAGCTCTCCACTGAGTTACATAATTGTATAATTCAGTGGATGCTACAGCGCCCAGAAAAGACGTAAAATTTTTCACCTATTACTTCTCCTATGAATTTATTAACCTTAACTTAAGAACTGGAACAAACAAAGAGAGAAGTTCTCTCTTAACACTATTATCATAACTAACACACCCTTTCTAGTACTTAAACTTTCTACAGTTGGGGCATACCTAACCTGTCAACAATGTGAAGTCTATACAGGTCCTCATTACAACAATACGACACTGCAATGTTAGATTTTTGCCCTAATTATAGTGTGAACCAAGTGGGCAAAACGACTTCATCTGTGAAAGTAGCATTCCGCTGAGTTACATACTTGTATAACTCAGTGGCTGCTATTGCGCCCAGAAAAGACGTAAAATTTTTCATCATTTCCTTCTCCTCCTTAGATTTTACTAACCTTACCTTGAAACATGAAACAAACAAAGAAAGGAGTTCTCTCTTAGCACTATTATCATAACTAACACGTTCTTTTTAGTACTTAAACTTTCTACAGTTGGGGCATACCTAACCTGTCAACAATGTGAAGGCTATACAGGTCCTAATCACATCAATACTACACAGCCAGATTAGGTTTTTGCCCTAACTATAGTGTGAACCAAGTGGGCAAAACGACTTCACCTGTGACAAGCAGCACTCCACTGAGTTACATAATTGCATAATTCAGTTGCTGCTACAGCTCACAAAAAAAGACGTAAATTTTTTCTGCGTTTCCTACTCCTTCTCATAATTGAGTAACCTTACCTTGAGAAATGGAACAAACAAAAAAATGAGTTCTCTCTTAGCACTATTATCATAACTAACACATCCTTTTTAGTATTTAAACTTTCTACAGTTGCGGCATACCTAACCTGTCAACAATGTGAAGGCTGTACAGGTCCTAATACACCAATACGGCACTGCCAGGTTAGGTCTTAGCCCTAACTATAGTGTGAACCAAGTGGGCAAAACGACTTCATCTGTGAAAGTAGCATTCCGCTGAGTTACATACTTGTATAACTCAGTGGCTGCTATTGCGCCCAGAAAAGACGTAAAATTTTTCATCATTTCCTTCTCCTCCTTAGATTTTACTAACCTTACCTTGAAAAATGAAACAAAGAAAGGAGTTATCTCTTAGCACTATTATCATAACTAAACATCTTTTAATTTAATTTTACGTGGGCATACTAACTGTCAAAAAGAAGATACAGTCCTAACACCAACCTAAGTTGTTTTGCCTATATAGTGTGAACCAGTGGGCAACGACTTCCCTGTGAAAGCATCCTGATTTACATATTGAAAATCAGTGCGCTAGCCCAAAAACGTAAATTTTCAATTTCTCTCTCCTTAATTTATAACCTTACCTAAAAAAAATGAACAAACAAAAAGGGTTTCTCTACACATTATCAAACAAACACTCTTTTATTAAACTTTAC